>JAWNPH010000031.1:0-45000 GCA_035047645.1 Drosophila merina
ATCGGATGTAAATTGACGGATTTATCAGCTGCCATTTGCCGGGAACTCGCGGCATATGCAAGCTTCAAGATATCGCAAAGGAAGTTTGTATGACAGCAAATATCTCCGCTATTTTCTATCGCTTCGTCACAAATAATGTCTTATTTTGTTTGTGTTGATGCGTAGAGTGTTTTAAAACTTATTTGGTGAAGATCGGATGTAAATTGACGGATTTATCAGCTGCCATTTGCCGGAACTCGCGGCATATGCAAGCTTCAAGATATCGCAAAGGAAGTTTGTATGACAGCAAATATCTCCGCTATTTTCTATCGCTTCGTCACAAATAATGTCTTATTTTGTTTGTGTTGATGCGTAGAGTGTTTTAAAACTTATTTGGTGAAGATCGGATGTAAATTGACGGATTTATCAGCTGCCATTTGCCGGAACTCGCGGCATATGCAAGCTTCAAGATATCGCAAAGGAAGTTTGTATGACAGCAAATATCTCCGCTATTTTCTATCGCTTCGTCACAAATAATGTCTTATTTTGTTTGTGTTGATGCGTAGAGTGTTCTAAAAGTTATTTGGTGAAGATCGGATGTAAATTGACGGATTTATCAGCTGCCATTTGCCGAAACTCTGGGCAACTCGCGGCATATGCAAGCTTCAAGATATCGTAAAGGAAGTTTGTATGACAGCAAATATCTCCGCTATTTTCTATCGCTTCGTCACAAATAATGTCTTATTTTGTTTGTGTTGATGCGTAGAGTGTTTTAAAACTTATTTGGTGAAGATCGGATGTAAATTGACGGATTTATCAGCTGCCATTTGCCGGAACTCGCGGCATATGCAAGCTTCAAGATATCGCAAAGGAAGTTTGTATGACAGCAAATATCTCCGCTATTTTCTATCGCTTCGTCACAAATAATGTCTTATTTTGTTTGTGTTGATGCGTAGAGTGTTTTAAAACTTATTTGGTGAAGATCGGATGTAAATTGACGGATTTATCAGCTGCCATTTGCCGGAACTCGCGGCATATGCAAGCTTCAAGATATCGTAAAGGAAGTTTGTATGACAGCAAATATCTCCGCTATTTTCTATCGCTTCGTCACAAATAATGTCTTATTTTGTTTGTGTTGATGCGTAGAGTGTTTTAAAACTTATTTGGTGAAGATCGGATGTAAATTGACGGATTTATCAGCTGCCATTTGCCGAAACTCTGGGCAACTCGCGGCATATGCAAGCTTCAAGATATCGTAAAGGAAGTTTGTATGACAGCAAATATCTCCGCTATTTTCTATCGCTTCGTCACAAATAATGTCTTATTTTGTTTGTGTTGATGCGTAGAGTGTTTTAAAACTTATTTGGTGAAGATCGGATGTAAATTGACGGATTTATCAGCTGCCATTTGCCGGAACTCGCGGCATATGCAAGCTTCAAGATATCGCAAAGGAAGTTTGTATGACAGCAAATATCTCCGCTATTTTCTATCGCTTCGTCACAAATAATGTCTTATTTTGTTTGTGTTGATGCGTAGAGTGTTTTAAAACTTATTTGGTGAAGATCGGATGTAAATTGACGGATTTATCAGCTGCCATTTGCCGGAACTCGCGGCATATGCAAGCTTCAAGATATCGCAAAGGAAGTTTGTATGACAGCAAATATCTCCGCTATTTTCTATCGCTTCGTCACAAATAATGTCTTATTTTGTTTGTGTTGATGCGTAGAGTGTTTTAAAACTTATTTGGTGAAGATCGGATGTAAATTGACGGATTTATCAGCTGCCATTTGCCGGAACTCGCGGCATATGCAAGCTTCAAGATATCGTAAAGGAAGTTTGTATGACAGCAAATATCTCCGCTATTTTCTATCGCTTCGTCACAAATAATGTCTTATTTTGTTTGTGTTGATGCGTAGAGTGTTTTAAAACTTATTTGGTGAAGATCGGATGTAAATTGACGGATTTATCAGCTGCCATTTGCCGAAACTCTGGGCAACTCGCGGCATATGCAAGCTTCAAGATATCGCAAAGGAAGTTTGTATGACAGCAAATATCTCCGCTATTTTCTATCGCTTCGTCACAAATAATGTCTTATTTTGTTTGTGTTGATGCGTAGAGTGTTTTAAAACTTATTTGGTGAAGATCGGATGTAAATTGACGGATTTATCAGCTGCCATTTGCCGGAACTCGCGGCATATGCAAGCTTCAAGATATCGCAAAGGAAGTTTGTATGACAGCAAATATCTCCGCTATTTTCTATCGCTTCGTCACAAATAATGTCTTATTTTGTTTGTGTTGATGCGTAGAGTGTTTTAAAACTTATTTGGTGAAGATCGGATGTAAATTGACGGATTTATCAGCTGCCATTTGCCGGAACTCGCGGCATATGCAAGCTTCAAGATATCGCAAAGGAAGTTTGTATGACAGCAAATATCTCCGCTATTTTCTATCGCTTCGTCACAAATAATGTCTTATTTTGTTTGTGTTGATGCGTAGAGTGTTTTAAAACTTATTTGGTGAAGATCGGATGTAAATTGACGGATTTATCAGCTGCCATTTGCCGAAACTCTGGGCAACTCGTGGCATATGCAAGCTTCAAGATATCGTAAAGGAAGTTTGTATGACAGCAAATATCTCCGCTATTTTCTATCGCTTCGTCACAAATAATGTCTTATTTTGTTTGTGTTGATGCGTAGAGTGTTTTAAAACTTATTTGGTGAAGATCGGATGTAAATTGACGGATTTATCAGCTGCCATTTGCCATAACTCGGGGCATATGCAAGCTTCAAGATATCGCAAAGGAAGTTTGTATGACAGCAAATATCTCCGCTATTTTCTATCGCTTCGTCACAAATAATGTCTTATTTTGTTTGTGTTGATGCGTAGAGTGTTTTAATACTTATTTGGTGAAGATCGGATGTAAATTGACGGATTTATCAGCTGCCATTTGCCGGAACTCGCGGCATATGCAAGCTTCAAGATATCGCAAAGGAAGTTTGTATGACAGCAAATATCTCCGCTATTTTCTATCGCTTCGTCACAAATAATGTCTTATTTTGTTTGTGTTGATGCGTAGAGTGTTTTAAAACTTATTTGGTGAAGATCGGATGTAAATTGACGGATTTATCAGCTGCCATTTGCCGGAACTCGCGGCATATGCAAGCTTCAAGATATCGTAAAGGAAGTTTGTATGACAGCAAATATCTCCGCTATTTTCTATCGCTTCGTCACAAATAATGTCTTATTTTGTTTGTGTTGATGCGTAGAGTGTTTTGAAACTTATTTGGTGAAGATCGGATGTAAATTGACGGATTTATCAGCTGCCATTTGCCGGAACTCGCGGCCATATGCAAGCTTGAGACATATCGCAACAAGGGGAAGTGGGATTGTATGACAGCAAATATCTCCGCTATTTTCTATCGCTTCGTCACAAATAATGTCTTATTTTGTTTGTGTTGATGCGTAGAGTGTTTTAAAACTTATTTGGTGAAGATCGGATGTAAATTGACGGATTTATCAGCTGCCATTTGCCGGAACTCGCGGCATATGCAAGCTTCAAGATATCGCAAAGGAAGTTTGTATGACAGCAAATATCTCCGCTATTTTCTATCGCTTCGTCACAAATAATGTCTTATTTTGTTTGTGTTGATGCGTAGAGTGTTTTAAAACTTATTTGGTGAAGATCGGATGTAAATTGACGGATTTATCAGCTGCCATTTGCCATAACTCGGGGCATATGCAAGCTTCAAGATATCGCAAAGGAAGTTTGTATGACAGCAAATATCTCCGCTATTTTCTATCGCTTCGTCACAAATAATGTCTTATTTTGTTTGTGTTGATGCGTAGAGTGTTTTAAAACTTATTTGGTGAAGATCGGATGTAAATTGACGGATTTATCAGCTGCCATTTGCCGGAACTCGCGGCATATGCAAGCTTCAAGATATCGCAAAGGAAGTTTGTATGACAGCAAATATCTCCGCTATTTTCTATCGCTTCGTCACAAATAATGTCTTATTTTGTTTGTGTTGATGCGTAGAGTGTTTTAAAACTTATTTGGTGAAGATCGGATGTAAATTGACGGATTTATCAGCTGCCATTTGCCGGAACTCGCGGCATATGCAAGCTTCAAGATATCGTAAAGGAAGTTTGTATGACAGCAAATATCTCCGCTATTTTCTATCGCTTCGTCACAAATAATGTCTTATTTTGTTTGTGTTGATGCGTAGAGTGTTTTAAAACTTATTTGGTGAAGATCGGATGTAAATTGACGGATTTATCAGCTGCCATTTGCCGAAACTCTGGGCAACTCGCGGCATATGCAAGCTTCAAGATATCGCAAAGGAAGTTTGTATGACAGCAAATATCTCCGCTATTTTCTATCGCTTCGTCACAAATAATGTCTTATTTTGTTTGTGTTGATGCGTAGAGTGTTTTAAAACTTATTTGGTGAAGATCGGATGTAAATTGACGGATTTATCAGCTGCCATTTGCCGGAACTCGCGGCATATGCAAGCTTCAAGATATCGCAAAGGAAGTTTGTATGACAGCAAATATCTCCGCTATTTTCTATCGCTTCGTCACAAATAATGTCTTATTTTGTTTGTGTTGATGCGTAGAGTGTTTTAAAACTTATTTGGTGAAGATCGGATGTAAATTGACGGATTTATCAGCTGCCATTTGCCGGAACTCGCGGCATATGCAAGCTTCAAGATATCGCAAAGGAAGTTTGTATGACAGCAAATATCTCCGCTATTTTCTATCGCTTCGTCACAAATAATGTCTTATTTTGTTTGTGTTGATGCGTAGAGTGTTTTAAAACTTATTTGGTGAAGATCGGATGTAAATTGACGGATTTATCAGCTGCCATTTGCCGGAACTCGCGGCATATGCAAGCTTCAAGATATCGCAAAGGAAGTTTGTATGACAGCAAATATCTCCGCTATTTTCTATCGCTTCGTCACAAATAATGTCTTATTTTGTTTGTGTTGATGCGTAGAGTGTTTTAAAACTTATTTGGTGAAGATCGGATGTAAATTGACGGATTTATCAGCTGCCATTTGCCGAAACTCTGGGCAACTCGCGGCATATGCAAGCTTCAAGATATCGCAAAGGAAGTTTGTATGACAGCAAATATCTCCGCTATTTTCTATCGCTTCGTCACAAATAATGTCTTATTTTGTTTGTGTTGATGCGTAGAGTGTTTTAAAACTTATTTGGTGAAGATCGGATGTAAATTGACGGATTTATCAGCTGCCATTTGCCGGAACTCGCGGCATATGCAAGCTTCAAGATATCGCAAAGGAAGTTTGTATGACAGCAAATATCTCCGCTATTTTCTATCGCTTCGTCACAAATAATGTCTTATTTTGTTTGTGTTGATGCGTAGAGTGTTTTAAAACTTATTTGGTGAAGATCGGATGTAAATTGACGGATTTATCAGCTGCCATTTGCCGGAACTCGCGGCATATGCAAGCTTCAAGATATCGCAAAGGAAGTTTGTATGACAGCAAATATCTCCGCTATTTTCTATCGCTTCGTCACAAATAATGTCTTATTTTGTTTGTGTTGATGCGTAGAGTGTTTTAATACTTATTTGGTGAAGATCGGATGTAAATTGACGGATTTATCAGCTGCCATTTGCCGGAACTCGCGGCATATGCAAGCTTCAAGATATCGCAAAGGAAGTTTGTATGACAGCAAATATCTCCGCTATTTTCTATCGCTTCGTCACAAATAATGTCTTATTTTGTTTGTGTTGATGCGTAGAGTGTTTTAAAACTTATTTGGTGAAGATCGGATGTAAATTGACGGATTTATCAGCTGCCATTTGCCGGAACTCGCGGCATATGCAAGCTTCAAGATATCGCAAAGGAAGTTTGTATGACAGCAAATATCTCCGCTATTTTCTATCGCTTCGTCACAAATAATGTCTTATTTTGTTTGTGTTGATGCGTAGAGTGTTTTAAAACTTATTTGGTGAAGATCGGATGTAAATTGACGGATTTATCAGCTGCCATTTGCCGGAACTCGCGGCATATGCAAGCTTCAAGATATCGTAAAGGAAGTTTGTATGACAGCAAATATCTCCGCTATTTTCTATCGCTTCGTCACAAATAATGTCTTATTTTGTTTGTGTTGATGCGTAGAGTGTTTTAAAACTTATTTGGTGAAGATCGGATGTAAATTGACGGATTTATCAGCTGCCATTTGCCGAAACTCTGGGCAACTCGTGGCATATGCAAGCTTCAAGATATCGTAAAGGAAGTTTGTATGACAGCAAATATCTCCGCTATTTTCTATCGCTTCGTCACAAATAATGTCTTATTTTGTTTGTGTTGATGCGTAGAGTGTTTTAAAACTTATTTGGTGAAGATCGGATGTAAATTGACGGATTTATCAGCTGCCATTTGCCGGAACTCGCGGCATATGCAAGCTTCAAGATATCGCAAAGGAAGTTTGTATGACAGCAAATATCTCCGCTATTTTCTATCGCTTCGTCACAAATAATGTCTTATTTTGTTTGTGTTGATGCGTAGAGTGTTTTAATACTTATTTGGTGAAGATCGGATGTAAATTGACGGATTTATCAGCTGCCATTTGCCGGAACTCGCGGCATATGCAAGCTTCAAGATATCGCAAAGGAAGTTTGTATGACAGCAAATATCTCCGCTATTTTCTATCGCTTCGTCACAAATAATGTCTTATTTTGTTTGTGTTGATGCGTAGAGTGTTTTAAAACTTATTTGGTGAAGATCGGATGTAAATTGACGGATTTATCAGCTGCCATTTGCCGGAACTCGCGGCATATGCAAGCTTCAAGATATCGTAAAGGAAGTTTGTATGACAGCAAATATCTCCGCTATTTTCTATCGCTTCGTCACAAATAATGTCTTATTTTGTTTGTGTTGATGCGTAGAGTGTTTTAAAACTTATTTGGTGAAGATCGGATGTAAATTGACGGATTTATCAGCTGCCATTTGCCGGAACTCGCGGCCATATGCAAGCTTGAGACATATCGCAACAAGGGAAGTGGTTGTATGACAGCAAATATCTCCGCTATTTTCTATCGCTTCGTCACAAATAATGTCTTATTTTGTTTGTGTTGATGCGTAGAGTGTTTTAAAACTTATTTGGTGAAGATCGGATGTAAATTGACGGATTTATCAGCTGCCATTTGCCGGAACTCGCGGCATATGCAAGCTTCAAGATATCGCAAAGGAAGTTTGTATGACAGCAAATATCTCCGCTATTTTCTATCGCTTCGTCACAAATAATGTCTTATTTTGTTTGTGTTGATGCGTAGAGTGTTTTAAAACTTATTTGGTGAAGATCGGATGTAAATTGACGGATTTATCAGCTGCCATTTGCCGGAACTCGCGGCATATGCAAGCTTCAAGATATCGCAAAGGAAGTTTGTATGACAGCAAATATCTCCGCTATTTTCTATCGCTTCGTCACAAATAATGTCTTATTTTGTTTGTGTTGATGCGTAGAGTGTTTTAAAACTTATTTGGTGAAGATCGGATGTAAATTGACGGATTTATCAGCTGCCATTTGCCGAAACTCTGGGCAACTCGTGGCATATGCAAGCTTCAAGATATCGTAAAGGAAGTTTGTATGACAGCAAATATCTCCGCTATTTTCTATCGCTTCGTCACAAATAATGTCTTATTTTGTTTGTGTTGATGCGTAGAGTGTTTTAAAACTTATTTGGTGAAGATCGGATGTAAATTGACGGATTTATCAGCTGCCATTTGCCATAACTCGGGGCATATGCAAGCTTCAAGATATCGCAAAGGAAGTTTGTATGACAGCAAATATCTCCGCTATTTTCTATCGCTTCGTCACAAATAATGTCTTATTTTGTTTGTGTTGATGCGTAGAGTGTTTTAAAACTTATTTGGTGAAGATCGGATGTAAATTGACGGATTTATCAGCTGCCATTTGCCGGAACTCGCGGCATATGCAAGCTTCAAGATATCGCAAAGGAAGTTTGTATGACAGCAAATATCTCCGCTATTTTCTATCGCTTCGTCACAAATAATGTCTTATTTTGTTTGTGTTGATGCGTAGAGTGTTTTAAAACTTATTTGGTGAAGATCGGATGTAAATTGACGGATTTATCAGCTGCCATTTGCCGGAACTCGCAGGCATATGCAAGCTTCAAGATATCGTAAAGGAAGTTTGTATGACAGCAAATATCTCCGCTATTTTCTATCGCTTCGTCACAAATAATGTCTTATTTTGTTTGTGTTGATGCGTAGAGTGTTTTAATACTTATTTGGTGAAGATCGGATGTAAATTGACGGATTTATCAGCTGCCATTTGCCGGAACTCGCGGCATATGCAAGCTTCAAGATATCGCAAAGGAAGTTTGTATGACAGCAAATATCTCCGCTATTTTCTATCGCTTCGTCACAAATAATGTCTTATTTTGTTTGTGTTGATGCGTAGAGTGTTTTAAAACTTATTTGGTGAAGATCGGATGTAAATTGACGGATTTATCAGCTGCCATTTGCCGGAACTCGCGGCATATGCAAGCTTCAAGATATCGCAAAGGAAGTTTGTATGACAGCAAATATCTCCGCTATTTTCTATCGCTTCGTCACAAATAATGTCTTATTTTGTTTGTGTTGATGCGTAGAGTGTTTTAAAAGTTATTTGGTGAAGATCGGATGTAAATTGACGGATTTATCAGCTGCCATTTGCCGAAACTCTGGGCAACTCGTGGCATATGCAAGCTTCAAGATATCGTAAAGGAAGTTTGTATGACAGCAAATATCTCCGCTATTTTCTATCGCTTCGTCACAAATAATGTCTTATTTTGTTTGTGTTGCTGCGTAGAGTGTTTTAAAACTTATTTGGTGAAGATCGGATGTAAATTGACGGATTTATCAGCTGCCATTTGCCGGAACTCGCGGCATATGCAAGCTTCAAGATATCGCAAAGGAAGTTTGTATGACAGCAAATATCTCCGCTATTTTCTATCGCTTCGTCACAAATAATGTCTTATTTTGTTTGTGTTGATGCGTAGAGTGTTTTAAAACTTATTTGGTGAAGATCGGATGTAAATTGACGGATTTATCAGCTGCCATTTGCCGGAACTCGCGGCATATGCAAGCTTCAAGATATCGTAAAGGAAGTTTGTATGACATCAAATATCTCCGCTATTTTCTATTGCTTCGTCACAAATAATGTCTTATTTTGTTTGTGTTGATGCGTAGAGTGTTCTAAAACTTATTTGGTGAAGATCGGATGTAAATTGACGGATTTATCAGCTGCCATTTGCCGAAACTCTGGGCAACTCGCGGCATATGCAAGCTTCAAGATATCGTAAAGGAAGTTTGTATGACAGCAAATATCTCCGCTATTTTCTATCGCTTCGTCACAAATAATGTCTTATTTTGTTTGTGTTGATGCGTAGAGTGTTTTAAAACTTATTTGGTGAAGATCGGATGTAAATTGACGGATTTATCAGCTGCCATTTGCCATAACTCGGGGCATATGCAAGCTTCAAGATATCGCAAAGGAAGTTTGTATGACAGCAAATATCTCCGCTATTTTCTATCGCTTCGTCACAAATAATGTCTTATTTTGTTTGTGTTGATGCGTAGAGTGTTTTAATACTTATTTGGTGAAGATCGGATGTAAATTGACGGATTTATCAGCTGCCATTTGCCGGAACTCGCGGCATATGCAAGCTTCAAGATATCGCAAAGGAAGTTTGTATGACAGCAAATATCTCCGCTATTTTCTATCGCTTCGTCACAAATAATGTCTTATTTTGTTTGTGTTGATGCGTAGAGTGTTTTAAAACTTATTTGGTGAAGATCGGATGTAAATTGACGGATTTATCAGCTGCCATTTGCCGGAACTCGCGGCATATGCAAGCTTCAAGATATCGTAAAGGAAGTTTGTATGACAGCAAATATCTCCGCTATTTTCTATCGCTTCGTCACAAATAATGTCTTTTTTTGTTTGTGTTGATGCGTAGAGTGTTTTGAAACTTATTTGGTGAAGATCGGATGTAAATTGACGGATTTATCAGCTGCCATTTGCCGGAACTCGCGGCCATAACATAGGTTGAGACATTATTTGCAACAACGGGGTAGTGGGATTGTATGACATCAAATATCTCCGCTATTTTATATCGCTTCGTCACAAATAATGTCTTATTTTGTTTGTGTTGATGCGTAGAGTGTTTTAAAACTTATTTGGTGAAGATCGGATGTAAATTGACGGATTTATCAGCTGCCATTTGCCGGAACTCGCGGCATATGCAAGATTCAAGATATCGCAAAGGAAGTTTGTATGACAGCAAATATCTCCGCTATTTTCTATCGCTTCGTCACAAATAATGTCTTATTTTGTTTGTGTTGATGCGTAGAGTGTTTTAAAACTTATTTGGTGAAGATCGGATGTAAATTGACGGATTTATCAGCTGCCATTTGCCGGAACTCGCGGCATATGCAAGCTTCAAGATATCGCAAAGGAAGTTTGTATGACAGCAAATATCTCCGCTATTTTCTATCGCTTCGTCACAAATAATGTCTTATTTTGTTTGTGTTGATGCGTAGAGTGTTTTAAAACTTATTTGGTGAAGATCGGATGTAAATTGACGGATTTATCAGCTGCCATTTGCCGAAACTCTGGGCAACTCGCGGCATATGCAAGCTTCAAGATATCGTAAAGGAAGTTTGTATGACAGCAAATATCTCCGCTATTTTCTATCGCTTCGTCACAAATAATGTCTTATTTTGTTTGTGTTGATGCGTAGAGTGTTTTAAAACTTATTTGGTGAAGATCGGATGTAAATTGACGGATTTATCAGCTGCCATTTGCCATAACTCGGGGCATATGCAAGCTTCAAGATATCGCAAAGGAAGTTTGTATGACAGCAAATATCTCCGCTATTTTCTATCGCTTCGTCACAAATAATGTCTTATTTTGTTTGTGTTGATGCGTAGAGTGTTTTAAAACTTATTTGGTGAAGATCGGATGTAAATTGACGGATTTATCAGCTGCCATTTGCCGGAACTCGCGGCATATGCAAGCTTCAAGATATCGCAAAGGAAGTTTGTATGACAGCAAATATCTCCGCTATTTTCTATCGCTTCGTCACAAATAATGTCTTATTTTGTTTGTGTTGATGCGTAGAGTGTTTTAAAACTTATTTGGTGAAGATCGGATGTAAATTGACGGATTTATCAGCTGCCATTTGCCGGAACTCGCGGCATATGCAAGCTTCAAGATATCGCAAAGGAAGTTTGTATGACAGCAAATATCTCCGCTATTTTCTATCGCTTCGTCACAAATAATGTCTTATTTTGTTTGTGTTGATGCGTAGAGTGTTTTAAAACTTATTTGGTGAAGATCGGATGTAAATTGACGGATTTATCAGCTGCCATTTGCCGGAACTCGCGGCATATGCAAGCTTCAAGATATCGCAAAGGAAGTTTGTATGACAGCAAATATCTCCGCTATTTTCTATCGCTTCGTCACAAATAATGTCTTTTTTTGTTTGTGTTGATGCGTAGAGTGTTTTGAAACTTATTTGGTGAAGATCGGATGTAAATTGACGGATTTATCAGCTGCCATTTGCCGGAACTCGCGGCCATATGCATAGCTTGAGACATTATTTGCAACAAGGGGAAGTGGGATTGTATGACAGCAAATATCTCCGCTATTTTCTATCGCTTCGTCACAAATAATGTCTTATTTTGTTTGTGTTGATGCGTAGAGTGTTTTAAAACTTATTTGGTGAAGATCGGATGTAAATTGACGGATTTATCAGCTGCCATTTGCCGGAACTCGCGGCATATGCAAGATTCAAGATATCGCAAAGGAAGTTTGTATGACAGCAAATATCTCCGCTATTTTCTATCGCTTCGTCACAAATAATGTCTTTTTTTGTTTGTGTTGATGCGTAGAGTGTTTTGAAACTTATTTGGTGAAGATCGGATGTAAATTGACGGATTTATCAGCTGCCATTTGCCGGAACTCGCGGCATATGCAAGCTTCAAGATATCGCAAAGGAAGTTTGTATGACATCAAATATCTCCGCTATTTTCTATCGCTTCGTCACAAATAATGTCTTATTTTGTTTGTGTTGATGCGTAGAGTGTTTTAAAACTTATTTGGTGAAGATCGGATGTAAATTGACGGATTTATCAGCTGCCATTTGCCGGAACTCGCGGCATATGCAAGCTTCAAGATATCGCAAAGGAAGTTTGTATGACAGCAAATATCTCCGCTATTTTCTATCGCTTCGTCACAAATAATGTCTTATTTTGTTTGTGTTGATGCGTAGAGTGTTTTAAAACTTATTTGGTGAAGATCGGATGTAAATTGACGGATTTATCAGCTGCCATTTGCCGGAACTCGCGGCCATAACATAGGTTGAGACATTATTTGCAACAACGGGGTAGTGGGATTGTATGACATCAAATATCTCCGCTATTTTCTATCGCTTCGTCACAAATAATGTCTTATTTTGTTTGTGTTGATGCGTAGAGTGTTTTAAAACTTATTTGGTGAAGATCGGATGTAAATTGACGGATTTATCAGCTGCCATTTGCCGGAACTCGCGGCATATGCAAGATTCAAGATATCGCAAAGGAAGTTTGTATGACAGCAAATATCTCCGCTATTTTCTATCGCTTCGTCACAAATAATGTCTTTTTTTGTTTGTGTTGATGCGTAGAGTGTTTTAAAACTTATTTGGTGAAGATCGGATGTAAATTGACGGATTTATCAGCTGCCATTTGCCGGAACTCGCGGCATATGCAAGCTTCAAGATATCGCAAAGGAAGTTTGTATGACATCAAATATCTCCGCTATTTTCTATCGCTTCGTCACAAATAATGTCTTATTTTGTTTGTGTTGATGCGTAGAGTGTTTTGAAACTTATTTGGTGAAGATCGGATGTAAATTGACGGATTTATCAGCTGCCATTTGCCGGAACTCGCGGCCATAACATAGGTTGAGACATTACTTGCAAGCTTCAACGGGATAGTGGGATTGTATGACATCAAATATCTCCGCTATTTTCTATCGCTTCGTCACAAATAATGTCTTATTTTGTTTGTGTTGATGCGTAGAGTGTTTTAAAACTTATTTGGTGAAGATCGGATGTAAATTGACGGATTTATCAGCTGCCATTTGCCGGAACTCGCGGCATATGCAAGCTTCAAGATATCGCAAAGGAAGTTTGTATGACAGCAAATATCTCCGCTATTTTCTATCGCTTCGTCACAAATAATGTCTTATTTTGTTTGTGTTGATGCGTAGAGTGTTTTGAAACTTATTTGGTGAAGATCGGATGTAAATTGACGGATTTATCAGCTGCCATTTGCCGGAACTCGCGGCCATAACATAGGTTGAGACATTATTTGCAACAACGGGGTAGTGGGATTGTATGACATCAAATATCTCCGCTATTTTCTATCGCTTCGTCACAAATAATGTCTTATTTTGTTTGTGTTGATGCGTAGAGTGTTTTAAAACTTATTTGGTGAAGATCGGATGTAAATTGACGGATTTATCAGCTGCCATTTGCCGGAACTCGCGGCATATGCAAGCTTCAAGATATCGCAAAGGAAGTTTGTATGACAGCAAATATCTCCGCTATTTTCTATCGCTTCGTCACAAATAATGTCTTTTTTTGTTTGTGTTGATGCGTAGAGTGTTTTGAAACTTATTTGGTGAAGATCGGATGTAAATTGACGGATTTATCAGCTGCCATTTGCCGGAACTCGCGGCCATAACATAGGTTGAGACATTATTGCAACAACGGGATAGTGGGATTGTATGACATCAAATATCTCCGCTATTTTATATCGCTTCGTCACAAATAATGTCTCATTTTGTTTGTGTTGATGCGTAGAGTGTTTTGAAACTTATTTGGTGAAGATCGGATGTAAATTGACGGATTTATCAGCTGCCATTTGCCGGAACTCGCGGCATATGCAAGCTTCAAGATATCGCAAAGGAAGTTTGTATGACAGCAAATATCTCCGCTATTTTCTATCGCTTCGTCACAAATAATGTCTTTTTTTATTTGTGTTGATGCGTAGAGTGTTTTGAAACTTATTTGGTGAAGATCGGATGTAAATTGACGGATTTATCAGCTGCCATTTGCCGGAACTCGCGGCATATGCAAGCTTCAAGATATCGCAAAGGAAGTTTGTATGACATCAAATATCTCCGCTATTTTCTATCGCTTCGTCACAAATAATGTCTTATTTTGATTGTGTTGATGCGTAGAGTGTTTTAAAACTTATTTGGTGAAGATCGGATGTAAATTGACGGATTTATCAGCTGCCATTTGCCGGAACTCGCGGCATATGCAAGCTTCAAGATATCGCAAAGGAAGTTTGTATGACAGCAAATATCTCCGCTATTTTCTATCGCTTCGTCACAAATAATGTCTTATTTTGTTTGTGTTGATGCGTAGAGTGTTTTAAAACTTATTTGGTGAAGATCGGATGTAAATTGACGGATTTATCAGCTGCCATTTGCCGGAACTCGCGGCCATAACATAGGTTGAGACATTACTTGCAACAACGGGATAGTGGGATTGTATGACATCAAATATCTCCGCTATTTTATATCGCTTCGTCACAAATAATGTCTTATTTTGTTTGTGTTGATGCGTAGAGTGTTTTAAAACTTATTTGGTGAAGACCGGATGTAAATTGACGGATTTATCAGCTGCCATTTGCCGGAACTCGCGGCATATGCAAGCTTCAAGATATCGCAAAGGAAGTTTGTATGACAGCAAATATCTCCGCTATTTTCTATCGCTTCGTCACAAATAATGTCTTATTTTGTTTGTGTTGATGCGTAGAGTGTTTTGAAACTTATTTGGTGAAGATCGGATGTAAATTGACGGATTTATCAGCTGCCATTTGCCGGAACTCGCGGCATATGCAAGATTCAAGATATCGCAAAGGAAGTTTGTATGACAGCAAATATCTCCGCTATTTTCTATCGCTTCGTCACAAATAATGTCTTATTTTGTTTGTGTTGATGCGTAGAGTGTTTTAAAACTTATTTGGTGAAGATCGGATGTAAATTGACGGATTTATCAGCTGCCATTTGCCGGAACTCGCGGCATATGCAAGCTTCAAGATATCGCAAAGGAAGTTTGTATGACATCAAATATCTCCGCTATTTTCTATCGCTTCGTCACAAATAATGTCTTTTTTTGTTTGTGTTGATGCGTAGAGTGTTTTAAAATTTATTTGGTGAAGATCGGATGTAAATTGACGGATTTATCAGCTGCCATTTGCCGGAACTCGCGGCATATGCAAGCTTCAAGATATCGCAAAGGAAGTTTGTATGACATCAAATATCTCCGCTATTTTCTATCGCTTCGTCACAAATAATGTCTTTTTTTATTTGTGTTGATGCGTAGAGTGTTTTGAAACTTATTTGGTGAAGATCGGATGTAAATTGACGGATTTATCAGCTGCCATTTGCCGGAACTCGCGGCATATGCAAGCTTCAAGATATCGCAAAGGAAGTTTGTATGACATCAAATATCTCCGCTATTTTCTATCGCTTCGTCACAAATAATGTCTTATTTTGTTTGTGTTGATGCGTAGAGTGTTTTAAAATTTATTTGGTGAAGATCGGATGTAAATTGACGGATTTATCAGCTGCCATTTGCCGGAACTCGCGGCATATGCAAGCTTCAAGATATCGCAAAGGAAGTTTGTATGACATCAAATATCTCCGCTATTTTCTATCGCTTCGTCACAAATAATGTCTTATTTTGTTTGTGTTGATGCGTAGAGTGTTTTAAAACTTATTTGGTGAAGATCGGATGTAAATTGACGGATTTATCAGCTGCCATTTGCCGGAACTCGCGGCATATGCAAGCTTCAAGATATCGCAAAGGAAGTTTGTATGACAGCAAATATCTCCGCTATTTTCTATCGCTTCGTCACAAATAATGTCTTATTTTGATTTTGTTGATGCGTAGAGTGTTTTTTGAAACTTATTTGGTGAAGATCGGATGTAAATTGACGGATTTATCAGCTGCCATTTGCCGGAACTCGCGGCCATAACATAGGTTGAGACATTACTTGCAACAACGGGATAGTGGGATTGTATGACATCAAATATCTCCGCTATTTTATATCGCTTCGTCACAAATAATGTCTTATTTTGTTTGTGTTGATGCGTAGAGTGTTTTAAAACTTATTTGGTGAAGACCGGATGTAAATTGACGGATTTATCAGCTGCCATTTGCCGGAACTCGCGGCATATGCAAGATTCAAGATATCGCAAAGGAAGTTTGTATGACAGCAAATATCTCCGCTATTTTCTATCGCTTCGTCACAAATAATGTCTTATTTTGTTTGTGTTGATGCGTAGAGTGTTTTAAAACTTATTTGGTGAAGATCGGATGTAAATTGACGGATTTATCAGCTGCCATTTGCCGGAACTCGCGTCATATGCAAGCTTCAAGATATCGCAAAGGAAGTTTGTATGACATCAAATATCTCCGCTATTTTCTATCGCTTCGTCACAAATAATGTCTTTTTTTGTTTGTGTTGATGCGTAGAGTGTTTTAAAATTTATTTGGTGAAGATCGGATGTAAATTGACGGATTTATCAGCTGCCATTTGCCGGAACTCGCGGCATATGCAAGCTTCAAGATATCGCAAAGGAAGTTTGTATGACAGCAAATATCTCCGCTATTTTCTATCGCTTCGTCACAAATAATGTCTTTTTTTATTTGTGTTGATGCGTAGAGTGTTTTGAAACTTATTTGGTGAAGATCGGATGTAAATTGACGGATTTATCAGCTGCCATTTGCCGGAACTCGCGGCATATGCAAGCTTCAAGATATCGCAAAGGAAGTTTGTATGACATCAAATATCTCCGCTATTTTCTATCGCTTCGTCACAAATAATGTCTTTTTTTGTTTGTGTTGATGCGTAGAGTGTTTTAAAATTTATTTGGTGAAGATCGGATGTAAATTGACGGATTTATCAGCTGCCATTTGCCGGAACTCGCGGCATATGCAAGCTTCAAGATATCGCAAAGGAAGTTTGTATGACATCAAATATCTCCGCTATTTTCTATCGCTTCGTCACAAATAATGTCTTTTTTTGTTTGTGTTGATGCGTAGAGTGTTTTGAAACTTATTTGGTGAAGATCGGATGTAAATTGACGGATTTATCAGCTGCCATTTGCCGGAACTCGCGGCATATGCAAGCTTCAAGATATCGCAAAGGAAGTTTGTATGACATCAAATATCTCCGCTATTTTCTATCGCTTCGTCACAAATAATGTCTTATTTTGTTTGTGTTGATGCGTAGAGTGTTTTAAAACTTATTTGGTGAAGATCGGATGTAAATTGACGGATTTATCAGCTGCCATTTGCCGGAACTCGCGGCATATGCAAGCTTCAAGATATCGCAAAGGAAGTTTGTATGACAGCAAATATCTCCGCTATTTTCTATCGCTTCGTCACAAATAATGTCTTATTTTGATTTTGTTGATGCGTAGAGTGTTTTGAAACTTATTTGGT
Source organism: Drosophila merina (assembly GCA_035047645.1). NCBI lineage: Eukaryota > Metazoa > Arthropoda > Insecta > Diptera > Drosophilidae > Drosophila > Drosophila merina. Next base: position 17,525 of record JAWNPH010000031.1, read on the forward strand.
GAAGATCGGATGTAAATTGACGGATTTATCAGCTGCCATTTGCCGGAACTCGCGGCCATAACATAGGTTGAGACATTACTTGCAACAACGGGATAGTGGGATTGTATGACATCAAATATCTCCGCTATTTTATATCGCTTCGGATGTTTGTATGACATCAAATATCTCCGCTATTTTCTATCGCTTCGTCACAAATAATGTCTTATTTTGTTTGTGTTGATGCGTAGAGTGTTTTAAAACTTATTTGGTGAAGATCGGATGTAAATTGACGGATTTATCAGCTGCCATTTGCCGGAACTCGCGGCATATGCAAGCTTCAAGATATCGCAAAGGAAGTTTGTATGACAGCAAATATCTCCGCTATTTTCTATCGCTTCGTCACAAATAATGTCTTATTTTGATTTTGTTGATGCGTAGAGTGTTTTGAAACTTATTTGGTGAAGATCGGATGTAAATTGACGGATTTATCAGCTGCCATTTGCCGGAACTCGCGGCCATAACATAGGTTGAGACATTACTTGCAACAACGGGATAGTGGGATTGTATGACATCAAATATCTCCGCTATTTTATATCGCTTCGTCACAAATAATGTCTTATTTTGTTTGTGTTGATGCGTAGAGTGTTTTAAAACTTATTTGGTGAAGACCGGATGTAAATTGACGGATTTATCAGCTGCCATTTGCCGGAACTCGCGGCATATGCAAGATTCAAGATATCGCAAAGGAAGTTTGTATGACAGCAAATATCTCCGCTATTTTCTATCGCTTCGTCACAAATAATGTCTTATTTTGTTTTTGTTGATGCGTAGAGTGTTTTGAAACTTATTTGGTGAAGATCGGATGTAAATTGACGGATTTATCAGCTGCCATTTGCCGGAACTCGCGGCCATATACATAGGTTGAGACATTACTTGCAACAACGGGATAGTGGGATTGTATGACATCAAATATCTCCGCTATTTTATATGGCTTCGGATGTTTGTATGACATCAAATATTTCCGCTATTTTCTATCGCTTCGTCACAAATAATGTCTTATTTTGATTGTGTTGATGCGTAGAGTGTTTTAAAACTTATTTGGTGAAGATCGGATGTAAATTGACGGATTTATCAGCTGCCATTTGCCGGAACTCGCGGCATATGCAAGCTTCAAGATATCGCAAAGGAAGTTTGTATGACAGCAAATATCTCCGCTATTTTCTATCGCTTCGTCACAAATAATGTCTTATTTTGATTTTGTTGATGCGTAGAGTGTTTTGAAACTTATTTGGTGAAGATCGGATGTAAATTGACGGATTTATCAGCTGCCATTTGCCGGAACTCGCGGCCATAACATAGGTTGAGACATTACTTGCAACAACGGGGTAGTGGGATTGTATGACATCAAATATCTCCGCTATTTTATATCGCTTCGTCTTAAATAATGTCTTATTTTGTTTGTGTTGATGCGTAGAGTGTTTTAAAACTTATTTGGTGAAGACCGGATGTAAATTGACGGATTTATCAGCTGCCATTTGCCGGAACTCGCGGCATATGCAAGATTCAAGATATCGCAAAGGAAGTTTGTATGACAGCAAATATCTCCGCTATTTTCTATCGCTTCGTCACAAATAATGTCTTATTTTGTTTTTGTTGATGCGTAGAGTGTTTTGAAACTTATTTGGTGAAGATCGGATGTAAATTGACGGATTTATCAGCTGCCATTTGCCGGAACTCGCGGCCATAACATAGGTTGAGACATTACTTGCAACAACGGGATAGTGGGATTGTATGACATCAAATATCTCCGCTATTTTCTATCGCTTCGTCACAAATAATGTCTTATTTTGTTTGTGTTGATGCGTAGAGTGTTTTAAAACTTATTTGGTGAAGATCGGATGTAAATTGACGGATTTATCAGCTGCCATTTGCCGGAACTCGCGTCATATGCAAGCTTCAAGATATCGCAAAGGAAGTTTGTATGACATCAAATATCTCCGCTATTTTCTATCGCTTCGTCACAAATAATGTCTTATTTTGTTTGTGTTGATGCGTAGAGTGTTTTAAAACTTATTTGGTGAAGATCGGATGTAAATTGACGGATTTATCAGCTGCCATTTGCCGGAACTCGCGTCATATGCAAGCTTCAAGATATCGCAAAGGAAGTTTGTATGACATCAAATATCTCCGCTATTTTCTATCGCTTCGTCACAAATAATGTCTTTTTTTATTTGTGTTGATGCGTAGAGTGTTTTAAAATTTATTTGGTGAAGATCGGATGTAAATTGACGGATTTATCAGCTGCCATTTGCCGGAACTCTGGGCAACTCGTGGCATATGCAAGCTTCAAGATATCGCAAAGGAAGTTTGTATGACATCAAATATCTCCGCTATTTTCTATCGCTTCGTCACAAATAATATCTTATTTTGATTGTGTTGATGCGTAGAGTGTTTTGAAACTTATTTGGTGAAGATCGGATGTAAATTGACGGATTTATCAGCTGCCATTTGCCGGAACTCGCGTCATATGTAAGCTTCAAGATATCGCAAAGGAAGTTTGTATGACAGCAAATATCTCCGCTATTTTCTATCGCTTCGTCACAAATAATGTCTTATTTTGATTTTGTTGATGCGTAGAGTGTTTTGAAACTTATTTGGTGAAGATCGGATGTAAATTGACGGATTTATCAGCTGCCATTTGCCGGAACTCGCGGCCATAACATAGGTTGAGACATTACTTGCAACAACGGGATAGTGGGATTGTATGACATCAAATATCTCCGCTATTTTCTATCGCTTCGTCACAAATAATGTCTTATTTTGTTTGTGTTGATGCGTAGAGTGTTTTAAAACTTATTTGGTGAAGATCGGATGTAAATTGACGGATTTATCAGCTGCCATTTGCCGGAACTCGCGTCATATGCAAGCTTCAAGATATCGCAAAGGAAGTTTGTATGACATCAAATATCTCCGCTATTTTCTATCGCTTCGTCACAAATAATGTCTTATTTTGTTTGTGTTGATGCGTAGAGTGTTTTAAAACTTATTTGGTGAAGATCGGATGTAAATTGACGGATTTATCAGCTGCCATTTGCCGGAACTCGCGTCATATGCAAGCTTCAAGATATCGCAAAGGAAGTTTGTATGACATCAAATATCTCCGCTATTTTCTATCGCTTCGTCACAAATAATGTCTTTTTTTATTTGTGTTGATGCGTAGAGTGTTTTAAAATTTATTTGGTGAAGATCGGATGTAAATTGACGGATTTATCAGCTGCCATTTGCCGGAACTCTGGGCAACTCGTGGCATATGCAAGCTTCAAGATATCGCAAAGGAAGTTTGTATGACATCAAATATCTCCGCTATTTTCTATCGCTTCGTCACAAATAATATCTTATTTTGTTTGTGTTGATGCGTAGAGTGTTTTGAAACTTATTTGGTGAAGATCGGATGTAAATTGACGGATTTATCAGCTGCCATTTGCCGGAACTCGCGGCATATGCAAGCTTCAAGATATCGCAAAGGAAGTTTGTATGACATCAAATATCTCCGCTATTTTCTATCGCTTCGTCACAAATAATGTCTTATTTTGATTTTGTTGATGCGTAGAGTGTTTTGAAACTTATTTGGTGAAGATCGGATGTAAATTGACGGATTTATCAGCTGCCATTTGCCGGAACTCGCGGCCATAACATAGGTTGAGACATTACTTGCAACAACGGGATAGTGGGATTGTATGACATCAAATATCTCCGCTATTTTATATCGCTTCGTCACAAATAATGTCTTATTTTGTTTGTGTTGATGCGTAGAGTGTTTTAAAACTTATTTGGTGAAGACCGGATGTAAATTGACGGATTTATCAGCTGCCATTTGCCGGAACTCGCGGCATATGCAAGCTTCAAGATATCGCAAAGGAAGTTTGTATGACAGCAAATATCTCCGCTATTTTCTATCGCTTCGTCACAAATAATGTCTTATTTTGATTGTGTTGATGCGTAGAGTGTTTTGAAACTTATTTGGTGAAGATCGGATTTAAATTGACGGATTTATCAGCTGCCATTTGCCGGAACTCGCGGCATATGCAAGCTTCAAGATATCGGAAAGGAAGTTTGTATGACATCAAATATCTCCGCTATTTTCTATCGCTTCGTCACAAATAATGTCTTATTTTGATTTTGTTGATGCGTAGAGTGTTTTGAAACTTATTTGGTGAAGATCGGATGTAAATTGACGGATTTATCAGCTGCCATTTGCCGGAACTCGCGGCCATAACATAGGTTGAGACATTACTTGCAACAACGGGATAGTGGGATTGTATGACATCAAATATCTCCGCTATTTTCTATCGCTTCGTCACAAATAATGTCTTATTTTGATTTTGTTGATGCGTAGAGTGTTTTAAAACTTATTTGGTGAAGACCGCGTAGAGTGTTTTAAAACTTATTTGGTGAAGATCGGATGTAAATTGACGGATTTATCAGCTGCCATTTGCCGGAACTCGCGTCATATGCAAGCTTCAATATATCGCAAAGGAAGTTTGTATGACATCAAATATCTCCACTATTTTCTATCGCTTCGTCACAAATAATGTCTTTTTTTATTTGTGTTGATGCGTAGAGTGTTTTAAAATTTATTTGGTGAAGATCGGATGTAAATTGACGGATTTATCAGCTGCCATTTGCCGGAACTCGCGTCATATGCAAGCTTCAAGATATCGCAAAGGAAGTTTGTATGACATCAAATATCTCCGCTATTTTCTATCGCTTCGTCACAAATAATGTCTTTTTTTATTTGTGTTGATGCGTAGAGTGTTTTAAAACTTATTTGGTGAAGATCGGATGTAAATTGACGGATTTATCAGCTGCCATTTGCCGGAACTCGCGGCATATGCAAGCTTCAAGATATCGCAAAGGAAGTTTGTATGACATCAAATATCTCCGCTATTTTCTATCGCTTCGTCACAAATAATGTCTTATTTTGATTTTGTTGATGCGTAGAGTGTTTTGAAACTTATTTGGTGAAGATCGGATGTAAATTGACGGATTTATCAGCTGCCATTTGCCGGAACTCGCGGCCATAACATAGGTTGAGACATTACTTGCAACAACGGGATAGTGGGATTGTATGACATCAAATATCTCCGCTTTTTTCTATCGCTTCGTCACAAATAATGTCTTATTTTGTTTGTGTTGATGCGTAGAGTGTTTTAAAACTTATTTGGTGAAGATCGGATGTAAATTGACGGATTTATCAGCTGCCATTTGCCGGAACTCGCGTCATATGCAAGCTTCAAGATATCGCAAAGGAAGTTTGTATGACATCAAATATCTCCGCTATTTTCTATCGCTTCGTCACAAATAATGTCTTATTTTGTTTGTGTTGATGCGTAGAGTGTTTTAAAACTTATTTGGTGAAGATCGGATGTAAATTGACGGATTTATCAGCTGCCATTTGCCGGAACTCGCGTCATATGCAAGCTTCAAGATATCGCAAAGGAAGTTTGTATGACATCAAATATCTCCGCTATTTTCTATCGCTTCGTCACAAATAATGTCTTTTTTTATTTGTGTTGATGCGTAGAGTGTTTTAAAATTTATTTGGTGAAGATCGGATGTAAATTGACGGATTTATCAGCTGCCATTTGCCGGAACTCGCGGCATATGCAAGCTTCAAGATATCGCAAAGGAAGTTTGTATGACAGCAAATATCTCCGCTATTTTCTATCGCTTCGTCACAAATAATATCTTATTTTATTTGTGTTGATGCGTAGAGTGTTTTAAAATTTATTTGGTGAAGATCGGATGTAAATTGACGGATTTATCAGCTGCCATTTGCCGGAACTCGCGGCATATGCAAGCTTCAAGATATCGCAAAGGAAGTTTGTATGACATCAAATATCTCCGCTATTTTCTATCGCTTCGTCACAAATAATATCTTATTTTATTTGTGTTGATTCGTAGAGTGTTTTGAAACTTATTTGGTGAAGATCGGATTTAAATTGACGGATTTATCAGCTGCCATTTGCCGGAACTCGCGGCATATGCAAGCTTCAAGATATCGCAAAGGAAGTTTGTATGACATCAAATATCTCCGCTATTTTCTATCGCTTCGTCACAAATAATGTCTTATTTTGATTTTGTTGATGCGTAGAGTGTTTTGAAACTTATTTGGTGAAGATCGGATGTAAATTGACGGATTTATCAGCTGCCATTTGCCGGAACTCGCGGCCATAACATAGGTTGAGACATTACTTGCAACAACGGGATAGTGGGATTGTATGACATCAAATATCTCCGCTATTTTATATCGCTTTGTCACAAATAATGTCTTATTTTGTTTGTGTTGATGCGTAGAGTGTTTTAAAACTTATTTGGTGAAGACCGGATGTAAATTGACGGATTTATCAGCTGCCATTTGCCGGAACTCGCGGCATATACAAGCTTCAAGATATCGCAAAGGAAGTTTGTATGACAGCAAATATCTCCGCTATTTTCTATCGCTTCGTCACAAATAATGTCTTATTTTGATTGTGTTGATGCGTAGAGTGTTTTGAAACTTATTTGGTGAAGATCGGATTTAAATTGACGGATTTATCAGCTGCCATTTGCCGGAACTCGCGGCATATGCAAGCTTCAAGATATCGCAAAGGAAGTTTGTATGACATCAAATATCTCCGCTATTTTCTATCGCTTCGTCACAAATAATGTCTTATTTTGATTTTGTTGATGCGTAGAGTGTTTTGAAACTTATTTGGTGAAGATCGGATGTAAATTGACGGATTTATCAGCTGCCATTTGCCGGAACTCGCGGCCATAACATAGGTTGAGACATTACTTGCAACAACGGGATAGTGGGATTGTATGACATCAAATATCTCCGCTATTTTATATCGCTACGGATGTTTGTATGACATCAAATATCTCCGCTATTTTCTATCGCTTCGTCACAAATAATGTCTTATTTTGATTGTGTTGATGCGTAGAGTGTTTTAAAACTTATTTGGTGAAGATCGGATGTAAATTGACGGATTTATCAGCTGCCATTTGCCGGAACTCGCGGCCATAACATAGGTTGAGACATTACTTGCAACAACGACATAGTGGGATTGTATGACATCAAATATCTCCGCTATTTTATATCGCTTCGTCACAAATAATGTCTTATTTTGTTTGTGTTGATGCGTAGAGTGTTTTAAAACTTATTTGGTGAAGACCGGATGTAAATTGACGGATTTATCAGCTGCCATTTGCCGGAACTCGCGGCATATGCAAGCTTCAAGATATCGCAAAGGAAGTTTGTATGACAGCAAATATCTCCGCTATTTTCTATCGCTTCGTCACAAATAATGTCTTATTTTGTTTGTGTTGATGCGTAGAGTGTTTTAAAACTTATTTGGTGAAGATCGGATGTAAATTGACGGATTTATCAGCTGCCATTTGCCGGAACTCGCGGCATATGCAAGCTTCAAGATATCGCAAAGGAAGTTTGTATGACATCAAATATCTCCGCTATTTTCTATCGCTTCGTCACAAATAATGTCTTTTTTTGTTTGTGTTGATGCGTAGAGTGTTTTAAAACTTATTTGGTGAAGATCGGATGTAAATTGACGGATTTATCAGCTGCCATTTGCCGGAACTCGCGGCATATGCAAGCTTCAAGATATCGCAAAGGAAGTTTGTATGACAGCAAATATCTCCGCTATTTTCTATCGCTTCGTCACAAATAATGTCTTATTTTGTTTGTGTTGATGCGTAGAGTGTTTTAAAACTTATTTGGTGAAGATCGGATGTAAATTGACGGATTTATCAGCTGCCATTTGCCGGAACTCGCGGCATATGCAAGCTTCAAGATATCGCAAAGGAAGTTTGTATGACAGCAAATATCTCCGCTATTTTCTATCGCTTCGTCACAAATAATGTCTTATTTTGATTGTGTTGATGCGTAGAGTGTTTTAAAACTTATTTGGTGAAGATCGGATGTAAATTGACGGATTTATCAGCTGCCATTTGCCGAAACTCGCGGCATATGCAAGCTTCAAGATATCGCAAAGGAAGTTTGTATGACAGCAAATATCTCCGCTATTTTCTATCGCTTCGTCACAAATAATATCTTATTTTATTTGTGTTGATGCGTAGAGTGTTTTAAAATTTATTTGGTGAAGATCGGATGTAAATTGACGGATTTATCAGCTGCCATTTGCCGGAACTCGCGGCATATGCAAGCTTCAAGATATCGCAAAGGAAGTTTGTATGACATCAAATATCTCCGCTATTTTCTATCGCTTCGTCACAAATAATATCTTTTTTTATTTGTGTTGATGCGTAGAGTGTTTTGAAACTTATTTGGTGAAGATCGGATGTAAATTGACGGATTTATCAGCTGCCATTTGCCGGAACTCGCGGCATATGCAAGCTTCAAGATATCGCAAAGGAAGTTTGTATGACATCAAATATCTCCGCTATTTTCTATCGCTTCGTCACAAATAATGTCTTATTTTGATTTTGTTGATGCGTAGAGTGTTTTGAAACTTATTTGGTGAAGATCGGATGTAAATTGACGGATTTATCAGCTGCCATTTGCCGGAACTCGCGGCCATAACATAGGTTGAGACATTACTTGCAACAACGGGATAGTGGGATTGTATGACATCAAATATCTCCGCTATTTTATATCGCTTTGTCACAAATAATGTCTTATTTTGTTTGTGTTGATGCGTAGAGTGTTTTAAAACTTATTTGGTGAAGACCGGATGTAAATTGACGGAATTATCAGCTGCCATTTGACGGAACTCGCGGCATATACAAGCTTCAAGATATCGCAAAGGAAGTTTGTATGACAGCAAATATCTCCGCTATTTTCTATCGCTTCGTCACAAATAATGTCTTATTTTGATTGTGTTGATGCGTAGAGTGTTTTGAAACTTATTTGGTGAAGATCGGATTTAAATTGACGGATTTATCAGCTGCCATTTGCCGGAACTCGCGGCATATGCAAGCTTCAAGATATCGCAAAGGAAGTTTGTATGACATCAAATATCTCCGCTATTTTCTATCGCTTCGTCACAAATAATGTCTTATTTTGATTGTGTTGATGCGTAGAGTGTTTTAAAACTTATTTGGTGAAGATCGGATGTAAATTGACGGATTTATCAGCTGCCATTTGCCGGAACTCGCGGCCATAACATAGGTTGAGACATTATTGCAACAACGGGATAGTGGGATTGTATGACATCAAATATCTCCGCTATTTTCTATCGCTTCGTCACAAATAATGTCTTATTTTGATTTTGTTGATGCGTAGAGTGTTTTAAAACTTATTTGGTGAAGATCGGATGTAAATTGACGGATTTATCAGCTGCCATTTGCCGGAACTCGCGGCCATAACATAGGTTGAGACATTACTTGCAACAACGAGATAGTGGGATTGTATGACATCAAATATCTCCGCTATTTTATATCGCTTCGTCACAAATAATGTCTTATTTTGTTTGTGTTGATGCGTAGAGTGTTTTAAAACTTATTTGGTGAAGACCGGATGTAAATTGACGGATTTATCAGCTGCCATTTGCCGGAACTCGCGGCATATGCAAGCTTCAAGATATCGCAAAGGAAGTTTGTATGACATCAAATATCTCCGCTATTTTCTATCGCTTCGTCACAAATAATGTCTTTTTTTGTTTGTGTTGATGCGTAGAGTGTTTTAAAACTTATTTGGTGAAGATCGGATGTAAATTGACGGATTTATCAGCTGCCATTTGCCGGAACTCTGGGCATCTCGTGGCATATGCAAGCTTCAAGATATCGCAAAGGAAGTTTGTATGACATCAAATATCTCCGCTATTTTCTATCGCTTCGTCACAAATAAAATCTTATTTTGCTTGTGTTGATGCGTAGAGTGTTTTAAAACTTATTTGGTGAAGATCGGATGTAAATTGACGGATTTATCAGCTGCCATTTGCCGGAACTCGCGGCATATGCAAGCTTCAAGATATCGCAAAGGAAGTTTGTATGACAGCAAATATCTCCGCTATTTTCTATCGCTTTGTCACAAATAATGTCTTATTTTGTTTGTGTTGATGCGTAGAGTGTTTTAAAACTTATTTGGTGAAGATCGGATGTAAATTGACGGATTTATCAGCTGCCATTTGCCGGAACTCGCGGCATATGCAAGCTTCAAGATATCGCAAAGGAAGTTTGTATGACAGCAAATATCTCCGCTATTTTCTATCGCTTCGTCACAAATAATGTCTTATTTTGTTTGTGTTGATGCGTAGAGTGTTTTAAAACTTATTTGGTGAAGATCGGATGTAAATTGACGGATTTATCAGCTGCCATTTGCCGAAACTCGCGGCATATGCAAGCTTCAAGATATCGCAAAGGAAGTTTGTATGACAGCAAATATCTCCGCTATTTTCTATCGCTTCGTCACAAATAATATCTTATTTTATTTGTGTTGATGCGTAGAGTGTTTTAAAATTTATTTGGTGAAGATCGGATGTAAATTGACGGATTTATCAGCTGCCATTTGCCGGAACTCGCGGCATATGCAAGCTTCAAGATATCGCAAAGGAAGTTTGTATGACATCAAATATCTCCGCTATTTTCTATCGCTTCGTCACAAATAATAACTTTTTTTATTTGTGTTGATGCGTAGAGTGTTTTGAAACTTATTTGGTGAAGATCGGATGTAAATTGACGGATTTATCAGCTGCCATTTGCCGGAACTCGCGGCATATGCAAGCTTCAAGATATCGCAAAGGAAGTTTGTATGACATCAAATATCTCCGCTATTTTCTATCGCTTCGTCACAAATAATGTCTTATTTTGATTTTGTTGATGCGTAGAGTGTTTTGAAACTTATTTGGTGAAGATCGGATGTAAATTGACGGATTTATCAGCTGCCATTTGCCGGAACTCGCGGCCATAACATAGGTTGAGACATTACTTGCAACAACGGGATAGTGGGATTGTATGACATCAAATATCTCCGCTATTTTATATCGCTTTGTCACAAATAATGTCTTATTTTGTTTGTGTTGATGCGTAGAGTGTTTTAAAACTTATTTGGTGAAGACCGGATGTAAATTGACGGAATTATCAGCTGCCATTTGACGGAACTCGCGGCATATACAAGCTTCAAGATATCGCAAAGGAAGTTTGTATGACAGCAAATATCTCCGCTATTTTCTATCGCTTCGTCACAAATAATGTCTTATTTTGATTGTGTTGATGCGTAGAGTGTTTTGAAACTTATTTGGTGAAGATCGGATTTAAATTGACGGATTTATCAGCTGCCATTTGCCGGAACTCGCGGCATATGCAAGCTTCAAGATATCGGAAAGGAAGTTTGTATGACATCAAATATCTCCGCTATTTTCTATCGCTTCGTCACAAATAATGTCTTATTTTGTTTTTGTTGATGCGTAGAGTGTTTTGAAACTTATTTGGTGAAGATCGGATGTAAATTGACGGATTTATCAGCTGCCATTTGCCGGAACTCGCGGCCATATACATAGGTTGAGACATTACTTGCAACAACGGGATAGTGGGATTGTATGACAGCAAATATCTCCGCTATTTTCTATCGCTTCGTCACAAATAATGTCTTATTTTGATTTTGTTGATGCGTAGAGTGTTTTAAAACTTATTTGGTGAAGATCGGATGTAAATTGACGGATTTATCAGCTGCCATTTGCCGGAACTCGCGGCCATAACATAGGTTGAGACATTACTTGCAACAACGACATAGTGGGATTGTATGACATCAAATATCTCCGCTATTTTATATCGCTTCGTCACAAATAATGTCTTATTTTGTTTGTGTTGATGCGTAGAGTGTTTTAAAACTTATTTGGTGAAGACCGGATGTAAATTGACGGATTTATCAGCTGCCATTTGCCGGAACTCGCGGCATATGCAAGCTTCAAGATATCGCAAAGGAAGTTTGTATGACATCAAATATCTCCGCTATTTTCTATCGCTTCGTCACAAATAATGTCTTTTTTTGTTTGTGTTGATGCGTAGAGTGTTTTAAAACTTATTTGGTGAAGATCGGATGTAAATTGACGGATTTATCAGCTGCCATTTGCCGAAACTCTGGGCAACTCGTGGCATATGCAAGCTTCAAGATATCGCAAAGGAAGTTTGTATGACATCAAATATCTCCGCTATTTTCTATCGCTTCGTCACAAATAATATCTTATTTTGTTTGTGTTGATGCGTAGAGTGTTTTAAAACTTATTTGGTGAAGATCGGATGTATATTGACGGATTTATCAGCTGCCATTTGCCGGAACTCGCGGCATATGCAAGCTTCAAGATATCGCAAAGGAAGTTTGTATGACAGCAAATATCTCCGCTATTTTCTATCGCTTTGTCACAAATAATGTCTTATTTTGTTTGTGTTGATGCGTAGAGTGTTTTAAAACTTATTTGGTGAAGACCGGATGTAAATTGACGGATTTATCAGCTGCCATTTGCCGGAACTCGCGGCATATCCAAGCTTCAAGATATCGCAAAGGAAGTTTGTATGACAGCAAATATCTCCGCTATTTTCTATCGCTTCGTCACAAATAATGTCTTATTTTGTTTGTGTTGATGCGTAGAGTGTTTTAAAACTTATTTGGTGAAGATCGGATGTAAATTGACGGATTTATCAGCTGCCATTTGCCGAAACTCGCGGCATATGCAAGCTTCAAGATATCGCAAAGGAAGTTTGTATGACAGCAAATATCTCCGCTATTTTCTATCGCTTCGTCACAAATAATATCTTATTTTGTTTGTGTTGATGCGTAGAGTGTTTTAAAATTTATTTGGTGAAGATCGGATGTAAATTGACGGATTTATCAGCTGCCATTTGCCGGAACTCGCGGCATATGCAAGCTTCAAGATATCGCAAAGGAAGTTTGTATGACATCAAATATCTCCGCTATTTTCTATCGCTTCGTCACAAATAATATCTTATTTTGTTTGTGTTGATGCGTAGAGTGTTTTGAAACTTATTTGGTGAAGATCGGATGTAAATTGACGGATTTATCAGCTGCCATTTGCCGGAACTCGCGGCATATGCAAGCTTCAAGATATCGCAAAGGAAGTTTGTATGACAGCAAATATCTCCGCTATTTTCTATCGCTTCGTCACAAATAATGTCTTATTTTGATTTTGTTGATGCGTAGAGTGTTTTGAAACTTATTTGGTGAAGATCGGATGTAAATTGACGGATTTATCAGCTGCCATTTGCCGGAACTCGCGGCCATAACATAGGTTGAGACATTACTTGCAACAACGGGATAGTGGGATTGTATGACATCAAATATCTCCGCTATTTTATATCGCTTCGTCACAAATAATGTCTTATTTTGTTTGTGTTGATGCGTAGAGTGTTTTAAAACTTATTTGGTGAAGACCGGATGTAAATTGACGGATTTATCAGCTGCCATTTGCCGGAACTCGCGGCATATACAAGCTTCAAGATATCGCAAAGGAAGTTTGTATGACAGCAAATATCTCCGCTATTTTCTATCGCTTCGTCACAAATAATGTCTTATTTTGTTTGTGTTGATGCGTAGAGTGTTTTGAAACTTATTTGGTGAAGATCGGATTTAAATTGACGGATTTATCAGCTGCCATTTGCCGGAACTCGCGGCATATGCAAGCTTCAAGATATCGGAAAGGAAGTTTGTATGACATCAAATATCTCCGCTATTTTCTATCGCTTCGTCACAAATAATGTCTTATTTTGTTTGTGTTGATGCGTAGAGTGTTTTGAAACTTATTTGGTGAAGATCGGATGTAAATTGACGGATTTATCAGCTGCCATTTGCCGGAACTCGCGGCCATAACATAGGTTGAGACATTACTTGCAACAACGGGATAGTGGGATTGTATGACATCAAATATCTCCGCTATTTTCTATCGCTTCGTCACAAATAATGTCTTATTTTGTTTGTGTTGATGCGTAGAGTGTTTTAAAACTTATTTGGTGAAGATCGGATGTAAATTGACGGATTTATCAGCTGCCATTTGCCGGAACTCGCGGCATATGCAAGCTTCAAGATATCGCAAAGGAAGTTTGTATGACAGCAAATATCTCCGCTATTTTCTATCGCTTCGTCACAAATAATGTCTTTTTTTGTTTGTGTTGATGCGTAGAGTGTTTTAAAACTTATTTGGTGAAGATCGGATGTAAATTGACGGATTTATCAGCTGCCATTTGCCGGAACTCTGGGCATCTCGTGGCATATGCAAGCTTCAAGATATCGCAAAGGAAGTTTGTATGACATCAAATATCTCCGCTATTTTCTATCGCTTCGTCACAAATAATATCTTATTTTGTTTGTGTTGATGCGTAGAGTGTTTTAAAACTTATTTGGTGAAGATCGGATGTAAATTGACGGATTTATCAGCTGCCATTTGCCGGAACTCGCGGCATATGCAAGCTTCAAGATATCGCAAAGGAAGTTTGTATGACAGCAAATATCTCCGCTATTTTCTATCGCTTTGTCACAAATAATGTCTTATTTTGTTTGTGTTGATGCGTAGAGTGTTTTAAAACTTATTTGGTGAAGATCGGATGTAAATTGACGGATTTATCAGCTGCCATTTGCCGGAACTCGCGGCATATGCAAGCTTCAAGATATCGCAAAGGAAGTTTGTATGACAGCAAATATCTCCGCTATTTTCTATCGCTTCGTCACAAATAATGTCTTATTTTGATTGTGTTGATGCGTAGAGTGTTTTAAAACTTATTTGGTGAAGATCGGATGTAAATTGACGGATTTATCAGCTGCCATTTGCCGGAACTCGTGGCATATGCAAGCTTCAAGATATCGCAAAGGAAGTTTGTATGACAGCAAATATCTCCGCTATTTTCTATCGCTTCGTCACAAATAATGTCTTATTTTGTTTGTGTTGATGCGTAGAGTGTTTTGAAACTTATTTGGTGAAGATCGGATGTAAATTGACGGATTTATCAGCTGCCATTTGCCGGAACTCGGGCAATGGGCATATGCAAGCTTCAAGATATCGGAAAGGAAGTTTGTATGACATCAAATATCTCCGCTATTTTCTATCGCTTCGTCACAAATAATGTCTTATTTTGTTTGTGTTGATGCGTAGAGTGTTTTGAAACTTATTTGGTGAAGATCGGATGTAAATTGACGGATTTATCAGCTGCCATTTGCCGGAACTCGCGGCATATGCAAGCTTCAAGATATCGCAAAGGAAGTTTGTATGACATCAAATATCTCCGCTATTTTCTATCGCTTCGTCACAAATAATGTCTTATTTTGTTTGTGTTGATGCGTAGAGTGTTTTGAAACTTATTTGGTGAAGATCGGATGTAAATTGACGGATTTATCAGCTGCCATTTGCCGGAACTCGGCAGGCATATGCAAGCTTCAAGATATCGCAAAGGAAGTTTGTATGACAGCAAATATCTCCGCTATTTTCTATCGCTTCGTCACAAATAATGTCTTATTTTGATTTTGTTGATGCGTAGAGTGTTTTGAAACTTATTTGGTGAAGATCGGATGTAAATTGACGGATTTATCAGCTGCCATTTGCCGGAACTCGCGGCCATAACATAGGTTGAGACATTACTTGCAACAACGGGATAGTGGGATTGTATGACATCAAATATCTCCGCTATTTTATATCGCTTTGTCACAAATAATGTCTTATTTTGTTTGTGTTGATGCGTAGAGTGTTTTAAAACTTATTTGGTGAAGACCGGATGTAAATTGACGGATTTATCAGCTGCCATTTGCCGGAACTCGTGGCATATGCAAGCTTCAAGATATCGCAAAGGAAGTTTGTATGACAGCAAATATCTCCGCTATTTTCTATCGCTTCGTCACAAATAATGTCTTATTTTGTTTGTGTTGATGCGTAGAGTGTTTTGAAACTTATTTGGTGAAGATCGGATGTAAATTGACGGATTTATCAGCTGCCATTTGCCGGAACTCGCGGCATATGCAAGCTTCAAGATATCGCAAAGGAAGTTTGTATGACATCAAATATCTCCGCTATTTTCTATCGCTTCGTCACAAATAATGTCTTATTTTGATTTTGTTGATGCGTAGAGTGTTTTGAAACTTATTTGGTGAAGATCGGATGTAAATTGACGGATTTATCAGCTGCCATTTGCCGGAACTCGCGGCCATAACATAGGTTGAGACATTACTTGCAACAACGGGATAGTGGGATTGTATGACAGCAAATATCTCCGCTATTTTCTATCGCTTCGTCACAAATAATGTCTTATTTTGTTTTTGTTGATGCGTAGAGTGTTTTAAAACTTATTTGGTGAAGATCGGATGTAAATTGACGGATTTATCAGCTGCCATTTGCCGGAACTCGCGGCCATAACATAGGTTGAGACATTACTTGCAACAACGACATAGTGGGATTGTATGACATCAAATATCTCCGCTATTTTATATCGCTTCGTCACAAATAATGTCTTATTTTGTTTGTGTTGATGCGTAGAGTGTTTTAAAACTTATTTGGTGAAGACCGGATGTAAATTGACGGATTTATCAGCTGCCATTTGCCGGAACTCGCGGCATATGCAAGCTTCAAGATATCGCAAAGGAAGTTTGTATGACAGCAAATATCTCCGCTATTTTCTATCGCTTCGTCACAAATAATGTCTTATTTTGTTTGTGTTGATGCGTAGAGTGTTTTAAAACTTATTTGGTGAAGATCGGATGTAAATTGACGGATTTATCAGCTGCCATTTGCCGGAACTCGCGGCATATGCAAGCTTCAAGATATCGCAAAGGAAGTTTGTATGACATCAAATATCTCCGCTATTTTCTATCGCTTCGTCACAAATAATGTCTTTTTTTGTTTGTGTTGATGCGTAGAGTGTTTTAAAACTTATTTGGTGAAGATCGGATGTAAATTGACGGATTTATCAGCTGCCATTTGCCGGAACTCGCGGCATATGCAAGCTTCAAGATATCGCAAAGGAAGTTTGTATGACATCAAATATCTCCGCTATTTTCTATCGCTTCGTCACAAATAATGTCTTTTTTTGTTTGTGTTGATGCGTAGAGTGTTTTAAAACTTATTTGGTGAAGATCGGATGTAAATTGACGGATTTATCAGCTGCCATTTGCCGAAACTCTGGGCATCTCGTGGCATATGCAAGCTTCAAGATATCGCAAAGGAAGTTTGTATGACATCAAATATCTCCGCTATTTTCTATCGCTTCGTCACAAATAATATCTTATTTTGCTTGTGTTGATGCGTAGAGTGTTTTAAAACTTATTTGGTGAAGATCGGATGTAAATTGACGGATTTATCAGCTGCCATTTGCCGGAACTCGCGGCATATGCAAGCTTCAAGATATCGCAAAGGAAGTTTGTATGACAGCAAATATCTCCGCTATTTTCTATCGCTTCGTCACAAATAATGTCTTATTTTGTTTGTGTTGATGCGTAGAGTGTTTTGAAACTTATTTGGTGAAGATCGGATGTAAATTGACGGATTTATCAGCTGCCATTTGCCGGAACTCGCGGCATATGCAAGCTTCAAGATATCGCAAAGGAAGTTTGTATGACATCAAATATCTCCGCTATTTTCTATCGCTTCGTCACAAATAATGTCTTATTTTGTTTGTGTTGATGCGTAGAGTGTTTTGAAACTTATTTGGTGAAGATCGGATTTAAATTGACGGATTTATCAGCTGCCATTTGCCGGAACTCGCGGCATATGCAAGCTTCAAGATATCGCAAAGGAAGTTTGTATGACATCAAATATCTCCGCTATTTTCTATCGCTTCGTCACAAATAAAATCTTATTTTGTTTGTGTTGATGCGTAGAGTGTTTTGAAACTTATTTGGTGAAGATCGGATGTAAATTGACGGATTTATCAGCTGCCATTTGCCGGAACTCGCGGCATATGCAAGCTTCAAGATATCGCAAAGGAAGTTTGTATGACAGCAAATATCTCCGCTATTTTCTATCGCTTCGTCACAAATAATGTCTTATTTTGTTTGTGTTGATGCGTAGAGTGTTTTAAAACTTATTTGGTGAAGATCGGAAGTAAATTGACGGATTTATCAGCTGCCATTTGCCGGAACTCGCGGCATATGCAAGCTTCAAGATATCGCAAAGGAAGTTTGTATGACAGCAAATATCTCCGCTATTTTCTATCGCTTCGTCACAAATAATGTCTAATTTTGTTTTTGTTGATGCGTAGAGTGTTTTAAAACTTATTTGGTGAAGATCGGATGTAAATTGACGGATTTATCAGCTGCCATTTGCCGGAACTCGCGGCATATGCAAGCTTCAAGATATCGCAAAGGAAGTTTGTATGACATCAAATATCTCCGCTATTTTCTATCGCTTCGTCACAAATAATGTCTTTTTTTGTTTGTGTTGATGCGTAGAGTGTTTTAAAACTTATTTGGTGAAGATCGGATGTAAATTGACGGATTTATCAGCTGCCATTTGCCGGAACTCGCGGCATATGCAAGCTTCAAGATATCGCAAAGGAAGTTTGTATGACAGCAAATATCTCCGCTATTTTCTATCGCTTCGTCACAAATAATGTCTAATTTTGTTTTTGTTGATGCGTAGAGTGTTTTAAAACTTATTTGGTGAAGATCGGATTTAAATTGACGGATTTATCAGCTGCCATTTGCCGGAACTCTGGGCATGGGCATATGCAAGCTTCAAGATATCGCAAAGGAAGTTTGTATGACATCAAATATCTCCGCTATTTTCTATCGCTTCGTCACAAATAATGTCTTTTTTGTTTGTGTTGATGCGTAGAGTGTTTTAAAACTTATTTGGTGAAGATCGGATGTAAATTGACGGATTTATCAGCTGCCATTTGCCGGAACTCGGGCGGCATATGCAAGCTTCAAGATATCGCAAAGGAAGTTTGTATGACAGCAAATATCTCCGCTATTTTCTATCGCTTCGTCACAAATAATGTCTTATTTTGTTTGTGTTGATGCGTAGAGTGTTTTAAAACTTATTTGGTGAAGATCGGATGTAAATTGACGGATTTATCAGCTGCCATTTGCCGGAACTCGCGGCATATGCAAGCTTCAAGATATCGCAAAGGAAGTTTGTATGACAGCAAATATCTCCACTATTTTCTATCGCTTCGTCACAAATAATGTCTTATTTTGATTGTGTTGATGCGTAGAGTGTTTTAAAACTTATTTGGTGAAGATCGGATGTAAATTGACGGATTTATCAGCTGCCATTTGCCGATTGAACTCGCGGCATATGCAAGCTTCAAGATATCGCAAAGGAAGTTTGTATGACACCAAATATCTCCGCTATTTTCTATCGCTTCGTCACATATAATATCTTATTATATTTGTGTTTATGCGTAGAGTGTTTTAAAATTTATTTGGTGAAGATCGGATGTAAATTGACGGATTTATCAGCTGCCATTTGCCGGAACTCGCGGCATATGCAAGCTTCAAGATATCGCAAAGGAAGTTTGTATGACATCAAATATCTCCGCTATTTTCTATCGCTTCGTCACAAATAATATCTTATTTTGTTTGTGTTGATTCGTAGAGTGTTTTGAAACTTATTTGGTGAAGATCGGATTTAAATTGACGGATTTATCAGCTGCCATTTGCCGGAACTCGCGGCATATGCAAGCTTCAAGATATCGCAAAGGAAGTTTGTATGACATCAAATATCTCCGCTATTTTCTATCGCTTCGTCACAAATAATGTCTAATTTTGTTTTTGTTGATGCGTAGAGTGTTTTAAAACTTATTTGGTGAAGATCGGATGTAAATTGACGGATTTATCAGCTGCCATTTGCCGGAACTCGCGGCATATGCAAGCTTCAAGATATCGCAAAGGAAGTTTGTATGACATCAAATATCTCCGCTATTTTCTATCGCTTCGTCACAAATAATGTCTTATTTTGTTTGTGTTGATGCGTAGAGTGTTTTAAAACTTATTTGGTGAAGATCGGATGTAAATTGACGGATTTATCAGCTGCCATTTGCCGGAACTCGCGGCATATGCAAGCTTCAAGATATCGCAAAGGAAGTTTGTATGACATCAAATATCTCCGCTATTTTCTATCGCTTCGTCACAAATAATGTCTAATTTTGTTTGTGTTGATGCGTAGAGTGTTTTAAAACTTATTTGGTGAAGATCGGATGTAAATTGACGGATTTATCAGCTGCCATTTGCCGGAACTCGCGGCATATGCAAGCTTCAAGATATCGCAAAGGAAGTTTGTATGACATCAAATATCTCCGCTATTTTCTATCGCTTCGTCACAAATAATGTCTTTTTTTGTTTGTGTTGATGCGTAGAGTGTTTTAAAACTTATTTGGTGAAGATCGGATGTAAATTGACGGATTTATCAGCTGCCATTTGCCGGAACTCGCGGCATATGCAAGCTTCAAGATATCGCAAAGGAAGTTTGTATGACATCAAATATCTCCGCTATTTTCTATCGCTTCGTCACAAATAATGTCTTATTTTGTTTGTGTTGATGCGTAGAGTGTTTTAAAACTTATTTGGTGAAGACCGGATGTAAATTGACGGATTTATCAGCTGCCATTTGCCGGAACTCGCAGGCATATGCAAGCTTCAAGATATCGCAAAGGAAGTTTGTATGACATCAAATATCTCCGCTATTTTCTATCGCTTCGTCACAAATAATGTCTAATTTTGTTTTTGTTGATGCGTAGAGTGTTTTAAAACTTATTTGGTGAAGATCGGATGTAAATTGACGGATTTATCAGCTGCCATTTGCCGGAACTCGCGGCATATGCAAGCTTCAAGATATCGCAAAGGAAGTTTGTATGACATCAAATATCTCCGCTATTTTCTATCGCTTCGTCACAAATAATGTCTTATTTTGTTTGTGTTGATGCGTAGAGTGTTTTAAAACTTATTTGGTGAAGATCGGATGTAAATTGACGGATTTATCAGCTGCCATTTGCCGGAACTCGCGGCATATGCAAGCTTCAAGATATCGCAAAGGAAGTTTGTATGACAGCAAATATCTCCACTATTTTCTACCACTTCGTCACAAATAAGGTCTTATTTTGATTGTGTTGATGCGTAGAGTGTTTTAAAACTTATTTGGTGAAGATCGGATGTAAATTGACGGATTTATCAGCTGCCATTTGCCGAAACTCGCGGCATATGCAAGCTTCAAGATATCGCAAAGGAAGTTTGTATGACAGCAAATATCTCCGCTATTTTCTATCGCTTCGTCACAAATAATATCTTATTTTATTTGTGTTTATTCGTAGAGTGTTTTAAAATTTATTTGGTGAAGATCGGATGTAAATTGACGGATTTATCAGCTGCCATTTGCCGGAACTCGCGGCATATGCAAGCTTCAAGATATCGCAAAGGAAGTTTGTATGACATCAAATATCTCCGCTATTTTCTATCGCTTCGTCACAAATAATATCTTATTTTATTTGTGTTGATTCGTAGAGTGTTTTGAAACTTATTTGGTGAAGATCGGATTTAAATTGACGGATTTATCAGCTGCCATTTGCCGGAACTCGCGGCATATGCAAGCTTCAAGATATCGCAAAGGAAGTTTGTATGACATCAAATATCTCCGCTATTTTCTATCGCTTCGTCACAAATAATGTCTAATTTTGTTTTTGTTGATGCGTAGAGTGTTTTAAAACTTATTTGGTGAAGATCGGATGTAAATTGACGGATTTATCAGCTGCCATTTGCCGGAACTCGCGGCATATGCAAGCTTCAAGATATCGCAAAGGAAGTTTGTATGACATCAAATATCTCCGCTATTTTCTATCGCTTCGTCACAAATAATGTCTTATTTTGTTTGTGTTGATGCGTAGAGTGTTTTAAAACTTATTTGGTGAAGACCGGATGTAAATTGACGGATTTATCAGCTGCCATTTGCCGGAACTCGCGGCATATGCAAGCTTCAAGATATCGCAAAGGAAGTTTGTATGACATCAAATATCTCCGCTATTTTCTATCGCTTCGTCACAAATAATGTCTAATTTTGTTTTTGTTGATGCGTAGAGTGTTTTAAAACTTATTTGGTGAAGATCGGATGTAAATTGACGGATTTATCAGCTGCCATTTGCCGGAACTCGCGGCATATGCAAGCTTCAAGATATCGCAAAGGAAGTTTGTATGACATCAAATATCTCCGCTATTTTCTATCGCTTCGTCACAAATAATGTCTTTTTTTGTTTGTGTTGATGCGTAGAGTGTTTTAAAACTTATTTGGTGAAGATCGGATGTAAATTGACGGATTTATCAGCTGCCATTTGCCGGAACTCGCGGCATATGCAAGCTTCAAGATATCGCAAAGGAAGTTTGTATGACATCAAATATCTCCGCTATTTTCTATCGCTTCGTCACAAATAATGTCTTTTTTTGTTTGTGTTGATGCGTAGAGTGTTTTAAAACTTATTTGGTGAAGATCGGATGTAAATTGACGGATTTATCAGCTGCCATTTGCCGAAACTCTGGGCATCTCGTGGCATATGCAAGCTTCAAGATATCGCAAAGGAAGTTTGTATGACATCAAATATCTCCGCTATTTTCTATCGCTTCGTCACAAATAAAATCTTATTTTGCTTGTGTTGATGCGTAGAGTGTTTTAAAACTTATTTGGTGAATATCGGATGTATATTGACGGATTTATCAGCTGCCATTTGCCGGAACTCGCGGCATATGCAAGCTTCAAGATATCGCAAAGGAAGTTTGTATGACAGCAAATATCTCCGCTATTTTCTATCGCTTCGTCACAAATAATGTCTTATTTTGATTTTGTTGATGCGTAGAGTGTTTTGAAACTTATTTGGTGAAGATCGGATTTAAATTGACGGATTTATCAGCTGCCATTTGCCGGAACTCGCGGCATTTGCAAGCTTCAAGATATCGCAAAGGAAGTTTGTATGACATCAAATATCTCCGCTATTTTCTATCGCTTCGTCACAAATAATGTCTTATTTTGTTTGTGTTGATGCGTAGAGTGTTTTAAAACTTATTTGGTGAAGATCGGATTTAAATTGACGGATTTATCAGCTGCCGTTTGCCGGAACTCGCGGCATATGCAAGCTTCAAGATATCGCAAAGGAAGTTTGTATGACATCAAATATCTCCGCTATTTTCTATCGCTTCGTCACAAATAAAATCTTATTTTGTTTGTGTTGATTCGTAGAGTGTTTTGAAACTTATTTGGTGAAGATCGGATTTAAATTGACGGATTTATCAGCTGACATTTGCCGGAACTCGCGGCATATGCAAGCTTCAAGATATCGCAAAGGAAGTTTGTATGACAGCAAATATCTCCGCTATTTTCTATCGCTTCGTCACAAATAATGTCTTATTTTGATTGTGTTGATGCGTAGAGTGTTTTAAAACTTATTTGGTGAAGATCGGAAGTAAATTGACGGATTTATCAGCTGCCATTTGCCGGAACTCGCGGCATATGCAAGCTTCAAGATATCGCAAAGGAAGTTTGTATGACAGCAAATATCTCCGCTATTTTCTATCGCTTCGTCACAAATAATGTCTAATTTTGTTTTTGTTGATGCGTAGAGTGTTTTAAAACTTATTTGGTGAAGATCGGCTGTAAATTGACGGATTTATCAGCTGCCATTTGCCGGAACTCGCGGCATATGCAAGCTTCAAGATATCGCAAAGGAAGTTTGTATGACATCAAATATCTCCGCTATTTTCTATCGCTTCGTCACAAATAATGTCTTTTTTTGTTTGTGTTGATGCGTAGAGTGTTTTAAAACTTATTTGGTGAAGACCGGATGTAAATTGACGGATTTATCAGCTGCCATTTGCCGGAACTCGCGGCATATGCAAGCTTCAAGATATCGCAAAGGAAGTTTGTATGACAGCAAATATCTCCGCTATTTTCTATCGCTTCGTCACAAATAATGTCTAATTTTGTTTTTGTTGATGCGTAGAGTGTTTTAAAACTTATTTGGTGAAGATCGGATTTAAATTGACGGATTTATCAGCTGCCATTTGCCGGAACTCGCGGCATATGCAAGCTTCAAGATATCGCAAAGGAAGTTTGTATGACATCAAATATCTCCGCTATTTTCTATCGCTTCGTCACAAATAATGTCTTTTTTTGTTTGTGTTGATGCGTAGAGTGTTTTAAAACTTATTTGGTGAAGATCGGATGTAAATTGACGGATTTATCAGCTGCCATTTGCCGGAACTCGCGGCATATGCAAGCTTCAAGATATCGCAAAGGAAGTTTGTATGACAGCAAATATCTCCGCTATTTTCTATCGCTTCGTCACAAATAATGTCTTATTTTGTTTGTGTTGATGCGTAGAGTGTTTTAAAACTTATTTGGTGAAGATCGGATGTAAATTGACGGATTTATCAGCTGCCATTTGCCGGAACTCGCGGCATATGCAAGCTTCAAGATATCGCAAAGGAAGTTTGTATGACAGCAAATATCTCCACTATTTTCTACCGCTTCGTCACAAATAAGGTCTTATTTTGATTGTGTTGATGCGTAGAGTGTTTTAAAACTTATTTGGTGAAGATCGGATGTAAATTGACGGATTTATCAGCTGCCATTTGCCGAAACTCGCGGCATATGCAAGCTTCAAGATATCGCAAAGGAAGTTTGTATGACAGCAAATATCTCCGCTATTTTCTATCGCTTCGTCACAAATAATATCTTATTTTATTTGTGTTTATTCGTAGAGTGTTTTAAAATTTATTTGGTGAAGATCGGATGTAAATTGACGGATTTATCAGCTGCCATTTGCCGGAACTCGCGGCATATGCAAGCTTCAAGATATCGCAAAGGAAGTTTGTATGACATCAAATATCTCCGCTATTTTCTATCGCTTCGTCACAAATAATATCTTATTTTATTTGTGTTGATTCGTAGAGTGTTTTGAAACTTATTTGGTGAAGATCGGATTTAAATTGACGGCTTTATCAGCTGCCATTTGCCGGAACTCGCGGCATATGCAAGCTTCAAGATATCGCAAAGCAAGTTTGTATGACATCAAATATCTCCGCTATTTTCTATCGCTTCGTCACAAATAATGTCTTATTTTGATTTTGTTGATGCGTAGAGTGTTTTGAAACTTATTTGGTGAAGATCGGATGTAAATTGACGGATTTATCAGCTGCCATTTGCCGGAACTCGCGGCCATAACATAGGTTGAGACATTACTTGCAACAACGGGATAGTGGGATTGTATGACATCAAATATCTCCGCTATTTTATATCGCTTTGTCACAAATAATGTCTTATTTTGTTTGTGTTGATGCGTAGAGTGTTTTAAAACTTATTTGGTGAAGACCGGATGTAAATTGACGGAATTATCAGCTGCCATTTGACGGAACTCGCGTCATATACAAGCTTCAAGATATCGCAAAGGAAGTTTGTATGACAGCAAATATCTCCGCTATTTTCTATCGCTTCGTCACAAATAATGTCTTATTTTGATTGTGTTGATGCGTAGAGTGTTTTGAAACTTATTTGGTGAAGATCGGATTTAAATTGACGGATTTATCAGCTGCCATTTGCCGGAACTCGCGGCATATGCAAGCTTCAAGATATCGGAAAGCAAGTTTGTATGACATCAAATATCTCCGCTATTTTCTATCGCTTCGTCACAAATAATGTCTTATTTTGATTTTGTTGATGCGTAGAGTGTTTTGAAACTTATTTGGTGAAGATCGGATGTAAATTGACGGATTTATCAGCTGCCATTTGCCGGAACTCGCGGCCATAACATAGGTTGAGACATTACTTGCAACAACGGGATAGTGGGATTGTATGACATCAAATATCTCCGCTATTTTATATCGCTTCGTCACAAATAATGTCTTATTTTGATTTTGTTGATGCGTAGAGTGTTTTAAAACTTATTTGGTGAAGACCGGATGTAAATTGACGGATTTATCAGCTGCCATTTGCCGGAACTCGCGGCCATAACATAGGTTGAGACATTACTTGCAACAACGACATAGTGGGATTGTATGACATCAAATATCTCCGCTATTTTATATCGCTTCGTCACAAATAATGTCTTATTTTGTTTGTGTTGATGCGTAGAGTGTTTTAAAACTTATTTGGTGAAGACCGGATGTAAATTGACGGATTTATCAGCTGCCATTTGCCGGAACTCGCGGCATATGCAAGCTTCAAGATATCGCAAAGGAAGTTTGTATGACATCAAATATCTCCGCTATTTTCTATCGCTTCGTCACAAATAATGTCTTATTTTGATTTTGTTGATGCGTAGAGTGTTTTGAAACTTATTTGGTGAAGATCGGATGTAAATTGACGGATTTATCAGCTGCCATTTGCCGGAACTCGCGGCCATAACATAGGTTGAGACATTACTTGCAACAACGGGATAGTGGGATTGTATGACATCAAATATCTCCGCTATTTTATATCGCTTCGTCACAAATAATGTCTTATTTTGATTTTGTTGATGCGTAGAGTGTTTTAAAACTTATTTGGTGAAGACCGGATGTAAATTGACGGATTTATCAGCTGCCATTTGCCGGAACTCGCGGCCATAACATAGGTTGAGACATTACTTGCAACAACGACATAGTGGGATTGTATGACATCAAATATCTCCGCTATTTTATATCGCTTCGTCACAAATAATGTCTTATTTTGTTTGTGTTGATGCGTAGAGTGTTTTAAAACTTATTTGGTGAAGACCGGATGTAAATTGACGGATTTATCAGCTGCCATTTGCCGGAACTCGCGGCATATGCAAGCTTCAAGATATCGCAAAGGAAGTTTGTATGACATCAAATATCTCCGCTATTTTCTATCGCTTCGTCACAAATAATGTCTAATTTTGTTTTTGTTGATGCGTAGAGTGTTTTAAAACTTATTTGGTGAAGATCGGCTGTAAATTGACGGATTTATCAGCTGCCATTTGCCGGAACTCGCGGCATATGCAAGCTTCAAGATATCGCAAAGGAAGTTTGTATGACATCAAATATCTCCGCTATTTTCTATCGCTTCGTCACAAATAATGTCTAATTTTGTTTTTGTTGATGCGTAGAGTGTTTTAAAACTTATTTGGTGAAGATCGGCTGTAAATTGACGGATTTATCAGCTGCCATTTGCCGGAACTCGCGGCATATGCAAGCTTCAAGATATCGCAAAGGAAGTTTGTATGACATCAAATATCTCCGCTATTTTCTATCGCTTCGTCACAAATAATGTCTTTTTTTGTTTGTGTTGATGCGTAGAGTGTTTTAAAACTTATTTGGTGAAGATCGGATGTAAATTGACGGATTTATCAGCTGCCATTTGCCGAAACTCTGGGCATCTCGTGGCATATGCAAGCTTCAAGATATCGCAAAGGAAGTTTGTATGACATCAAATATCTCCGCTATTTTCTATCGCTTCGTCACAAATAAAATCTTATTTTGCTTGTGTTGATGCGTAGAGTGTTTTAAAACTTATTTGGTGAATATCGGATGTATATTGACGGATTTATCAGCTGCCATTTGCCGGAAC
>JAWNPH010000031.1:130000-137500 GCA_035047645.1 Drosophila merina
TAGCCACCGGTCAGTAACCAAGTACCTAGACGAAGCTGGGAAGAGTTACTATACCTACCAGCTGAAAAGTGCCAAAGGATTGCAGGTTGTCATCAAAGGAATAGAGTCATCCGTGACCCCATCCGAAATTATCGCGGCACTAAAGGAAAAGAACTTCAACGCCAAAACGGTGATCAACATCCTCAACAGGAACAAAGAGCCGCAGCCACTCTTTAAAGTCGAACTGGAGCCATCGAGTCAAAAAAACAACAAAAATGAAGTTCATCCTATATATAAGCTACAGTATTTACTCCACCGAAGAATAACTGTAGAAGAGCCACACAAGCGCAGGCAACCTGTGCAGTGCACCAACTGCCAAGAATATGGACACACCAAAGCGTACTGCACCCTAAAATCCATCTGCGTCGTTTGCAGCGATGCCCACAGGACTGTAAACTGTCCTAAGAATAAAAACGACAGTTCAATTAAGTTATGCAGCAACTGTGGCGAAAAACACACAGCCAACTGGCGAGGATGCATTGTTTACAAGGAACTCAAGAGTCGCCTAAACAAACGAGTGGATTCAGCTCGTAATCGTATCACACCAACAATTCACAAAGAAATGGAACCGACCACAACTAACATACCTTCGTCTGCCAGCCACCGAACAATACCAAACTCTTCCTTTGCAAGTGTACTAAAATCAGGGATCCAAGTACCAACAGCAGTCACCCCCAGCGTCCAGCATAAAATCAACCAAATAAACACACAGAACATGCAACAGCAGCCAATTGACCTTGAAGCGCTTATGCTTTCGATGCAGCAAACCATGAACAACTTAATGACCTTCATGCAAGAAACTATGCAACAGATTATGAGGAACCAAAACATCCTTATTGAATTGCTCGTTTCCTCTAAATCAGGATAATGACTCCCTTAATAATCGCTACCTGGAACGCTAATGGCGTTTCGCGGCACAAGCTAGAACTCGCTCAGTTCTTAGCCGACAGAAACATTGACGTCATGCTACTCTCAGAGACTCACCTTACCGAAAAGTACAACTTCCAAATACCAGGATATAAATTTTATTTTACGAATCACCCGGATGGCAAGGCCCATGGAGGCACTGGCATACTAATACGATTGCGAATTAAGCACCACTTTCTTGGTAATTGGCAAGAAGACTGCTTACAATGCACCTCTATAAACCTCCAATGCCACAACGGTGCTCTCACTCTGGCTGCTGTCTATTGCCCACCTCGCTTCACAATCTCCGAAGAAAAATTCACAACACTTTTTGACTCGTTTGGTGAAAGGTTTGTTGCAGCTGGCGATTGGAATGCCAAGCACATGTACTGGGGATCTCGGATAGCGAACCCTAAAGGAAAACAGCTGTACAACGCAATCATTAATCCGCAACGCAAACTAAACTATGTTTCCCCGGGAGCGCCTACATACTGGCCAGCAGATCCCATGAAGCTTCCAGATTTGATCGACTTTGCCATCACAAAAAGGATACCCCAATCCATGATCACAGCTGAGGCACTTCCAGAACTCTCAACTGATCACTGTCCGGTGCTCTTTCATCTCTTGTACCACCTACAACACATCGAGCGACCGCATAGGCTCACAAGCAACAGGACCAACTGGGCGAGGTACAAAAAATATGTTTGTTCCCATACCGGCTCTTCTAGCCCCCTGGAAACCGAACAAGACATTGATCAGCTTACAGATAACATAGAATCAATACTCGTTGCAGCAGCAAAAGCGTCAACTCCACAAGACAATTATGTATGCAGCACAAAGTTCAACAAAACAAGTAGAGATACTGAACTGCTTGTCCTTGAAAAACGACGACTTCGAAGAGAGTGGCAGGAGCACAGATCACCTGGCGCAAAGAGTAGACTCAAAGCAGCTACTCGCAGACTTACCAATGCGCTTAAGAAAGAAGAAGCGGACGCACAACTAAGGTACATTGAGAATCTCACGCCCACAGGCACAAAGAACTCGTTGTGGAAAAGCCATAGGAACCTACAGGCACCAACAGAAACGGTTGTACCCCTCCGTAACTCTACCGGAAGCTGGTCTCGCAGTGACACGGACAGAGCAAGAGTCTTCGCTGATCATCTTGAAAAAGTATTTAAACCAAATCCAGCCACTAACTCATTTACTCTCCCGCCTTTAACTGCATCTGACTTAGCACCACAAGATCCTATAGAATTTCGGCCAAGCGAGATAACGCAAGTCATTAAAGAGCAACTCAAGACTGGAAAATCGCCTGGCTACGACTTAATAACACCGAAAATGATCATCGAACTCCCAAAGTGTGCAGTTCTACGAATCTGCTTGCTCTTCAACGCAATTACTAAAATTGGATACTTCCCTCAAAAGTGGAAGAAATCAGTTACTATTATGATCCCTAAGCCTGGGAAAGACAAAACACAGCCATCATCATACAGGCCAATAAGCTTACTTACTTGTCTATCCAAGCTATTTGAAAAAGTGCTGCTACTACGCATCAGCCCCCACCTCAAAAAACACAACACACTCCCATCGCACCAATTTGGTTTTCGGGCAAAACACGGAGCCATCGAACAGGTTAACCGCATCACAACCGAAATTCGCACTGCCTTTGAACAACGAGAATATTGCACAGCTCTATTCTTAGACGTTGCACAAGCATTCGATAGAGTATGGCTGGATGGACTTATGTTTAAAATAATCAAACTGCTGCCTCAAAACATACATAAGCTCCTAAAGTCGTATCTATATAAAAGAGTGTTCGCGGTTAGATGCAGTTCAAACACTTCAAAGGATTGTATTATAGAAGCCGGAGTGCCTCAAGGAAGTGTTCTGGGCCCAATTCTATACACCCTATACACGGCGGATATCCCAACAAACGACCAGCTAACGATATCCACATTCGCTGATGACACTGCAATTCTAAGTCGATCCAGATGCCCAGTAAAAGCCACGATGCAGCTAGCACGCCATCTAACTTGTGTAGAACATTGGCTTGCAGATTGGCGCATACGAGTAAATGAAGAAAAGTGCAAACAGGTAACATTTACCCTAAACAAACAAAGCTGCCCGCCCTTGGTAATGAACCACACGCGCATCCCACAAGCCGATAACGTTACATACCTAGGCATTCATCTGGACAAGCGGCTCACCTGGCGGAAACACATAGAGGCCAAGACGACGCACCTCAGACTAAAAGCACGGGATCTACACTGGCTTATAAACGTCCGCTCTCCCCTAAGCTTGGAGTACAAAGTCCTCCTTTACAACTCCGTCTTAAAACCCATATGGACCTATGGCTCCGAGCTATGGGGCAACGCATCGAGAAGCAACATCGACATAGTCCAGCGAGCACAGTCTAGGATCCTGAGAATCATTACTGGAGCTCCATGGTATCTTCGGAACGAGAATATACACAGGGACTTACAAATAAAACTTGTCATTGAGACAATAGCTGAGAAAAAAGTTAAATATAATGAAAAACTAGCCTCACATCCAAATCCTCTTGCAAGAAAGCTTACTCGAGTATGCAGCCAAAGCCGACTGCACCGGAACGACCAACCAGCCCAGCGTTAAATTTGTTAGGCCACATAGCACGAATCATTTCATAAAATGATATTTAGTTAGCTTAGAATAAGATTTGAAAACTTATTGTTAGACTCTTAAGTAAAAGGGAAGATTCAATAAATAAGGAAAAACATTGGAAAAAAAAAAAAAAAAAACTCACTCAGTCACTCAGTCACTCAGTCAGTCACTCAGTCACTCAGTCACTCAGTCACTCACTCAGTCACTCACTCACTCAGTCACTCAGTTACTCACTCAGTCGCTCACTCACTCAGTCACTCACTCACTCACTCACTCAGTCACTCAGTCACTCAGTCACTCACTCAGTCACTCACTCACTCAGTCACTCAGTCACTCACTCACTCAGTCACTCACTCACTCAATCAATCACTCACTCAGTCACTCACTCATTCACTCAGTCAGTCACTCACTCAATCACTCACTCACTCAGGCACTCACTCACTCAGTCACTCACTCACTCAGTCACTCACTCACTCAGTCACTCACTCACTCAGTCACTCACTCACTCAGTCACTCACTCAGTCACTCAGTCACTGACTCAGTCACTCACTCACTCACTCAGTCACTCACTCAGTCGCTCACTCACTCACTCACTCACTCACTCAGTCGCTCACTCACTCAGTCACTCAGTCACTCACTCACTCACTTACTCAGTCACTCAGTCACTCAGTCACTCACTCAGTCACTCACTCACTCAGTCACTCACTCAGTCACTCAGTCCCTCAGTCACTCACTCAGTCACTCACTCAGCCACTCACTCACTCACTTAATCACTCACTCACTCACTCACTCAATCAGTCAGTCACTCAGTCAGTCACTCACTCACTCACTTACTCACTCAGACACTCAGTCACTCACTCACTCACTCACTCACTCACTCCCTCCCTCCCTCACTCACTCACTCACTCACTCACTCACTCACTCACTCACTCACTCACTCACTCACTCACTCACTCACTCACGCACTCACTCACTCACTCACTCACTCACTCACTCACTCACTCACTCACTCACTTACTCAGTCACTCACTGACTCAGTCACTCACTCACTCACTCAGTCACTCACTCACTCAGTCACTCACTCAGTCAGTCAGTCAGTCACTCACTCACTCACTCACTCACTCAGTCACTCACTCAGTCACTCACTCAGTCACTCACTCACTTAGTCACTCACTCAGTCACTCACTCACTCACTCACTCACTCACTCACTCAGTCAGTCACTCAGTCACTCACTCACTCACTCACTCACTCACTCACTCACTCACTCACTCACTCACTCACTCACTCAGTCACTCACTCACTCACTCAATCACTCAGTCACTCACTCACTCAGTCACTCACTCACTCACTCAGTCACTCAGTCAGTCAGTCACTCACTCTCTCACTCACTCACTCACTCACTCACTCACTCACTCACTCACTCACTCAGTCACTCACTCACTCACTCACTCACTCACTCAGTCACTCACTCAGCCACTCACTCACTCACTCACTCACTCACTCACTCACTCAGTCACTCACTCAGTCACTCACTGACTCAGTCACTCAGTCACTCAGTCACTCACTCACTCAGTCACTCACTCAGTCAGTCAGTCAGTCACTCACTCACTCAGTCACTCAGTCAGTCACTCACTCACTCACTCACTCAGTCACTCAGTCACTCAGTCACTCAGTCACTCAGTCACTCAGTCACTCACTCAGTCACTCAGTCACTCAGTCACTCAGTCACTCAGTCACTCAGTCACTCAGTCACTCAGTCACTCAGTCACTCAGTCACTCAGTCACTCAGTCACTCAGTCACTCACTCACTCACTCACTCACTCACTCACTCACTCACTCACTCACTCACTCACTCACTCACTCACTCACTCACTCAGTCACTCACTCACTCACTCACTCAGTCACTCACTCACTCAATCAGTCACTCACTCAGTCACTCACTCATTCACTCAGTCAGTCACTCACTCAGTCAACCACTCACTCAGGCAGTCACTCACTCAGTCACTCACTCACTCAGTCACTCACTCACTCAGTCACTCACTCACTCACTCACTCACTCAGTCACTCACTCACTCACTCACTCACTCAATCAGTCAGTCACTCAGTCAGTCACTCACTCACTCACTCACTCAGACACTCAGTCACTCACTTACTCAGTCACTCACTCAGTCACTCACTCACTCAGTCACTCACTCACACACTCACTCACTCAGTCACTCACTCAGTCACTCACTCAGTCAC
The DNA here is from genome assembly GCA_035047645.1 of Drosophila merina. Classification (NCBI taxonomy): domain Eukaryota; kingdom Metazoa; phylum Arthropoda; class Insecta; order Diptera; family Drosophilidae; genus Drosophila; species Drosophila merina. The sequence continues at coordinate 135,828 of JAWNPH010000031.1, forward strand.
TAAGTAACTCACTCACTCAGTCACTCACTCACTCAGTCACTCACTCAGTCACTCAGTCACTCAGTCAGTCACTCAGTCACTCAGTCACTCAGTCACTCACTCAGTCACTCACTCACTCAGTCACTCAGTTACTCACTCAGTCGCTCACTCACTCAGTCACTCACTCACTCACTCACTCAGTCACTCAGTCACTCAGTCACTCAGTCACTCACTCAGTCACTCACTCACTCAGTCACTCAGTCACTCACTCACTCAGTCACTCACTCACTCAATCAATCACTCACTCAGTCACTCACTCATTCACTCAGTCAGTCACTCACTCAATCACTCACTCACTCAGTCACTCACTCACTCAGTCACTCACTCACTCAGTCACTCACTCACTCAGTCACTCACTCACTCAGTCACTCACTCACTCAGTCACTCACTCAGTCACTCAGTCACTGACTCAGTCACTCACTCACTCACTCAGTCACTCACTCAGTCGCTCACTCACTCAGTCACTCACTCACTCACTCACTCACTCAGTCGCTCACTCACTCAGTCACTCAGTCACTCACTCACTCACTTACTCAGTCACTCAGTCACTCAGTCACTCACTCAGTCACTCACTCACTCAGTCACTCACTCAGTCACTCAGTCCCTCAGTCACTCACTCAGTCACTCACTCAGCCACTCACTCACTCACTTAATCACTCACTCACTCACTCACTCAATCAGTCAGTCACTCAGTCAGTCACTCACTCACTCACTTACTCACTCAGACACTCAGTCACTCACTCACTCACTCACTCACTCACTCCCTCCCTCCCTCACTCACTCACTCACTCACTCACTCACTCACTCACTCACTCACTCACTCACTCACTCACTCACTCACTCACGCACTCACTCACTCACTCACTCACTCACTCACTCACTCACTCACTCACTCACTTACTCAGTCACTCACTGACTCAGTCACTCACTCACTCACTCAGTCACTCACTCACTCAGTCACTCACTCATCAGTCAGTCAGTCACTCACTCACTCACTCACTCACTCAGTCACTCACTCAGTCACTCACTCACTTAGTCACTCACTCAGTCACTCACTCACTCACTCACTCACTCACTCACTCAGTCAGTCACTCAGTCACTCACTCACTCACTCACTCACTCACTCACTCACTCACTCACTCACTCACTCACTCAGTCACTCACTCACTCACTCAATCACTCAGTCACTCACTCACTCAGTCACTCACTCACTCACTCAGTCACTCAGTCAGTCAGTCACTCACTCTCTCACTCACTCACTCACTCACTCACTCACTCACTCACTCACTCACTCAGTCACTCACTCACTCACTCACTCACTCACTCAGTCACTCACTCAGCCACTCACTCACTCACTCACTCACTCACTCACTCACTCAGTCACTCACTCAGTCACTCACTGACTCAGTCACTCAGTCACTCAGTCACTCACTCACTCAGTCACTCACTCAGTCAGTCAGTCAGTCACTCACTCACTCAGTCACTCAGTCAGTCACTCACTCACTCACTCACTCAGTCACTCAGTCACTCAGTCACTCAGTCACTCAGTCACTCAGTCACTCACTCAGTCACTCAGTCACACAGTCACTCAGTCACTCAGTCACTCAGTCACTCAGTCACTCAGTCACTCAGTC
>JAWNPH010000031.1:197500-200000 GCA_035047645.1 Drosophila merina
CTCACTCACTCACTCAGTCACTCACTCAGTCACTCACTCAGTCACTCACTCACTCAGTCACTCACTCACTCACTCACTCACTCACTCACTCAGTCACTCACTCAGTCACTCACTCAGTCACTCACTCACTCAGTCACTCACTCACTCAGTCACTCACTCACTCACTCACTCAGTCACTCACTCACTCACTCAGTCAGTCACTCAGTCACTCACTCACTCACTCACTCACTCACTCACTCACTCACTCAGTCAGTCACTCAGTCAGTAAGTCACTCAGTCACTCACTCAGTCACTCACTCACTCAGTCACTCACTGACTCACTCAGTCACTCACTCAGTCACTCACTCACTCACTCACTCACTCACTCACTCACTCACTCAGTCACTCACTCACTCAGTCACTCACTCAGTCACTCACTCACTCACTCACTCACTCACTCACTCACTCACTCACTCACTCACTCACTCACTCACTCAGTCACTCACTTACTCACTCACTCACTCAGTCAGTCAGTCAGTCAGTCAGTCACTCAGTCACTCACTCAGTCACTCACTCACTCAGTCACTCACTGACTCACTCAGTCACTCACTCAGTCACTCACTCACTCACTCACTCACTCACTCACTCAGTCACTCACTCACTCAGTCACTCACTCACTCAGTCACTCACTCAGTCACTCACTCACTCACTCACTCACTCACTCACTCACTCACTCACTCACTCACTCACTCACTCAGTCACTCAGTCACTCACTCAGTCACTCACTCACTCAGTCACTCACTCACACACTCACTCACTCAGTCACTCAGTCACTCACTCAGTCACTCACTCAGTCACTCACTCAGTCACTCAGTCACTCAGTCACTCACTCAGTCACTCACTCAGTCACTAAGTAACTCACTCAGTCACTCACTCACTCAGTCACTTACTCACTCACTCAGTCACTCACTCATCCACTCAGTCACTCACTCACTCAGTCACTCACTCACTCAGTCACTCACTCACTCAGTCACTCACTTACTCAGTCACTCACTCACTCAGTCACTCACTCACTCAGTCACTCACTCACTCAGTCACTCACTCACTCAGTCACTCACTCACTCAGTCACTCACTCAGTCACTCACTCAGTCACTCACTCACTCAGTCACTCACTCACTCAGTCACTCACTCACTCAGTCACTCACTCAGTCACTCACTCACTCAGTCACTCACTCACTCAGTCACTCACTCAGTCACTCACTCACTCAGTCACTCACTCAGTCCCTCAGTCACTCACTCAGTCACTCACTCAGTCACTCACTCACTCAGTCACTCACTCAGTCACTCACTCACTCAGTCACTCAGTCACTCAGTCACTCACTCACTCACTCACTCACTCACTCACTCAGTCACTCACTCAGTCACTCACTCAGTCACTCACTCACTCTTTCACTCACTCACTCACTCACTCACTCACTCACTCACTCACTCACTCACTCACTCACTCACTCACTCACTCACTCAGTCACTCACTCAGTCACTCACTCAGTCACTCACTCACTCAGTCACTCACTCACTCACTCACTCACTCACTCAGTCACTCACTCAGTCACTCACTCAGTCACTCACTCACTCAGTCACTCACTCACTCACTCACTCACTCACTCAGTCACTCACTCACTCACTCACTCACTCACTCCCTCATTCACTCACTCACTCACTCAGTCAGTCACTCAGTCAGTCAGTCAGTCAGTCAGTCAGTGACTCAGTCACTCAGTCAGTCAGTCAGTCAGTCAGTCAGTCAGTCAGTCAGTCAGTCAGTCACTCACTCACTCACTCACTCACTCACTCACTCACTCACTCACTCACTCACTCAGTCACTCACTCACTCAGTCACTCACTGACTCACTCAGTCACTCACTCAGTCACTCACTCACTCATTCACTCACTCACTCACTCACTCACTCACTCACTCACTCACTCACTCACTCAGTCACTCACTCAGTCACTCACTCACTCAGTCACTCACTCACTCACTCACTCAGTCACTCACTCACTCACTCAGTCACTCACTCAGTCGCTCACTCACTCAGTCACTCAGTCACTCAGTCACTCACTCAGTCGCTCACTAACTCAGTCACTCAGTCACTCACTCACTCAGTCACTCAGTCACTCACTCAGTCACTCACTCAGTCACTGACTCAGTCACTCACTCACTCACTCAGTCACTCACTCAGTCGCTCACTCACTCAGTCACTCACTCACTCAGTCACTCACTCAGTCACTCAGTCACTCACTCAGTCACTCACTCAGTCACTCACTCACTCACTCAGTCACTCACTCAATCACTCACTCTCTCACTCACTCACTCACTCAGTCAGTCAGTCAGTCAGTCAGTCAGTCAGTCACTCAGTCACTCACTCAGTCACTCACTCACTCAGTCACTCACTGACTCACTCAGTCACTCACTCAGTCACTCACTCACTCACTCACTCACTCACTCACTCACTCACTCAGTCA
>JAWNPH010000031.1:215000-272500 GCA_035047645.1 Drosophila merina
ATTTGCTGTTATACAAACTTCCTTTGCGATATCTTGGAACTTGCATATGCCACGAGTTGCCCCGAGTTGCGGCAAATGGCAGCTGATAAATCCGTCAATTTACATCCGATCTTCACCAAATAAGTTTTAAAACACTCTACGCATCAATACAAACAAAATAAGACATTATTTGGTGAAACGATAAAAATAGCGGAGATATTTGCTGTCATACAAACTTCCTTTGCGATATCTTGAAGCTTGCATATGCCACGACTTGCCCCAAATGGCAGCTGATAAATCCGTCAATTTACATCCGATCTTCACCAAATAAGTTTTAAAACACTCTACGCATCAACACAAACAAAATAAGACAAAATGGCAGAGATATTTGCCGTTATACAACCTTTATTTGCGATATGCCACGACTTGCCCCAAATGGCAGCTGATAAATCCGTCAATTTACATCCGATCTTCACCAAATAAGTTTTAAAACACTCTACGCATCAATACAAACAAAATAAGACATTATTTGTGACGAAGCGATACAAAATGGCGGAGATATTTGCCGTTATACAACCTTTCTTTGCGATATCTTGAAGCTTGCATATGCCACGAGTTGCCCCGAGTTCCGGCAAATGGCAGCTGATAAATCCGTCAATTTACATCCGATCTTCACCAAATAAGTTTTAAAACACTCTACGCATCAATACAAACAAAATAAGACATTATTTGTGACGAAGCGATGGAAAATGGCGGATAAACCTTTCTTTGCGATATCTTGAAGCTTGCATATGCCACGACTTGCCCCAAATGGCAGCTGAATAAATCCGTCAATTTACATCCGATCTTCACCAAATAAGTTTTAAAACACTCTACGCATCAACACAAACAAAATAAGACATTATTTGTGACGAAGCGATACAAAATGGCGGAGATATTTGCCGTTATACAAACCTTTCCTTTGCGATATCTTGAAGCTTGCATATGCCACGAGTTGCCCCAAATGGCAGCTGAATAAATCCGTCAATTTACATCCGATCTTCACCAAATAAGTTTTAAAACACTCTACGCATCAACACAAACAAAATAAGACATTATTTGTGACGAAGCGATACAAAATGGCGGAGATATTTGCTGTTATACAAACTTCCTTTGCGATATCTTGAAGCTTGCATATGCCACGAGTTGCGGCAAATGGCAGCTGATAAATCCGTCAATTTACATCCGATCTTCACCAAATAAGTTTTAAAACACTCTACGCATCAACACAAACAAAATAAGACATTATTTGTGACGAAGCGATACAAAATGGCGGAGATATTTGCTGTAACAAACCTTTTCCTTTGCGATATCTTGAAGCTTGCATATGCCACGAGTTGCCCCGAGTTGCGGCAAATGGCAGCTGATAAATCCGTCAATTTACATCCGATCTTCACCAAATAAGTTTTAAAACACTCTACGCATCAACACAAACAAAATAAGACATTATTTGTGACGAAGCGATACAAAATGGCGGAGATATTTGCCGTTACACAACCTTTCTTTGCGATATCTTGAAGCTTGCATATGCCACGACTTGCCCCAAATGGCAGCTGATAAATCCGTCAATTTACATCCGATCTTCACCAAATAAGTTTTAAAACACTCTACGCATCAACACAAACAAAATAAGACATGGTATTTGTGACGAAGCGATACAAAATGGCGGAGATATTTGCCGTTATACAACCTTTCTTTGCGATATCTTGAAGCTTGCATATGCCACGACTTGCCCCAAATGGCAGCTGATAAATCCGTCAATTTACATCCGATCTTCACCAAATAAGTTTTAAAACACTCTACGCATCAACACAAACAAAATAAGACATTATTTGTGACGAAGCGATACAAAATGGCGGAGATATTTGCCGTTATACAACCTTTCTTTGCGATATCTTGAAGTTGCATATGCCACGACTTGCCCCAAATGGCAGCTGATAAATCCGTCAATTTACATCCGATCTTCACCAAATAAGTTTTAAAACACTCTACGCATCAACACAAACAAAATAAGACATTATTTGTGACGAAGCGATACAAAATGGCGGAGATATTTGCTGTAATACAAACTTCCTTTGCGATATCTTGAAGCTTGCATATGCCACGAGTTGCGGCAAATGGCAGCTGATAAATCCGTCAATTTACATCCGATCTTCACCAAATAAGTTTTAAAACACTCTACGCATCAACACAAACAAAATAAGACATTATTTGTGACGAAGCGATACAAAATGGCGGAGATATTTGCTGTCATACATTTGTCCTTTGCGATATCTTGAAGCTTGCATATGCCACGAGTTGCCCCGAGTTCCGGCAAATGGCAGCTGATAAATCCGTCAATTTACATCCGATCTTCACCAAATAAGTTTTAAAACACTCTACGCATCAATACAAACAAAATAAGACATTATTTGTGACGAAGCGATACAAAATGGCGGATACAACCTTTTTAACTTTGCGATATCTTGAAGCTTGCATATGCCACGACTTGCCCCAAATGGCAGCTGAATAAATCCGTCAATTTACATCCGATCTTCACCAAATAAGTTTTAAAACACTCTACGCATCAACACAAACAAAATAAGACATTATTTGTGACGAAGCGATACAAAATGGCGGAGATATTTGCTGTTATACCAACCTTTCTTTGCGATATCTTGAAGCTTGCATATGCCACGAGTTGCCCCAAATGGCAGCTGATAAATCCGTCAATTTACATCCGATCTTCACCAAATAAGTTTTAAAACACTCTACGCATCAACACAAACAAAATAAGACATTATTTGTGACGAAGCGATACAAAATGGCGGAGATATTTGCTGTTATACAAACTTCCTTTGCGATATCTTGAAGCTTGCATATGCCGCGAGTTGCGGCAAATGGCAGCTGATAAATCCGTCAATTTACATCCGATCTTCACCAAATAAGTTTTAAAACACTCTACGCATCAACACAAACAAAATAAGACATTATTTGTGACGAAGCGATACAAAATGGCGGATACATCCTTTTTTCTCTTTGCGATATCTTGGAACTTGCATATGCCACGAGTTGCCCCAAATGGCAGCTGATAAATCCGTCAATTTACATCCGATCTTCACCAAATAAGTTTTAAAACACTCTACGCATCAATACAAACAAAATAAGACATTATTTGTGACGAAGCGATACAAAATGGCGGAGATATTTGCTGTGATACAAACTTCCTTTGCGATATCTTGAAGCTTGCATATGCCACGAGTTGCCCGAGTTCGGCAAATGGCAGCTGATAAATCCGTCAATTTACATCCGATCTTCACCAAATAAGTTTTAAAACACTCTACGCATCAACACAAACAAAATAAGACATTATTTGTGACGAAGCGATACAAAATGGCGGAGATATTTGCTGTTATACAAACTTCCTTTGCGATATCTTGAAGCTTGCATATGCCACGAGTTGCGGCAAATGGCAGCTGATAAATCCGTCAATTTACATCCGATCTTCACCAAATAAGTTTTAAAACACTCTACGCATCAACACAAACAAAATAAGACATTATTTGTGACGAAGCGATACAAAATGGCGGAGATATTTGCTGTGATACAAACTTCCTTTGCGATATCTTGGAGCTTGCATATGCCACGAGTTGCCCCAAATGGCAGCTGAATAAATCCGTCAATTTACATCCGATCTTCACCAAATAAGTTTTAAAACACTCTACGCATCAACACAAACAAAATAAGACATTATTTGTGACGAAGCGATACAAAATGGCGGAGATATTTGCTGTAATACAAACTTCCTTTGCGATATCTTGAAGCTTGCATATGCCACGAGTTCCCCGAGTTGGCAAATGGCAGCTGATAAATCCGTCAATTTACATCCGATCTTCACCAAATTAAGTTTTAAAACACTCTACGCATCAACACAAACAAAATAAGACATTATTTGTGACGAAACAGAGATATTTGCTGTCATACAAACTTCCTTTGCGATATCTTGACCATCCGATCTTCACCAAATAAGTTTTAAAACACTCTACGCATCAATACAAACAAAATAAGACATTATTTGTGACGAAGCGATACAAAATGGCGGAGATATTTGCCGTTATACAACCTTTCTTTGCGATATCTTGAAGCTTGCATATGCCACGACTTGCCCCAAATGGCAGCTGATAAATCCGTCAATTTACATCCGATCTTCACCAAATAAGTTTTAAAACACTCTACGCATCAACACAAACAAAATAAGACATTATTTGTGACGAAGCGATACAAAATGGCGAGATATTTGCCGTTATACAACCTGTATTTGCGATATCTTGAAGCTTGCATATGCCACGAGTTGCCCCAAATGGCAGCTGATAAATCCGTCAATTTACATCCGATCTTCACCAAATAAGTTTTAAAACACTCTACGCATCAACACAAACAAAATAAGACATTATTTGTGACGAAGATACGAAATGGCGGAGATATTTGCTGTTATACAACCTTCCTTTGCGATATCTTGAAGCTTGCATATGCCACGAGTTCCATTCGGCAAATGGCAGCTGATAAATCCGTCAATTTACATCCGATCTTCACCAAATAAGTTTTAAAACACTCTACGCATCAACACAAACAAAATAAGACATTATTTGTGAAAGCGATACAAAATGGCGGAGATATTTGCCGTTATACAACCTTTCTTTGCGTATTATATATGCCACGACTTGCCCCAAATGGCAGCTGATAAATCCGTCAATTTACATCCGATCTTCACCAAATAAGTTTTAAAACACTCTACGCATCAACACAAACAAAATAAGACATTATTTGTGACGAAGCGATACAAAATGGCGGAGATATTTGCTGTAATACAAACTTCCTTTGCGATATCTTGAAGCTTGCATATGCCACGAGTTCCCCGAGTTCGGCAAATGGCAGCTGATAAATCCGTCAATTTACATCCGATCTTCACCAAATTAGTTTTAAAACACTCTACGCATCAACACAAACAAAATAAGACATTATTTGTGACGAAACGAGATATTTGCTGTCATACAAACGTCCTTTGCGATATCTTGACCATCCGATCTTCACCAAATAAGTTTTAAAACACTCTACGCATCAACACAAACAAAATAAGACATTATTTGTGACGAAGCGATACAAAATGGCGGAGATATTTGCCGTTATACAACCTTTCTTTGCGATATCTTGAAGCTTGCATATGCCACGACTTGCCCCAAATGGCAGCTGAATAAATCCGTCAATTTACATCCGATCTTCACCAAATAAGTTTTAAAACACTCTACGCATCAACACAAACAAAATAAGACATTATTTGTGACGAAGCGATACAAAATGGCGGAGATATTTGCCGTTATACAAACTTCCTTTGCGATATCTTGAAGCTTGCATATGCCACGAGTTCGGCAAAGGGATAAAATTAACCTTTCTTTGCGATATCTTGAAGCTTGCATATGCCACGACTTGCCCCAAATGGCAGCTGATAAATCCGTCAATTTACATCCGATCTTCACCAAATAAGTTTTAAAACACTCTACGCATCAACACAAACAAAATAAGACATTATTTGTGACGAAGCGATACAAAATGGCGGAGATATTTGCCGTTATACAACCTTTCTTTGCGATATCTTGAAGCTTGCATATGCCACGAGTTGCCCGGCAAATGGCAGCTGATAAATCCGTCAATTTACATCCGATCTTCACCAAATAAGTTTTAAAACACTCTACGCATCAACACAAACAAAATAAGACATTATTTGTGACGAAGCGATACAAAATGGCGGAGATATTTGCCGTTATACAACCTTTCTTTGCGATATCTTGAAGCTTGCATATGCCACGAGTTGCCCCAAATGGCAGCTGATAAATCCGTCAATTTACATCCGATCTTCACCAAATAAGTTTTAAAACACTCTACGCATCAACACAAACAAAATAAGACATTATTTGTGACGAAGCGATACAAAATGGCGGAGATATTTGCTGTTATACAACCTTCCTTTGCGATATCTTGGAGCTTGCATATGCCACGAGTTGCCCCGAGTTCCGGCAAATGGCAGCTGATAAATCCGTCAATTTACATCCGATCTTCACCAAATAAGTTTTAAAACACTCTACGCATCAACACAAACAAAATAAGACATTATTTGTGACGAAGCGATACAAAATGGCGGAGATATTTGCTGTTATACAACCTTTCTTTGCGATATCTTGAAGCTTGCATATGCCACGAGTTGCCCCGAGTTCCGGCAAATGGCAGCTGATAAATCCGTCAATTTACATCCGATCTTCACCAAATAAGTTTTAAAACACTCTACGCATCAACACAAACAAAATAAGACATTATTTGTGACGAAGCGATACAAAATGGCGGAGATATTTGCTGTTATTACTTTGCGATATCTTGAAGCTTGCATATGCCACGAGTTGCCCCAAATGGCAGCTGATAAATCCGTCAATTTACATCCGATCTTCACCAAATAAGTTTTAAAACACTCTATGCATCAACACAAACAAAATAAGACATTATTTGTGACGAAGCGATACAAAATGGCGGACATATTTGCTGTAATACAAACTTCCTTTGCGATATCTTGAAGCTTGCATATGCCACGAGTTGTGACGAGTTGCCCCAAATGGCAGCTGATAAATCCGTCAATTTACATCCGATCTTCACCAAATAAGTTTTAAAACACTCTACGCATCAACACAAACAAAATAAGACATTATTTGTGACGAAGCGATACAAAATGGCGGAGATATTTGCTGTTATACAAACTTCCTTTGCGATATCTTGAAGCTTGCATATGCCACGAGTTTGACGAGTTGCCCCAAATGGCAGCTGATAAATCCGTCAATTTACATCCGATCTTCACCAAATAAGTTTTAAAACACTCTACGCATCAAGCTATAAATCCGTCAATTTACTCCGATCTTCACCAAATAAGTTTTAAAACACTCTACGCATCAACACAAACAAAATAAGACATTATTTGTGACGAAGCGATACAAAATAGCGGAGATATTTGCTGTTATACAAACTTCCTTTGCGATATCTTGAAGCTTGCATATGCCACGAGTTGCCCGAGTTCCAAATGGCAGCTGAATAAATCCGTCAATTTACATCCGATCTTCACCAAATAAGTTTTAAAACACTCTACGCATCAACACAAACAATATAAACAAAATAAGACATTATTTGTGACGAAGCGATACAAAATGGCGGAGATATTTGCTGTTATACAACCTTTCTTTGCGATATCTTGAAGCTTGCATATGCCACGAGTTGCCCCGAGTTCCGGCAAATGGCAGCTGATAAATCCGTCAATTTACATCCGATCTTCACCAAATAAGTTTTAAAACACTCTACGCATCAATACAAACAAAATAAGACATTATTTGTGACGAAGCGATACAAAATGGCGGATACAACCTTTTCTAAACTTTGCGATATCTTGAAGCTTGCATATGCCACGACTTGCCCGCAAATGGCAGCTGATAAATCCGTCAATTTACATCCGATCTTCACCAAATAAGTTTTAAAACACTCTACGCATCAACACAAACAAAATAAGACATTATTTGTGACGAAGCGATACAAAATGGCGGAGATATTTGCTGTGATACAAACTTCCTTTGCGATATCTTGAAGCTTGCATATGCCACGAGTTGCCCCAAATGGCAGCTGATAAATCCGTCAATTTACATCCGATCTTCACCAAATAAGTTTTAAAACACTCTACGCATCAACACAAACAAAATAAGACATTATTTGTGACGAAGCGATACAAAATGGCGGAGATATTTGCTGTTATACAACCTTCCTTTGCGATATCTTGGAGCTTGCATATGCCACGAGTTGCCCCGAGTTCCGGCAAATGGCAGCTGATAAATCCGTCAATTTACATCCGATCTTCACCAAATAAGTTTTAAAACACTCTACGCATCAACACAAACAAAATAAGACATTATTTGTGACGAAGCGATACAAAATGGCGGAGATATTTGCTGTTATACAACCTTTCTTTGCGATATCTTGAAGCTTGCATATGCCACGAGTTGCCCCGAGTTCCGGCAAATGGCAGCTGATAAATCCGTCAATTTACATCCGATCTTCACCAAATAAGTTTTAAAACACTCTACGCATCAACACAAACAAAATAAGACATTATTTGTGACGAAGCGATACAAAATGGCGGATATTCATACAACCTTTTTCTTTGCGATATCTTGAAGCTTGCATATGCCACGAGTTGCCCCAAATGGCAGCTGAATAAATCCGTCAATTTACATCCGATCTTCACCAAATAAGTTTTAAAACACTCTACGCATCAACACAAAACAAAATAAGACATTATTTGTGACGAAGCGATACAAAATGGCGGAGATATTTGCTGTAATACAAACTTCCTTTGCGATATCTTGAAGCTTGCATATGCCACGAGTTGCCCTCAAATGGCAGCTGATAAATCCGTCAATTTACATCCGATCTTCACCAAATAAGTTTTAAAACACTCTATGCATCAACACAAACAAAATAAGACATTATTTGTGACGAAGCGATACAAAATGGCGGAGATATTTGCTGTGATACAAACTTCCTTTGCGATATCTTGAAGCTTGCATATGCCACGAGTTGCCCCAAATGGCAGCTGATAAATCCGTCAATTTACATCCGATCTTCACCAAATAAGTTTTAAAACACTCTACGCATCAACACAAACAAAATAAGACATTATTTGTGACGAAGCGATACAAAATGGCGGAGATATTTGCTGTTATACAACCTTCCTTTGCGATATCTTGAAGCTTGCATATGCCACGAGTTCCAGTTCGGCAAATGGCAGCTGATAAATCCGTCAATTTACATCCGATCTTCACCAAATAAGTTTTAAAACACTCTACGCATCAACACAAACAAAATAAGACATTATTTGTGACGAAACAGAGATATTTGCTGTCATACAAACTTCCTTTGCGATATCTTGACCATCCGATCTTCACCAAATAAGTTTTAAAACACTCTACGCATCAATACAAACAAAATAAGACATTATTTGTGACGAAGCGATACAAAATGGCGGAGATATTTGCCGTTATACAACCTTTCTTTGCGATATCTTGAAGCTTGCATATGCCACGACTTGCCCCAAATGGCAGCTGATAAATCCGTCAATTTACATCCGATCTTCACCAAATAAGTTTTAAAACACTCTACGCATCAACACAAACAAAATAAGACATTATTTGTGACGAAGCGATACAAAATGGCGGAGATATTTGCCGTTATACAACCTGTATTTGCGATATCTTGAAGCTTGCATATGCCACGACTTGCCCCAAATGGCAGCTGATAAATCCGTCAATTTACATCCGATCTTCACCAAATAAGTTTTAAAACACTCTACGCATCAACACAAACAAAATAAGACATTATTTGTGACGAAGCGATACAAAATGGCGGAGATATTTGCTGTGATACAAACTTCCTTTGCGATATCTTGAAGCTTGCATATGCCACGAGTTCCCCGAGTTCGGCAAATGGCAGCTGATAAATCCGTCAATTTACATCCGATCTTCACCAAATTAAGTTTTAAAACACTCTACGCATCAACACAAACAAAATAAGACATTATTTGTGACGAACGATACAAAATGGCGGAGATATTTGCTGTTATACAAACTTCCTTTGCGATATCTTGAATTGATATACATCCGATCTTCACCAAATAAGTTTTAAAACACTCTACGCATCAACACAAACAAAATAAGACATTATTTGTGACGAAGCGATACAAAATGGCGGAGATATTTGCCGTTATACAACCTTTCTTTGCGATATCTTGAAGCTTGCATATGCCACGACTTGCCCCAAATGGCAGCTGATAAATCCGTCAATTTACATCCGATCTTCACCAAATAAGTTTTAAAACACTCTACGCATCAACACAAACAAAATAAGACATTATTTGTGACGAAGCGATACAAAATGGCGGAGATATTTGCTGTGATACAAACTTCCTTTGCGATATCTTGGAGCTTGCATATGCCGCGAGTTCGGAAAGGAGCTGATAAACCCAATTTACAAACCTTTCTTTGCGATATCTTGAAGCTTGCATATGCCACGACTTGCCCCAAATGGCAGCTGATAAATCCGTCAATTTACATCCGATCTTCACCAAATAAGTTTTAAAACACTCTACGCATCAACACAAACAAAATAAGACATTATTTGTGACGAAGCGATACAAAATGGCGGAGATATTTGCCGTTATACAACCTTTCTTTGCGATATCTTGAAGCTTGCATATGCCACGAGTTGCCCCAAATGGCAGCTGATAAATCCGTCAATTTACATCCGATCTTCACCAAATAAGTTTTAAAACACTCTACGCATCAATACAAACAAAATAAGACATTATTTGTGACGAAGCGATACAAAATGGCGGAGATATTTGCCGTTATACAACCTTTCTTTGCGATATCTTGAAGCTTGCATATGCCACGACTTGCCCCAAATGGCAGCTGATAAATCCGTCAATTTACATCCGATCTTCACCAAATAAGTTTTAAAACACTCTACGCATCAACACAAACAAAATAAGACATTATTTGTGACGAAGCGATACAAAATGGCGGAGATATTTGCTGTTATACAACCTTCCTTTGCGATATCTTGAAGCTTGCATATGCCACGAGTTGCCCCGAGTTCCGGCAAATGGCAGCTGATAAATCCGTCAATTTACATCCGATCTTCACCAAATAAGTTTTAAAACACTCTACGCATCAACACAAACAAAATAAGACATTATTTGTGACGAAGCGATACAAAATGGCGGAGATATTTGCCGTTATACAACCTGTCTTTGCGATATCTTGAAGCTTGCATATGCCACGAGTTGCCCCGAGTTCCGGCAAATGGCAGCTGATAAATCCGTCAATTTACATCCGATCTTCACCAAATAAGTTTTAAAACACTATACGCATCAACACAAACAAAATAAGACATTATTTGTGACGAAGCGATACAAAATGGCGGAGATATTCGTTATTCTTTGCGATATCTTGAAGCTTGCAAATGACACGACTTGCCCAAATGGCAACTGATAAATCCGTCAATTTACATCCGATCTTCACCAAATAAATTTTAAAACACTCTACGCATCAATACAAACAAAATAAGACATTATTTGTGACGAAGCGATACAAAATGGCGGAGATATTTGCTGTTATACAACCTTCCTTTGCGATATCTTGAAGCTTGCATATGCCACGAGTTATGACGAGTTGCCCCAAATGGCAGCTGATAAATCCGTCAATTTACATCCGATCTTCACCAAATAAGTTTTAAAACACTCTACGCATCAACACAAACAAAATAAGACATTATTTGTGACGAAGCGATACAAAATGGCGGAGATATTTGCCGTTATACAAACTTCCTTTGCGATATCTTGAAGCTTGCATATGCCACGAGTTGACGAGTTGCCCCAAATGGCAGCTGATAAATCCGTCAATTTACATCCGATCTTCACCAAATAAGTTTTAAAACACTCTACGCATCAACACAAACAAAATAAGACATTATTTGTGACGAAGCGATACAAAATGGCGGATATATTTGCCGTTATACAACCTGTCTTTGCGATATCTTGGAACTCGCATATGCCACGAGTTGCGCCGAGTTGCCCCAAATGGCAGCTGATAAATCCGTCAATTTACATCCGATATTCACCAAATAAGTTTTAAACACTCTACGCATAAACTATAAATCCGTCAATTTACTCCGATCTTCACCAAATAAGTTTTAAAACACTCTACGCATCAATACAAACAAAATAAGACATTATTTGTGACGAAGCGATACAAAATGGCGGAGATATTTGCTGTCATACAAACTTCCTTTGCGATATCTTGAAGCTTGCATATGCCACGAGTTGCCCCAAATGGCAGCTGAATAAATCCGTCAATTTACATCCGATCTTCACCAAATAAGTTTTAAAACACTCTACGCATCAACACAAACAATATAAACAAAATAAGACATTATTTGTGACGAAGCGATACAAAATGGCGGAGATATTTGCTGTTATACAACCTTTCTTTGCGATATCTTGAAGCTTGCATATGCCACGAGTTGCCCCGAGTTCCGGCAAATGGCAGCTGATAAATCCGTCAATTTACATCCGATCTTCACCAAATAAGTTTTAAAACACTCTACGCATCAACACAAACAAAATAAGACATTATTTGTGACGAAGCGATACAAAATGGCGGATACAACCTTTTAACTTTGCGATATCTTGAAGCTTGCATATGCCACGACTTGCCCCAAATGGCAGCTGAATAAATCCGTCAATTTACATCCGATCTTCACCAAATAAGTTTTAAAACACTCTACGCATCAACACAAACAAAATAAGACATTATTTGTGACGAAGCGATACAAAATGGCGGAGATATTTGCTGTCATACAAACTTCCTTTGCGATATCTTGAAGCTTGCATATGCCACGACTTGCCCCAAATGGCAGCTGATAAATCCGTCAATTTACATCCGATCTTCACCAAATAAGTTTTAAAACACTCTACGCATCAACACAAACAAAATAAGACATTATTTGTGACGAAGCGATACAAAATGGCGGAGATATTTGCTGTTATACAAACTTTCTTTGCGATATCTTGAAGCTTGCATATGCCGCGAGTTACGGCAAATGGCAGCTGATAAATCCGTCAATTTACATCCGATCTTCACCAAATAAGTTTTAAAACACTCTACGCAACAACACAAACAAAATAAGACATTATTTGTGACGAAGCGATACAAAATGGCGGAGATATTTGCCGTTATACAAACTTCCTTTGCGATATCTTGGAACTTGCATATGCCACGAGTTGCCCCAAATGCCAGCTGATAAATCCGTCAATTTACATCCGATCTTCACCAAATAAGTTTTAAAACACTCTACGCATCAACACAAACAAAATAAGACATTATTTGTGACGAAGCGATACAAAATATATTTGCTGTTATACAAACTTTCTTTGCGATATCTTGAAGCTTGCATATGCCACGAGTTCCCCGAGTTCCGGCAAATGGCAGCTGATAAATCCGTCAATTTACATCCGATCTTCACCAAATAAGTTTTAAAACACTCTACGCATCAACACAAACAAAATAAGACATTATTTGTGACGAAACGAAATGGGAGATATTTGCTGTCATACAAACTTCCTTTGCGATATCTTGACCAAATAAGTTTTAAAACACTCTACGCATCAATACAAACAAAATAAGACATTATTTGTGACGAAGCGATACAAAATGGCGGAGATATTTGCCGTTATACAACCTTTCTTTGCGATATCTTGAAGCTTGCATATGCCACGACTTGCCCCAAATGGCAGCTGATAAATCCGTCAATTTACATCCGATCTTCACCAAATAAGTTTTAAAACACTCTACGCATCAACACAAACAAAATAAGACATTATTTGTGACGAAGCGATACAAAATGGCGGAGATATTTGCCGTTATACAACTTTTCTTTGCGATATCTTGGAACTTGCATATGCCACGACTTGCCCCAAATGGCAGCTGATAAATCCGTCAATTTACATCCGATCTTCACCAAATAAGTTTTAAAACACTCTACGCATCAACACAAACAAAATAAGACATTATTTGTGACGAAGCGATACAAAATGGCGGAGATATTTGCTGTGATACAAACTTCCTTTGCGATATCTTGAAGCTTGCATATGCCACGAGTTGCCCCGAGTTCGGCAAATGGCAGCTGATAAATCCGTCAATTTACATCCGATCTTCACCAAATAAGTTTTAAAACACTCTACGCATCAACACAAACAAAATAAGACATTATTTGTGACGAAGATACAAAATGGGGAGATATTTGCTGTTATACAAACGTCCTTTGCGATATCTTGAATGATCATCCGATCTTCACCAAATAAGTTTTAAAACACTCTACGCATCAATACAAACAAAATAAGACATTATTTGTGACGAAGCGATACAAAATGGCGGAGATATTTGCCGTTATACAACCTTTCTTTGCGATATCTTGAAGCTTGCATATGCCACGACTTGCCCCAAATGGCAGCTGATAAATCCGTCAATTTACATCCGATCTTCACCAAATAAGTTTTAAAACACTCTACGCATCAACACAAACAAAATAAGACATTATTTGTGACGAAGCGATACAAAATGCCGGAGTTATTTGCTGTCATACAAACTTTTTTTGCGATATCTTGAAGCCTGCATATGCCACCGAGTTGCGGCAAATGGCAGCTGATAAATCCGTCAATTTACATCCGATCTTCACCAAATAAGTTTTAAAACACTCTACGCATCAACACAAACAAAATAAGACATTATTTGTGACGAAGCGATATATTACGCATATTGCGATATAAGACATTATTTGTGACGCGATACAAAACGCTTTTCTTTGCGATATGTTGGAACTTGCATATGCCACGAGTTGCCCCAAATGGCAGCTGATAAATCCGTCAATTTACATCCGATCTTCACCAAATAAGTTTTAAAACACTCTACGCATCAATACAAACAAAATAAGACATTATTTGTGACGAAGCGATACAAAATGGCGGAGATATTTGCTGTTATACAAACTTCCTTTGCGATATCTTGAAGCTTGCATATGCCACGAGTTGTGACGAGTTGCCCCAAATGCCAGCTGATAAATCCGTCAATTTACATCCGATCTTCACCAAATAAGTTTTAAAACACTCTACGCATCAACACAAACAAAATAAGACATTATTTGTGACGAAGCGATACAAAATGGCGGAGATATTTGCCGTTATACAACCTTTCTTTGCGATATCTTGAAGCTTGCATATGCCACGAGTTGCCACGAGTTGCCCCAAATGCCAGCTGATAAATCCGTCAATTTACATCCGATCTTCACCAAATAAGTTTTAAAACACTCTACGCATCAACACAAACTAAATAAGACATTATTTGTGACGAAGCGATACAAAATGGCGGAGATATTTGCCGTTGGAACTCGCATATGCCACGAGTTGCCCCGAGTTGCCCCAAATGCCAGCTGATAAAACCGTCAATTTACATCCGATCTTCACCAAATAAGTTTTTAAACACTCTACGCATCAAAGCTGATAAATCCGTCAATTTACATCCGATCTTCACCAAATAAGTTTTAAAACACTCTACGCATCAACACAAACAAAATAAGACATTATTTGTGAAATACAAAATAGCGGAGATATTTGCTGTTATACAAACTTCCTTTGCGATATCTTGAAGCTTGCATATGCCACGAGTTGCCCCAAATGGCAGCTGAATAAATCCGTCAATTTACATCCGATCTTCACCACATAAGTTTTAAAACACTCTACACATCAACACAAACAAAATATAAACAAAATAAGACACTATTTGTGACGAAGCGATACAAAATTGAGGATATATTTGCTCTCATATCAACTTTTTTGCGATATCTTGAAGCCTGCATATGCCACGAGTTGCCCCGAGTTCCGGCAAATGGCAGCTGATAAATCCGTCAATTTACATCCGATCTTCACCAAATAAGTTTTAAAACACTCTACGCATCAATACAAACAAAATAAGACATTATTTGTGACGAAGCGATACAAAATGGCGGATACAACTTTTCTTTGCGATATCTTGGAACTTGCATATGCCACGAGTTGCCCCAAATGGCAGCTGATAAATCCGTCAATTTACATCCGATCTTCACCAAATAAGTTTTAAAACACTCTACGCATCAACACAAACAAAATAAGACATTATTTGTGACGAAGCGATACAAAATGGCGGAGATATTTGCCGTGATACAAACTTCCTTTGCGATATCTTGAAGCTTGCATATGCCACGACTTGCCCCAAATGGCAGCTGATAAATCCGTCAATTTACATCCGATCTTCACCAAATAAGTTTTAAAACACTCTACGCATCAACACAAACAAAATAAGACATTATTTGTGACGAAGCGATACAAAATGGCGGAGATATTTGCCGTTATACAAACTTCCTTTGCGATATCTTGAAGCTTGCATATGCCGCGAGTTGCGGCAAATGGCAGCTGATAAATCCGTCAATTTACATCCGATCTTCACCAAATAAGTTTTAAAACACTCTACGCATCAACACAAACAAAATAAGACATTATTTGTGACGAAGCGATACAAAATGGCGGAGATATTTGCTGTGATACAAACTTCCTTTGCGATATCTTGAAGCTTGCATATGCCACGAGTTGCCCCAAATGGCAGCTGAATAAATCCGTCAATTTACATCCGATCTTCACCAAATAAGTTTTAAAACACTCTACGCATCAACACAAACAAAATAAGACATTATTTGTGACGAAGCGATACAAAATAGCGGAGTTATTTGCTGTTATACAACCTTTCTTTGCGATATCTTGAAGCTTGCATATGCCGCGAGTTATGGCAAATGGCGGCTGATAAATCCGTCAATTTACATCCGATCTTCACCAAATACAGTTTTAAAACACTCTACGCATCAACACAAACAAAATAAGACATTATTTGTGACGAAGCGATACAAAATGGCGGAGATATTTGCTGTTATACAAACTTCCTTTGCGATATCTTGAAGCTTGCATATGCCACGAGTTATCGGCAAATGGCAGCTGATAAATCCGTCAATTTACATCCGATCTTCACCAAATTAAGTTTTAAAACACTCTACGCATCAACACAAACAAAATAAGACATTATTTGTGACGAAACAAAATGGGGAGATATTTGCTGTTATACAAACTTCCTTTGCGATATCTTGACATCCGATCTTCACCAAATAAGTTTTAAAACACTCTACGCATCAATACAAACAAAATAAGACATTATTTGTGACGAAGCGATACAAAATGGCGGAGATATTTGCCGTTATACAACCTTTCTTTGCGATATCTTGAAGCTTGCAAATGACACGACTTGCCCCAAATGGCAGCTGAATAAATCCGTCAATTTACATCCGATCTTCACCACATAAGTTTTAAAACACTCTACGCATCAACACAAACAAAATAAGACATTATTTGTGACGAAGCGATACAAAATGGCGGAGATATTTGCTGTTATACAACCTTCCTTTGCGATATCTTGAAGCTTGCATATGCCGCGAGTTGCGGCAAATGGCAGCTGATAAATCCGTCAATTTACATCCGATCTTCACCAAATAAGTTTTAAAACACTCTACGCATCAACACAAACAAAATAAGACATTATTTGTGACGAAGCGATACAAAATGGCGGAGATATTTGCTGTCATACATTTGTCCTTTGCGATATCTTGAAGCTTGCATATGCCACGAGTTGCCCCGAGTTGCGGCAAATGGCAGCTGATAAATCCGTCAATTTACATCCGATCTTCACCAAATAAGTTTTAAAACACTCTACGCATCAACACAAACAAAATAAGACATTATTTGTGACGAAGCGATACAAAATGGCGGAGATATTTGCCGTTATACAACCTTTCTTTGCGATATCTTGAAGCTTGCATATGCCACGAGTTGCCCCAAATGGCAGCTGAATAAATCCGTCAATTTACATCCGATCTTCACCAAATAAGTTTTAAAACACTCTACGCATCAACACAAACAAAATAAGACATTATTTGTGACGAAGCGATACAAAATGGCGGAGATATTTGCCGTTATACAACCTTTCTTTGCGATATCTTGAAGCTTGCATATGCCACGACTTGCCCCAAATGGCAGCTGATAAATCCGTCAATTTACATCCGATCTTCACCAAATAAGTTTTAAAACACTCTACGCATCA
Source organism: Drosophila merina (assembly GCA_035047645.1). Taxonomy (NCBI): domain Eukaryota; kingdom Metazoa; phylum Arthropoda; class Insecta; order Diptera; family Drosophilidae; genus Drosophila; species Drosophila merina. Next base: position 232,868 of record JAWNPH010000031.1, read on the forward strand.
ACACAAACAAAATAAGACATTATTTGTGACGAAGCGATACAAAATGGCGGAGATATTTGCCGTTATACAACCTTCCTTTGCGATATCTTGAAGCTTGCATATGCCACGAGTTGCCCCGAGTTCTGGCAAATGGCAGCTGATAAATCCGTCAATTTACATCCGATCTTCACCAAATAAGTTTTAAAACACTCTACGCATCAACACAAACAAAATAAGACATTATTTGTGACGAAGCGATACAAAATGGCGGAGATATTTGCTGTTATACAACCTTTCTTTGCGATATCTTGAAGCTTGCATATGCCACGAGTTGCCCCGAGTTCCGGCAAATGGCAGCTGATAAATCCGTCAATTTACATCCGATCTTCACCAAATAAGTTTTAAAACACTCTACGCATCAATACAAACAAAATAAGACATTATTTGTGACGAAGCGATACAAAATGGCGGATACAATTCTTTGCGATATCTTGAAGCTTGCATATGCCACGAGTTGCCCCAAATGGCAGCTGAATAAATCCGTCAATTTACATCCGATCTTCACCAAATAAGTTTTAAAACACTCTACGCATCAACACAAACAAAATAAGACATTATTTGTGACGAAGCGATACAAAATGGCGGAGATATTTGCTGTTATACAAACTTCCTTTGCGATATCTTGAAGCTTGCATATGCCACGAGTTATGACGAGTTGCCCCAAATGCCAGCTGATAAATCCGTCAATTTACATCCGATCTTCACCAAATAAGTTTTAAAACACTCTACGCATCAACACAAACAAAATAAGACATTATTTGTGACGAAGCGATACAAAATGGCGGAGATATTTGCCGTTATACAACCTTCCTTTGCGATATCTTGGAACTTGCATATGCCACGAGTTTGCCGAGTTGCCCAAATGGCAGCTGATAAATCCGTCAATTTACATCCGATCTTCACCAAATAAGTTTTAAAACACTCTACGCATCAACACAAACAAAATAAGACATTATTTGTGACGAAGCGATACAAAATGGCGGAGATATTTGCTGTTATACAACCTTTCTTTGCGATATCTTGAAGCTTGCATATGCCACGAGTTATGACGAGTTGCCCCAAATGGCAGCTGATAAATCCGTCAATTTACATCCGATCTTCACCAAATAAGTTTTAAAACACTCTACGCATCAACACAAACAAAATAAGACATTATTTGTGACGAAGCGATACAAAATGGCGGAGATATTTGCTGTTATACAAACTTCCTTTGCGATATCTTGAAGCTTGCATATGCCACGAGTTTGACGAGTTGCCCCAAATGGCAGCTGATAAATCCGTCAATTTACATCCGATCTTCACCAAATAAGTTTTAAAACACTCTACGCATCAACACAAACAAAATAAGACATTATTTGTGACGAAGCGATACAAAATGGCGGAGATATTTGCTGTAATACAAACTTCCTTTGCGATATCTTGAAGCTTGCATATGCCACGAGTTGCCCCAAATGGCAGCTGAATAAATCCGTCAATTTACATCCGATCTTCACCAAATAAGTTTTAAAACACTCTACGCATCAACACAAACAAAATAAGACATTATTTGTGACGAAGCGATACAAAATGGCGGAGATATTTGCTGTTATACAAACTTTCTTTGCGATATCTTGGAGCTTGCATATGCCACGAGTTGCCCCGAGTTGCCCCAAATGCCAGCTGATAAATCCGTCAATTTACATCCGATCTTCACCAAATAAGTTTTTAAACACTCTACGCATCAATACAAATTTTTTTTTTTGATAGCTGATAAATCCGTCAATTTACATCCGATCTTCACCAAATAAGTTTTAAAACACTCTACGCATCAACACAAACAAAATAAGACATTATTTGTGACGAAGCGATACAAAATGGCGGAGATATTTGCTGTCATACAAACGTCCTTTGCGATATCTTGAAGCTTGCATATGCCACAAGTTGCCCCGAGTTGTGGCAAATGGCAGCTGATAAATCCGTCAATTTACATCCGATCTTCACCAAATAAGTTTTAAAACACTCTACGCATCAATACAAACAAAATAAGACATTATTTGTGACGAAGCGATACAAAATTGCAGATATATTTGCTGTTATACAACCTTTCTTTGCGATATCTTGAAGCTTGCATATGCCACGACTTGCTGACATGACAAAATAAGACATTATTTGTGACGAAGCGATACAAAATGGCGGAGATATTTGCCGTTATACAAACTTCCTTTGCGATATCTTGAAGCTTGCATATGCCACGAGTTATGACGAGTTGCCCCAAATGGCAGCTGATAAATCCGTCAATTTACATCCGATCTTCACCAAATAAGTTTTAAAACACTCTACGCATCAATACAAACAAAATAAGAATTATTTGGAAAATGATAGCTGATAAATCCGTCAATTTACATCCGATCTTCACCAAATAAGTTTTAAAACACTCTACGCATCAACACAAATAAACTAAGACATTATTTGTGACGAAACGATACAAAATGGCGGAGATATTTGCTGTCATACAAACTTCCTTTGCGATATCTTGGAGCTTGCATATGCCACGAGTTGCCCCGAGTTGCGGCAAATGGCAGCTGATAAATCCGTCAATTTACATCCGATCTTCACCAAATAAGTTTTAAAACACTCTACGCATCAACACAAACAAAATAAGACATTATTTGTGACGAAGCGATACAAAATGGCGGAGATATTTGCCGTTACACAACCTTCCTTTGCGATATCTTGAAGCTTGCATATGCCACGACTTGCCCCAAATGGCAGCTGATAAATCCGTCAATTTACATCCGATCTTCACCAAATAAGTTTTTAAACACTCTACGCATCAATACAAACAAAATAAATATGATAGCTGATAAATCCGTCAATTTACTCCGATCTTCACAAACTAAGTTTTAAAACACTCTACGCATCAACACAAACAAAATAAGACATTATTTGTGACGAACGATACAAAATGGCGGAGATATTTGCTGTTATACAAACTTCCTTTGCGATATCTTGAAGCTTGCATATGCCACAAGTTGCCCCGAGTTGTGGCAAATGGCAGCTGATAAATCCGTCAATTTACATCCGATCTTCACCAAATAAGTTTTAAAACACTCTACGCATCAACACAAACAAAATAAGACATTATTTGTGACGAAGCGATACAAAATGGCGGAAAATACAACCTTTCTTTGCGATATCTTGAAGCTTGCATATGCCACGACTTGCCCCAAATGGCAGCTAAAAAATCCGTCAATTTACATCCGATCTTCACCAAATAAGTTTTAAAACACTCTACGCATCAATACAAACAAAATAAGACATTATTTGTGACGAAGCGATACAAAATGGCGGAGATATTTGCTGTGATACAAACTTCCTTTGCGATATCTTGAAGCTTGCATATGCCACGAGTTGCCCCAAATGGCAGCTGAATAAATCCGTCAATTTACATCCGATCTTCACCAAATAAGTTTTAAAACACTCTACGCATCAACACAAACAAAATAAGACATTATTTGTGACGAAGCGATACAAAATGGCGGAGATATTTGCTGTGATACAAACTTCCTTTGCGATATCTTGAAGCTTGCATATGCCACGAGTTGCCCCGAGTTGTGGCAAATGGCAGCTGATAAATCCGTCAATTTACATCCGATCTTCACCAAATAAGTTTTAAAACACTTAGATCAAACAAAAAAAAAAGAATTATTTGGAGGAAAAAAGGGGAATTTTACAATTTTTATCTTGAAGCTTGCATATGCCACGAGTTGCCCCGAGTTCCGGCAAATGGCAGCTGATAAATCCGTCAATTTACATCCGATATTCACCAAATAAGTTTTAAAACACTCTACGCATCAATACAAACAAAATAAGACATTATTTGTGACAAAATTTGATCTCTGATCGTCAACCCCGACGGACGTGTTTCTAACAAAGGTCCATTTAATATTGAAGTCTAAGTGCAAAATTCAAGCCCAAGTGAAAACCATTATATAAAAGCGAAAAAACGCTAATACATATTTATATGTGTTTTGTTTTAAAAAACATATATACTCATGTGAATAAATAAACAAGAAACAAGTGAAAACAATAAACTAAACAAAATATGAGCGCACCCGGCGCTCAAAATCAGAAGCGAGAGCTTCAAGCAAAACAAAACTAATACTAATCCTACATCTCACTCACCCACATATCAAATCATACAAACAATTATCAAAACTTGCACCCGCAGGAGTGATGAAAGAGCGCGATCTTGCTCTCCAGCTTTTGAGAGACCCAATAATTACTCTCAGCAACGAAGACCAGAATGCGCGCCAAACTTACCCGCGCGTATACCAACAACAACTTCCGCGATATTAATGAACACACACTCAACTCTCCCGCTCTCAACTCTTCCGCTTTCAACAACCTCAGACACAAATACCACAACTACAGCAACTATAGCAACAACAACTACAGTTTGATATGCTTCAATGCCGATACGCTCTTCCTCAGCGAATATTAAAACACCCACAACCTCAATACCCGCTCCAACAAGAATAAACAAAACTCAATCCTCTCTCCCAAACCAACAAATCTTAAAACGTCACCGAGAAAATCAGTCTCCAAACGGTTCCAAAGATCTTTTAAATGGCAACAAGAAACAGAAGAATAAAACCCAAACCGCAACTCAAAAAACACTCAAAGAGTACTGGCTAGCCGAGCCAAACTCAAGCAGCCGCTTTGAGTTACTAGCACAAGATGATGAAGACGAAAACCAAACTGACAATGGGACAAATGCAACCATAAATGCGCAAATGCAAATTGAGCACAAAAAGGCAAACCCCCCCCCCCCCATATATGTTCAAAATGTTGAAAACATATACGCACTAACTACTGCTTTAAATTCATTGGAAGAAACACGATATGAACTTAAAGCACTGTCAACTAATGAAATATACAGCCACTAGAAACTACTCACTATCACAACATATTAGGACTATTAAAAGATAAATCGACCAAACCTTACTACACCTTCAGAGATACCTAGCGGAGATATTTGCTGTCATACGAACTACCTTTGCAATATCTCGAAACCTGCAGATGCCACGAGTTATGACAAGTTGCCCCAAATGGCAGCTGATAAATCCGTCAATTTACAACCGATCTTCACCACATAAGTTTTAAAACACTCTACACATCAACACAAACAAAATAAGACATTATTTGTGACGATGCAATAGAAAATAGCGGAGATATTTGCTGTCATACGAACTACCTTTGCAATATCTCGAAACCTGCAGATGCCACGAGTTATGACAAGTTGCCCCAAATGGCAGCTGATAAATCCGTCAATTTACATCCGATATTCACCAAATAAGTTTTTAAACACTCTACGCATCAATACTGATAGCTGATAAATCCGTCAATTTACGTCCGATCTTCACACACTAAGTTTTAAAACACTCTACGCATAAACACAAACAAAACAATACATTATTTGTGACGAAACGATATATTTGCTGTCATACAAACGTCCTTTGCGATATCTTGAAGCTTGCATATGCTACGAGTTGCCCCGAGTTGTGGCAAATGTCAGCTTATAAATCCGTCAATTTACATCCGATATTCACAAAATAAGTTTTAAAACACTCTACGCATCAATACAACCAAAATAAGAAATTATTTGCAAATAGCATATATATTTGCTGTCATACTAACCTCCTTTGCAATATCTCGAAGCCTGCATATGCCACGACTATGTGACATGACAAAATAAGACATTATTTGTGACGAAGCGATAGAAAATAGCGGAGATATTTGCTGTCATACGAACTACCTTTGCAATATCTCGAAACCTGCAGATGCCACGAGTTATGACAAGTTGCCCCAAATGGCAGCTGATAAATCCGTCAATTTACATCCGATCTTCACCAAATAAGTTTTTAAACACTCTACGCATCAATACTGATAGCTGATAAATCCGCCAATTTACGTCCGATCTTCACAAACTAAGTTTTAAAACACTCTACGCATAAACACAATAAAACAAGACATTATTTGTGACGAAACGATATATTTGCTGTCATACAAACGTCCTTTGCGATATATTGAAGCTTGCATATGCTACGAGTTGCCCCGCTTTGTGACAAATGTCAGCTTATAAATACGTCAATTTACATCCGATATTCACAAAATAAGTTTTAAAACACTCTACGCATCAATACAACCAAAATTAGAAATTATTTGCAAATAGCATAGATATTTGCTGTCATACTAACTTCCTTTGCAATATCTCGAAGCCTGCATATGCCACGACTTGCCCCACATGGCAGCTGATAAATCCGTCAATTTACATCCGATCTTCACCAAATAAGTTTTTAAACACTCTACGCATCAATACTGATAGCTGATAAATCCGTCAATTTACGTCCGATCTTCACAAACTAAGTTTTAAAACACTCTACGCATAAACATAAACAAAACAAGACATTATTAGTGACGAAACGAGATATTTGCTGTCATACAAACGTCCTTTGCGATATATTGAAGCTTGCATATGCTACGAGTTGCCCCGAGTTGTGGCAAATGAGAGCTTATAAATCCGTCAATTTACATCCGATCTTCACCAAATAAGTTTTAAAACACTCTACGCACCAACACAATCAAAATAAGACATTATTTGTAACGAAGCGATACAAAACGGCGGATATCTTTGCGATATATTGAAGCTTGCAAATGACACGATTTGACCCAAATGGCAGCTGAATAAATCCGTCAATTTACATCCGATCTTCCCCTAATAAGTTTTAAAACATTCTACGCATCAATACAACCAAATAAGACATTATTTGTGACGAAGTGATACAAAATGGCGGAGATATTTGCTGGCATACTAACTTCGTTTGCAATATCTCGAAGCCTGCATATGTTACGAGTTGCCCCAAATGGCAGCTGAATAAATCCGTCAATTTACATCCGATCTTCACCACATAAGTTTCAAAACACTCTACGCATCAACACAAACAAAATAAGACATTATTTGTGACGAAGCGATAGAAAATAGCGGAGATATTTGCTGTCATACAAACTTCCTTTGCGGTATATTGAAGCTTGCAATGCTACAAGTTGCCCCGAGTTGTGGCAAATGGCAGCTGATAAACTTGTCAATTTAAATCCGATCTTCACCAATCTTGAAGCATGCATATGCCACGAGTTGCCCCGAGTTCCGGCAAATGGCAGCTGATAAATCCGTCAATTTAAATCCGTATTCACCAAATAAGTTTTTAAACACTCTACGCATCAATACAAACAAAATAAGACATTATTTGTGACAAAATTTGATCTCTGATCGTCAACCCCGACGGACGTGTTTCTAACAAAGGTCCATTTAATATTGAAGTCTAAGTGCAAAATTCAAGCCCAAGTGAAAACCATTATATAAAAGCGAAAAAACGCTAATACATATTTATATGTGTTTTGTTTTAAAAAACATATATACTCATGTGAATAAATAAACAAGAAACAAGTGAAAACAATAAACTAAACAAAATATGAGCGCACCCGGCGCTCAAAATCAGAAGCGAGAGCTTCAAGCAAAACAAAACTAATACTAATCCTACATCTCACTCACCCACATATCAAATCATACAAACAATTATCAAAACTTGCACCCGCAGGAGTGATGAAAGAGCGCGATCTTGCTCTCCAGCTTTTGAGAGACCCAATAATTACTCTCAGCAACGAAGACCAGAATGCGCGCCAAACTTACCCGCGCGTATACCAACAACAACTTCCGCGATATTAATGAACACACACTCAACTCTCCCGCTCTCAACTCTTCCGCTTTCAACAACCTCAGACACAAATACCACAACTACAGCAACTATAGCAACAACAACTACAGTTTGATATGCTTCAATGCCGATACGCTCTTCCTCAGCGAATATTAAAACACCCACAACCTCAATACCCGCTCCAACAAGAATAAACAAAACTCAATCCTCTCTCCCAAACCAACAAATCTTAAAACGTCACCGAGAAAATCAGTCTCCAAACGGTTCCAAAGATCTTTTAAATGGCAACAAGAAACAGAAGAATAAAACCCAAACCGCAACTCAAAAAACACTCAAAGAGTACTGGCTAGCCGAGCCAAACTCAAGCAGCCGCTTTGAGTTACTAGCACAAGATGATGAAGACGAAAACCAAACTGACAATGGGACAAATGCAACCATAAATGCGCAAATGCAAATTGAGCACAAAAAGGCAAACCCCCCCCCCCCCATATATGTTCAAAATGTTGAAAACATATACGCACTAACTACTGCTTTAAATTCATTGGAAGAAACACGATATGAACTTAAAGCACTGTCAACTAATGAAATATACAGCCACTAGAAACTACTCACTATCACAACATATTAGGACTATTAAAAGATAAATCGACCAAACCTTACTACACCTTCAGAGATACCTAGCGGAGATATTTGCTGTCATACGAACTACCTTTGCAATATCTCGAAACCTGCAGATGCCACGAGTTATGACAAGTTGCCCCAAATGGCAGCTGATAAATCCGTCAATTTACATCCGATATTGACCACATAAGTTTTAAAACACTCTACACATCAACACAAACAAAATAAGACATTATTTGTGACGATGCGATAGAAAATAGCGGAGATATTTGCTGTCATACGAACTACCTTTGCAATATCTCGAAACCTGCAGATGCCACGAGTTATGACAAGTTGCCCCAAATGGCAGCTGATAAATCCGTCAATTTACATCCGATATTCACCAAATAAGTTTTTAAACACTCTACGCATCAATACTGATTCTGATAAATCCGTCAATTTACGTCCGATCTTCACAAACTAAGTTTTAAAACACTCTACGCATCAATACAACCAAAATAAGAAATTATTTGCAAATAGCATATATATTTGCTGTCATACTAACTTCCTTTGCAATATCTCGAAGCCTGCATATGCCACGAGTTGCCCCAAATGGCAGCTGAATAAATCCGTCAATTTACAACCGATCTTCACCACATAAGTTTTAAAACACTCTACACATCAACACAAACAAAATAAGACATTATTTGTGACGATGCAATAGAAAATAGCGGAGATATTTGCTGTCATACGAACTACCTTTGCAATATCTCGAAACCTGCAGATGCCACGAGTTATGACAAGTTGCCCCAAATGGCAGCTGATAAATCCGTCAATTTACATCCGATATTCACCAAATAAGTTTTTAAACACTCTACGCATCAATACTGATAGCTGATAAATCCGTCAATTTACGTCCGATCTTCACACACTAAGTTTTAAAACACTCTACGCATAAACACAAACAAAACAATACATTATTTGTGACGAAACGATATATTTGCTGTCATACAAACGTCCTTTGCGATATCTTAAAGCTTGCATATGCTACGAGTTGCCCCGAGTTGTGGCAAATGTCAGCTTATAAATCCGTCAATTTACATCCGATATTCACAAAATAAGTTTTAAAACACTCTACGCATCAATACAACCAAAATAAGAAATTATTTGCAAATAGCATATATATTTGCTGTCATACTAACTTCCTTTGCAATATCTCGAAGCCTGCATATGCCACGACTATGTGACATGACAAAGAAGACATTATTTGTGACGAAGCGATAGAAAATAGCGGAGATATTTGCTGTCATACGAACTACCTTTGCAATATCTCGAAACCTGCAGATGCCACGAGTTATGACAAGTTGCCCCAAATGGCAGCTGATAAATCCGTCAATTTACATCCGATCTTCACCAAATACGTTTTTAAACACTCTACGCATCAATACTGATAGCTGATAAATCCGCCAATTTACGTCCGATCTTCACAAACTAAGTTTTAAAACACTCTACGCATAAACACAATAAAACAAGACATTATTTGTGACGAAACGATATATTTGCTGTCATACAAACGTCCTTTGCGATATATTGAAGCTTGCATATGCTACGAGTTTTTAAACACTCTACGCATCAATACTGATAGCTGATAAATCCGTCAATTTACGTCCGATCTTCACAAACTAAGTTTTAAAACACTCTACGCATAAACATAAACAAAACAAGACATTATTAGTGACGAAACGAGATATTTGCTGTCATACAAACGTCCTTTGCGATATATTGAAGCTTGCATATGCTACGAGTTGCCCCGAGTTGTGGCAAATGAGAGCTTATAAATCCGTCAATTTACATCCGATCTTCACCAAATAAGTTTTAAAACACTCTACGCACCAACACAAACAAAATAAGACATTATTTGTAACGAAGCGATACAAAACGGCGGATATCTTTGCGATATATTGAAGCTTGCAAATGACACGATTTGACCCAAATGGCAGCTGAATAAATCCGTCAATTTACATCCGATCTTCCCCTAATAAGTTTTAAAACATTCTACGCATCAATACAACCAAATAAGACATTATTTGTGACGAAGTGATACAAAATGGCGGAGATATTTGCTGGCATACTAACTTCGTTTGCAATATCTCGAAGCCTGCATATGTTACGAGTTGCCCCAAATGGCAGCTGAATAAATCCGTCAATTTACATCCGATCTTCACCACATAAGTTTCAAAACACTCTACGCATCAACACAAACAAAATAAGACATTATTTGTGACGAAGCGATAGAAAATAGCGGAGATATTTGCTGTCATACAAACTTCCTTTGCGGTATATTGAAGCTTGCAATGCTACAAGTTGCCCCGAGTTGTGGCAAATGGCAGCTGATAAACTTGTCAATTTAAATCCGATCTTCACCAATCTTGAAGCATGCATATGCCACGAGTTGCCCCGAGTTCCGGCAAATGGCAGCTGATAAATCCGTCAATTTAAATCCGTATTCACCAAATAAGTTTTTAAACACTCTACGCATCAATACAAACAAAATAAGACATTATTTGTGACAAAATTTGATCTCTGATCGTCAACCCCGACGGACGTGTTTCTAACAAAGGTCCATTTAATATTGAAGTCTAAGTGCAAAATTCAAGCCCAAGTGAAAACCATTATATAAAAGCGAAAAAACGCTAATACATATTTATATGTGTTTTGTTTTAAAAAAACATATATACTCATGTGAATAAATAAACAAGAAACAAGTGAAAACAATAAACTAAACAAAATATGAGCGCACCCGGCGCTCAAAATCAGAAGCGAGAGCTTCAAGCAAAACAAAACTAATACTAATCCTACATCTCACTCACCCACATATCAAATCATACAAACAATTATCAAAACTTGCACCCGCAGGAGTGATGAAAGAGCGCGATCTTGCTCTCCAGCTTTTGAGAGACCCAATAATTACTCTCAGCAACGAAGACCAGAATGCGCGCCAAACTTACCCGCGCGTATACCAACAACAACTTCCGCGATATTAATGAACACACACTCAACTCTCCCGCTCTCAACTCTTCCGCTTTCAACAACCTCAGACACAAATACCACAACTACAGCAACTATAGCAACAACAACTACAGTTTGATATGCTTCAATGCCGATACGCTCTTCCTCAGCGAATATTAAAACACCCACAACCTCAATACCCGCTCCAACAAGAATAAACAAAACTCAATCCTCTCTCCCAAACCAACAAATCTTAAAACGTCACCGAGAAAATCAGTCTCCAAACGGTTCCAAAGATCTTTTAAATGGCAACAAGAAACAGAAGAATAAAACCCAAACCGCAACTCAAAAAACACTCAAAGAGTACTGGCTAGCCGAGCCAAACTCAAGCAGCCGCTTTGAGTTACTAGCACAAGATGATGAAGACGAAAACCAAACTGACAATGGGACAAATGCAACCATAAATGCGCAAATGCAAATTGAGCACAAAAAGGCAAACCCCCCCCCCCACCATATATGTTCAAAATGTTGAAAACATATACGCACTAACTACTGCTTTAAATTCATTGGAAGAAACACGATATGAACTTAAAGCACTGTCAACTAATGAAATATACAGCCACTAGAAACTACTCACTATCACAACATATTAGGACTATTAAAAGATAAATCGACCAAACCTTACTACACCTTCAGAGATACCTAGCGGAGATATTTGCTGTCATACGAACTACCTTTGCAATATCTCGAAACCTGCAGATGCCACGAGTTATGACAAGTTGCCCCAAATGGCAGCTGATAAATCCGTCAATTTACATCCGATATTCACCACATAAGTTTTAAAACACTCTACACATCAACACAAACAAAATAAGACATTATTTGTGACGATGCGATAGAAAATAGCGGAGATATTTGCTGTCATACGAACTACCTTTGCAATATCTCGAAACCTGCAGATGCCACGAGTTATGACAAGTTGCCCCAAATGGCAGCTGATAAATCCGTCAATTTACATCCGATATTCACCAAATAAGTTTTTAAACACTCTACGCATCAATACTGATTCTGATAAATCCGTCAATTTACGTCCGATCTTCACAAACTAAGTTTTAAAACACTCTACGCATCAATACAACCAAAATAAGAAATTATTTGCAAATAGCATATATATTTGCTGTCATACTAACTTCCTTTGCAATATCTCGAAGCCTGCATATGCCACGAGTTGCCCCAAATGGCAGCTGAATAAATCCGTCAATTTACAACCGATCTTCACCACATAAGTTTTAAAACACTCTACACATCAACACAAACAAAATAAGACATTATTTGTGACGATGCAATAGAAAATAGCGGAGATATTTGCTGTCATACGAACTACCTTTGCAATATCTCGAAACCTGCAGATGCCACGAGTTATGACAAGTTGCCCCAAATGGCAGCTGATAAATCCGTCAATTTACATCCGATATTCACCAAATAAGTTTTTAAACACTCTACGCATCAATACTTATAGCTGATAAATCCGTCAATTTACGTCCGATCTTCACACACTAAGTTTTAAAACACTCTACGCATAAACACAAACAAAACAATACATTATTTGTGACGAAACGATATATTTGCTGTCATACAAACGTCCTTTGCGATATCTTAAAGCTTGCATATGCTACGAGTTGCCCCGAGTTGTGGCAAATGTCAGCTTATAAATCCGTCAATTTACATCCGATATTCACAAAATAAGTTTTAAAACACTCTACGCATCAATACAACCAAAATAAGAAATTATTTGCAAATAGCATATATATTTGCTGTCATACTAACTTCCTTTGCAATATCTCGAAGCCTGCATATGCCACGACTATGTGACATGACAAAGAAGACATTATTTGTGACGAAGCGATAGAAAATAGCGGAGATATTTGCTGTCATACGAACTACCTTTGCAATATCTCGAAACCTGCAGATGCCACGAGTTATGACAAGTTGCCCCAAATGGCAGCTGATAAATCCGTCAATTTACATCCGATCTTCACCAAATACGTTTTTAAACACTCTACGCATCAATACTGATAGCTGATAAATCCGCCAATTTACGTCCGATCTTCACAAACTAAGTTTTAAAACACTCTACGCATAAACACAATAAAACAAGACATTATTTGTGACGAAACGATATATTTGCTGTCATACAAACGTCCTTTGCGATATATTGAAGCTTGCATATGCTACGAGTTGCCCCGATCTGTGATAAATGTCAGCTTATAAATACGTCAATTTACATCCGATATTCACAAAATAAGTTTTAAAACACTCTACGCATCAATACAACCAAAATTAGAAATTATTTGCAAATAGCATAGATATTTGCTGTCATACTAACTTCCTTTGCAATATCTCGAAGCCTGCATATGCCACGACTTGCCCCACATGGCAGCTGATAAATCCGTCAATTTACATCCGATCTTCACCAAATAAGTTTTTAAACACTCTACGCATCAATACTGATAGCTGATAAATCCGTCAATTTACGTCCGATCTTCACAAACTAAGTTTTACGTAGTTATAAATACGTCAATTTACATCCGATATTCACAAAATAAGTTTTAAAACACTCTACGCATCAATACAACCAAAATTAGAAATTATTTGCAAATAGCATATATATTTGCTGTCATACTAACTTCCTTTGCAATATCTCGAAGCCTGCATATGCCACGACTTGCCCCACATGGCAGCTGATAAATCCGTCAATTTACATCCGATCTTCACCAAATAAGTTTTTAAACACTCTACGCATCAATACTGATAGCTGATAAATCCGTCAATTTACGTCCGATCTTCACAAACTAAGTTTTAAAACACTCTACGCATAAACATAAACAAAACAAGACATTATTAGTGACGAAACGAGATATTTGCTGTCATACAAACGTCCTTTGCGATATATTGAAGCTTGCATATGCTACGAGTTGCCCCGAGTTGTGGCAAATGAGAGCTTATAAATCCGTCAATTTACATCCGATCTTCGCCAAATAAGTTTTAAAACACTCTACGCACCAACACAAACAAAATAAGACATTATTTGTAACGAAGCGATACAAAACGGCGGATATCTTTGCGATATATTGAAGCTTGCAAATGACACGATTTGACCCAAATGGCAGCTGAATAAATCCGTCAATTTACATCCGATATTCACCAAATAAGTTTTTAAACACTCTACGCATCAATACTGATTCTGATAAATCCGTCAATTTACGTCCGATCTTCACAAACTAAGTTTTAAAACACTCTACGCATCAATACAACCAAAATAAGAAATTATTTGCAAATAGCATATATATTTGCTGTCATACTAACTTCCTTTGCAATATCTCGAAGCCTGCATATGCCACGAGTTGCCCCAAATGGCAGCTGAATAAATCCGTCAATTTACAACCGATCTGCACCACATAAGTTTTAAAACACTCTACACATCAACACAAACAAAATAAGACATTATTTGTGACGATGCAATAGAAAATAGCGGAGATATTTGCTGTCATACGAACTACCTTTGCAATATCTCGAAACCTGCAGATGCCACGAGTTATGACAAGTTGCCCCAAATGACAGCTGATAAATCCGTCAATTTACATCCGATATTCACCAAATAAGTTTTTAAACACTCTACGCATCAATACTGATTCTGATAAATCCGTCAATTTACGTCCGATCTTCACAAACTAAGTTTTAAAACACTCTACGCATCAATACAACCAAAATAAGAAATTATTTGCAAATAGCATATATATTTGCTGTCATACTAACTTCCTTTGCAATATCTCGAAGCCTGCATATGCCACGAGTTGCCCCAAATGGCAGCTGAATAAATCCGTCAATTTACATCCGATCTTCACCAAATAAGTTTTTAAACACTCTACGCATCAATACTGATAGCTGATAAATCCGTCAATTTACGTCCGATCTTCACACACTAAGTTTTAAAACACTCTACGCATAAACACAAACAAAACAATACATTATTTGTGACGAAACGATATATTTGCTGTCATACAAACGTCCTTTGCGATATCTTGAAGCTTGCATATGCTACAAGTTGCCCCGAGTTGTGGCAAATGTCAGCTTATAAATCCGTCAATTTACATCCGATATTCACAAAATAAGTTTTAAAACACTCTACGCATCAATACAACCAAAATAAGAAATTATTTGCAAATAGCATATATATTTGCTGTCATACTAACTTCCTTTGCAATATCTCGAAGCCTGCATATGCCACGACTATGTGACATGACAAAATAAGACATTATTTGTGACGAAGCGATAGAAAATAGCGGAGATATTTGCTGTCATACGAACTACCTTTGCAATATCTCGAAACCTGCAGATGCCACGAGTTATGACAAGTTGCCCCAAATGGCAGCTGATAAATCCGTCAATTTACATCCGATCTTCACCAAATAAGTTTTTAAACACTCTACGCATCAATACTGATAGCTGATAAATCCGCCAATTTACGTCCGATCTTCACAAACTAAGTTTTAAAACACTCTACGCATAAACACAATAAAACAAGACATTATTTGTGACGAAACGATATATTTGCTGTCATACAAACGTCCTTTGCGATATATTGAAGCTTGCATATGCTACGAGTTGCCCCGATTTGTGACAAATGTCAGCTTATAAATACGTCAATTTACATCCGATATTCACAAAATAAGTTTTAAAACACTCTACGCATCAATACAACCAAAATTAGAAATTATTTGCAAATAGCATAGATATTTGCTGTCATACTAACTTCCTTTGCAATATCTCGAAGCCTGCATATGCCACGACTTGCCCCACATGGCAGCTGATAAATCCGTCAATTTACATCCGATCTTCACCAAATAAGTTTTTAAACACTCTACGCATCAATACTGATAGCTGATAAATCCGTCAATTTACGTCCGATCTTCACAAACTAAGTTTTACGTAGTTATAAATACGTCAATTTACATCCGATATTCACAAAATAAGTTTTAAAACACTCTACGCATCAATACAACCAAAATTAGAAATTATTTGCAAATAGCATAGATATTTGCTGTCATACTAACTTCCTTTGCAATATCTCGAAGCCTGCATATGCCACGACTTGCCCCACATGGCAGCTGATAAATCCGTCAATTTACATCCGATCTTCACCAAATAAGTTTTTAAACACTCTACGCATCAATACTGATAGCTGATAAATCCGTCAATTTACGTCCGATCTTCACAAACTAAGTTTTAAAACACTCTACGCATAAACATAAACAAAACAAGACATTATTAGTGACGAAACGAGATATTTGCTGTCATACAAACGTCCTTTGCGATATATTGAAGCTTGCATATGCTACGAGTTGCCCCGAGTTGTGGCAAATGAGAGCTTATAAATCCGTCAATTTACATCCGATCTTCACCAAATAAGTTTTAAAACACTCTACGCATCAATACAACCAAAATAAGATATTATTTGTGACGAAGCGATACAAAACGGCGGATATCTTTGCGATGTCTTGAAGCTTGCAAATGACACGATTTGACCCAAATGGCAGCTGAATAAATCCGTCAATTTACATCCGATCTTCCCCTAATAAGTTTTAAAACATTCTACGCATCAATACAACCAAATAAGACATTATTTGTGACGAAGTGATACAAAATGGCGGAGATATTTGCTGTCATACTAACTTCGTTTGCAATATCTCGAAGCCTGCATATGCCACGAGTTGCCCCAAATGGCAGCTGAATAAATCCGTCAATTTACATCCGATCTTCACCACATAAGTTTTAAAACACTCTACGCATCAACACAAACAAAATAAGACATTATTTGTGACGAAGCGATAGAAAATAGCGGAGATATTTGCTGTCATACAAACTTCCTTTGCGGTATATTGAAGCTTGCAATGCTACAAGTTGCCCCGAGTTGTGGCAAATGGCAGCTGATAAACTTGTCAATTTAAATCCGATCTTCACCAATCTTGAAGCATGCATATGCCACGAGTTGCCCCGAGTTCCGGCAAATGGCAGCTGATAAATCCGTCAATTTAAATCCGATATTCACCAAATAAGTTTTTAAACACTCTACGCATCAATACAAACAAAATAAGACATTATTTGTGACAAAATTTGATCTCTGATCGTCAACCCCGACGGACGTGTTTCTAACAAAGGTCCATTTAATATTGAAGTCTAAGTGCAAAATTCAAGCCCAAGTGAAAACCATTATATAAAAGCGAAAAAACGCTAATACATATTTATATGTGTTTTGTTTTAAAAAACATATATACTCATGTGAATAAATAAACAAGAAACAAGTGAAAACAATAAACTAAACAAAATATGAGCGCACCCGGCGCTCAAAATCAGAAGCGAGAGCTTCAAGCAAAACAAAACTAATACTAATCCTACATCTCACTCACCCACATATCAAATCATACAAACAATTATCAAAACTTGCACCCGCAGGAGTGATGAAAGAGCGCGATCTTGCTCTCCAGCTTTTGAGAGACCCAATAATTACTCTCAGCAACGAAGACCAGAATGCGCGCCAAATTTACCCGCGCGTATACCAACAACAACTTCCGCGATATTAATGAACACACACTCAACTCTCCCGCTCTCAACTCTTCCGCTTTCAACAACCTCAGACACAAATACCACACCTACAGCAACTATAGCAACAACAACTACAGTTTGATATGCTTCAATGCCGATACGCTCTTCCTCAGCGAATATTAAAACACCCACAACCTCAATACCCGCTCCAACAAGAATAAACAAAACTCAATCCTCTCTCCCAAACCAACAAAACTTAAAACGTCACCGAGAAAATCAGTCTCCAAACGGTTCCAAAGATCTTTTAAATGGCAACAAGAAACAGAAGACTAAAACCCAAACCGCAACTCAAAAAATACTCAAAGAGTACTGGCTAGCCGAGCCAAACTCAAGCAGCCGCTTTGAGTTACTAGCACAAGATGATGAAGACGAAAACCAAACTGACAATGGGACAAATGCAACCATAAATGCGCAAATGCAAATTGAGCACAAAAAGGCAAACCCCCCCCCCCCCCCACCATATATGTTCAAAATGTTGAAAACATATACGCACTAACTACTGCTTTAAATTCATTGGAAGAAACACGATATGAACTTAAAGCACTGTCAACTAATGAAATATACAGCCACTAGAAACTACTCACTATCACAACATATTAGGACTATTAAAAGATAAATCGACCAAATACTACACCTTCAGACCAAAAGACCAGAGAGGATTTAAGGTAATCCTTCGTAACGTCCATCATGCTACAGACAAAGACGATATTATAAATGAACTAGCCCAGCAAGGACATGAAGTTATAAATTTACACAACATCCAGCGCTACGACACCAAACAACCACTGCCTCTATTCTCTATTGAACTCAAAATGAAAGAAAATAATAAAGACATCTATAAAATTGAGCACCTTCTTCATTGCAAAGTAATTTTTGAGCCACCGCGACTAAAGATAACACTTCCCCAATGTACAAACTGCCAAAAATGTGGACATACCAAAAATTACTGCCAAAGACTGCCAAATTACCAAAGACCTAACTTGTGTAAAATGCGCTGGAAAACACAGCTCATCATCATGTACTATTAATACAAGATCGGACCGAACAAGTATTAAATGTGCACTATGCAGTGAAAACCAAACTGCAAACTATAAAGTTTGTATGGTGTACAAAGCACTACAAATCCAAAAATACCCAACTCTCCGGAAAAAAGAAATACCGGCAACAGAAACAAATCATCAAACGACACAATACAGTACAACAAATAACGTAGAAAGCTTAAAGACGCCAGATATATCCTACGCCGAAGTCTTAAATAGAAACCAAGTAACCAATCATCAAACCAACTCAGCAACCCAAACTGCCAGTGTACCTAATATACAGACTGCTCCAACTCAACTAAGCCAAACCTCACAAAATGATTTTGCCGAACTAAAACAATTGATGAAACAATTAATAGCCCAAATGACAGATATGCTGAACATAGTCACGATTCTAGTATCTAAACTTGACAAATAAACACCTAAAAATCGCCATCTGGAATGCTAACGGACTTTCACGCCATTTACTTGAACTAAACATTCTTAATGAAAAGCTAATTGAAAAGCATGCTCATTTCTGAAACACGCTCAACTGAGAAAACATATATAAACCTAACTAATATATGCTCTACTAATCACCCGGACGGTAAGGCCCATGGTGGTACTGCAGTAATAATTAAAAAAAGCATAAAGTACATAGAGCTTGATGGATTCAAAAAGGACTACATGCAGGCTACTACAATATCGACCTCATACATATCGGGTCCAATAAATATATCTGCGGTTTATTGCCCACCTAAATTTAACAATACAAAAAACAATACCTCGATTTTCTAAAATCACTGGGAAATCTGTATTTGGCAGGAGGTGGCTATAATGCCGACACATAACATGGGGGTCCAGACTTACCACTGCTAATGGAAGACAACTGTATGAATCAATAGTAAGCATAATAGACGTGCCCTAAGCACAGGCGATCCGACTTACTGGCCAACTGACACAAACAAACGACAAACAAATAAGACATTATTACGTCGTGAAACGTTCTATTCCGTTACAAGTAATGTACCAATATATGTTACTTCCATTTGTCACATTTTCCAATGCGTGGAGTCTTAAACGTATTTGTTATTGGATGTGAACTGATGCAACTCGCGGCACATGTAATGTTTAAGATATTGCATAGGGAAACTGAAAAAAAAAACGTCAACATCTCTGCCATTTTATATCCATTTGTTACAAGTAATGTCTCGTTTTATTTCTTTTAATGCTTACTGTCTTAAAACTTATTTGATGAAGTTTGGATGTGAAGTGCTGCCAAATCTTGAAGCATATGCCACGAGTCGCCCCGAGGTCCGGCAAATGGCAGCGGATAAATCCGCCATTTGCATCCTATATTCACCAAATAAGTTTCAAAACACTCAACGCATCAACACACTCAAAATAAGACATTATTTGTTACGAAGCGATAGACAATAGCGGAGATATTTGCTGTCATACAAACTTCCTTTGGGGTATCTTGAAGCTTGCATATTCCGCGAGTTCCGGAAAATGGCAGCTGATAAATCCTTCAATATACATCCGATATTCACCAAATAAGTGTTAAAACACTCTACGCATCAACACAAACAAAATAAGACGACATTATTTGTGACGAATCGATAGAAAAACAAAACAAAATAAGATACTATTTGTGACGAAGCGATAGAAAATAGCGGAGATATTTGAAGTCATACAAACTTCCTTTGCGATAACTTGAGCTTGTATATGCCGCGAGTTCCGGCAAATGGCAGCTGATAAATCCGTCAATATACATCCGATCTTCACCAAATAAGTTTTAAAACACTCTACGCATCAACACAATCAAAATAAGACATTATTTGTGACGAAGCGATAGAAAATAGCGGAGATTTGATGTCATACAAACTTCCATTGATATATCTTGAAGCTTGCATATGCCGCGAGTTCCGGCAAATGGCAGATAATAAATCCGTCAATTTACATCCGATATTCACCAACTAAGTTTTAAAACACTCTACGCATCAACACAAACAAAATAAGACATTATTTATGACGAAGCGATATAAAATAGTGGAGATATTTGATGTCATACAAACTTCCATTGCTATATCTTGAAGCTTGCATATGCCGCGAGTTCCGGCAAATGACAGCTAATAAATCTGTCAATTTACATCCGATATTTACCAACTAAGTTTTAAAACACTCTACGCATCAACACAAACAAAATAAGACATCATTTGTGACGAAGCGATAGAAAATAGCGGATATATATATGCTGTCATACAAACTTCCTTTGCGATATTTTGAAGCTTGCATATGCCGCGAGTTCCGGCAAATGGCAGCTGATAAATCCGTCAATTTACATCCGATCTTCACCAAATAAGTTTTAAAACACTCTACGCATCAACACAATCAAAATAAGACATTATTTGTGATGAAGCGATAGAAAATAGCGGATATATTTGCTGTCATACAAACTTCCTTTGCGATAACTTGAAGCTTGTATATGCCGCGAGTTCCGGCAAATGGCAGCTGATAAATCCGTCAATATACATCCGATCTTCACCAAATAAGTTTTAAAACACTCTACGCATCAACACAAACAAAATAAGATATTATTTATGACGAAGCGATATAAAATAGTGGAGATATTTGATGTCATACAAACTTCCTTTGCGATATCTTGAAGCTTGCATATGCCGCGAGTTCCGGCAAATGACAGCTTATAAATCCGTCAGTTTACATCCGATATTCACCAACTAAGTTTTAAAACACTCTACGCATCAACACAAACAAAATAAGACATTATTTGTGACGAAGCGATAGAAAATAGCGGAGATATTTGATGTCATCAAACTTCCTTTGCGATATCTTGAAGCTTGCATATGCCGCGAGTTCCGGCAAATGGCAGCTAATAAATCCGTCAATTTACATCCGATATTCAACAAATAAGTTTTAAAACACACTACACATCAACACAATCAAAATAAGACATTATTTGTGACGAAGCGATATAAAATAGTGGAGATATTTGATGTCATACAAACTTCCTTTGCGATATCTTGAAGCTTGCATATGCCGCGAGTTCCGGCAAATGGCAGATAATAAATCCGTCAATTTACATCCGATATTCACCAACTAAGTTTTAAAACACTCTACGCATCAACACAAACAAAATAAGACATTATTTATGACGAAGCGATATAAAATAGTGGAGATATTTGATGTCATACATACTTCCTTTGCGATATCTTGAAGCTTGCATATGCCGCGAGTTCCGGCAAATGGCAGCTGATAGATCCGTCAATTTGCATCCGATATTCACCAAATAAGTTTCAAAACACTCTACCCATCAACACAAACAAAAAAGCGAGTTCCGGCAAATGTCAGCTGATTCCGATCTTCACCAAATAAGTTTTAAAACACTCTACGCATCAACACAAACAAAAAAGACATTATTTGTGACGAAGCGATAGAAAATAGCGGAGATATTTGATGTCATACAATCCCACTATCCCGTTGTTGCAAGTAATGTCTCAACCTATGTTATGGCCGCGAGTTCCGGCAAATGGCAGCTGATAAATCCGTCAATTTACATCCGATCTTCACCAAATAAGTTTCAAAACACTCTACGCATCAACACAAACAAAATAAGACATTATTTATGACGAAGCGATATAAAATAGTGGAGATATTTGATGACATACAAACTTCCATTGCTATATCTTGAAGCTTGCATATGCCGCGAGTACCGGCAAATGGCAGCTAATAAATCCGTCAATTTACATCCGATATTTACCAACTAAGTTTTAAAACACTCTACGCGTCAACACAAACAAAATAAGACATTATTTGTTACGAAGCGATAGAAAATAGCGGATATATATGCTGTCATACAAACTTCCTTTGCGATATATTGAAGCTTGCATATGCCGCGAGTTCCGGCAAATGGCAGCTGATAAATCCGTCCGTATTTGCTGTCATACAAACTTCCTTTGCGATATCTTGAAGCTTGCATATGCCGCGAGTTCCGGCAAATGTCAGCTGATAAATCCGTCAATTTACATCCGATCTTCACCAAATAAGTTTTAAAACACTCTACACATCAACACAATCAAAATAAGACATTATTTGTGACGAAGCGATAGAAAATAGCGGATATATATGCTGTCATACAAACTTCCTTTGCGATAACTTGAAGCTTGTATATGCCGCGAGTTCCGGCAAATGGCAGCTGATAAATCCGTCAATATACATCCGATCTTCACCAATCAAAATAAGACATTATTTGTGACGAAGCCATTTTATATCCATTTGTCACAAGTAATGTCTCGTTTTATTTCTTTTAATGCTTACTGTCTTAAAACTTATTTGATGAAGTTTGGATGTGAAGTGCTGCCAAATCTTGAAGCATATGCCACGAGTCGCCCCGAGGTCCGGCAAATGGCAGCGGATAAATCCGCCATTTGCATCCTATATTCACCAAATAAGTTTCAAAACACTCAACGCATCAACACACTCAAAATAAGACATTATTTGTTACGAAGCGATAGACAATAGCGGAGATATTTGCTGTCATACAAACTTCCTTTGGGGTATCTTGAAGCTTGCATATTCCGCGAGTTCCGGAAAATGGCAGCTGATAAATCCTTCAATATACATCCGATATTCACCAAATAAGTGTTAAAACACTCTACGCATCAACACAAACAAAATAAGACGACATTATTTGTGACGAATCGATAGAAAAACAAAACAAAATAAGATACTATTTGTGACGAAGCGATAGAAAATAGCGGAGATATTTGAAGTCATACAAACTTCCTTTGCGATAACTTGAGCTTGTATATGCCGCGAGTTCCGGCAAATGGCAGCTGATAAATCCGTCAATATACATCCGATCTTCACCAAATAAGTTTTAAAACACTCTACGCATCAACACAATCAAAATAAGACATTATTTGTGACGAAGCGATAGAAAATAGCGGAGATTTGATGTCATACAAACTTCCATTGATATATCTTGAAGCTTGCATATGCCGCGAGTTCCGGCAAATGGCAGATAATAAATCCGTCAATTTACATCCGATATTCACCAACTAAGTTTTAAAACACTCTACGCATCAACACAAACAAAATAAGACATTATTTATGACGAAGCGATATAAAATAGTGGAGATATTTGATGTCATACAAACTTCCATTGCTATATCTTGAAGCTTGCATATGCCGCGAGTTCCGGCAAATGACAGCTAATAAATCTGTCAATTTACATCCGATATTTACCAACTAAGTTTTAAAACACTCTACGCATCAACACAAACAAAATAAGACATCATTTGTGACGAAGCGATAGAAAATAGCGGATATATATATGCTGTCATACAAACTTCCTTTGCGATATTTTGAAGCTTGCATATGCCGCGAGTTCCGGCAAATGGCAGCTGATAAATCCGTCAATTTACATCCGATCTTCACCAAATAAGTTTTAAAACACTCTACGCATCAACACAATCAAAATAAGACATTATTTGTGATGAAGCGATAGAAAATAGCGGATATATTTGCTGTCATACAAACTTCCTTTGCGATAACTTGAAGCTTGTATATGCCGCGAGTTCCGGCAAATGGCAGCTGATAAATCCGTCAATATACATCCGATCTTCACCAAATAAGTTTTAAAACACTCTACGCATCAACACAAACAAAATAAGATATTATTTATGACGAAGCGATATAAAATAGTGGAGATATTTGATGTCATACAAACTTCCTTTGCGATATCTTGAAGCTTGCATATGCCGCGAGTTCCGGCAAATGACAGCTTATAAATCCGTCAGTTTACATCCGATATTCACCAACTAAGTTTTAAAACACTCTACGCATCAACACAAACAAAATAAGACATTATTTGTGACGAAGCGATAGAAAATAGCGGAGATATTTGATGTCATCAAACTTCCTTTGCGATATCTTGAAGCTTGCATATGCCGCGAGTTCCGGCAAATGGCAGCTAATAAATCCGTCAATTTACATCCGATATTCAACAAATAAGTTTTAAAACACACTACACATCAACACAATCAAAATAAGACATTATTTGTGACGAAGCGATATAAAATAGTGGAGATATTTGATGTCATACAAACTTCCTTTGCGATATCTTGAAGCTTGCATATGCCGCGAGTTCCGGCAAATGGCAGATAATAAATCCGTCAATTTACATCCGATATTCACCAACTAAGTTTTAAAACACTCTACGCATCAACACAAACAAAATAAGACATTATTTATGACGAAGCGATATAAAATAGTGGAGATATTTGATGTCATACATACTTCCTTTGCGATATCTTGAAGCTTGCATATGCCGCGAGTTCCGGCAAATGGCAGCTGATAGATCCGTCAATTTGCATCCGATATTCACCAAATAAGTTTCAAAACACTCTACCCATCAACACAAACAAAAAAGCGAGTTCCGGCAAATGTCAGCTGATTCCGATCTTCACCAAATAAGTTTTAAAACACTCTACGCATCAACACAAACAAAAAAGACATTATTTGTGACGAAGCGATAGAAAATAGCGGAGATATTTGATGTCATACAATCCCACTATCCCGTTGTTGCAAGTAATGTCTCAACCTATGTTATGGCCGCGAGTTCCGGCAAATGGCAGCTGATAAATCCGTCAATTTACATCCGATCTTCACCAAATAAGTTTCAAAACACTCTACGCATCAACACAAACAAAATAAGACATTATTTATGACGAAGCGATATAAAATAGTGGAGATATTTGATGACATACAAAATTCCATTGCTATATCTTGAAGCTTGCATATGCCGCGAGTACCGGCCAATGGCAGCTAATAAATCCGTCAATTTACATCCGATATTTACCAACTAAGTTTTAAAACACTCTACGCGTCAACACAAACAAAATAAGACATTATTTGTTACGAAGCGATAGAAAATAGCGGATATATATGCTGTCATACAAACTTCCTTTGCGATATATTGAAGCTTGCATATGCCGCGAGTTCCGGCAAATGGCAGCTGATAAATCCGTCCGTATTTGCTGTCATACAAACTTCCTTTGCGATATCTTGAAGCTTGCATATGCCGCGAGTTCCGGCAAATGTCAGCTGATAAATCCGTCAATTTACATCCGATCTTCACCAAATAAGTTTTAAAACACTCTACACATCAACACAATCAAAATAAGACATTATTTGTGACGAAGCGATAGAAAATAGCGGATATATATGCTGTCATACAAACTTCCTTTGCGATAACTTGAAGCTTGTATATGCCGCGAGTTCCGGCAAATGGCAGCTGATAAATCCGTCAATATACATCCGATCTTCACCAATCAAAATAAGACATTATTTGTGACGAAGCGATATAAAATAGCGGAGATTTGATATCATACAAACTTCCATTGCTATATCTTGAAGCTTGCATAAGTTTTAAAACACTCTACGCATCAACACAAACAAAATAAGATATTATTGATGACGAAGCGATATAAAATAGTGGAGATATTTGATGTCATACAAACTTCCTTTGCGATATCTTGAAGCTTGCATATGCCGCGAGTTCCGGCAAATGGCAGCTAATAAATCCGTCAATTTAAATCCGATATTCACCAAATAAGTTTTAAAACATTCTACGCATCAACACAATCAAAATAAGACATTATTTATGACGAAGCGATATAAAATAGTGGAGATATTTGATGTCATACAAACTTCCTTTGCGATATCTTGAAGCTTGCATATGCCGCGAGTTCCGGCAAATGGCAGCTAATAAATCCGTCAATTTAAATCCGATCTTCACCAAATAAGTTTTAAAACACTCTACGCATCAACACAATCAAAATAAGACATTATTTGTGACGAAGCGATAGAAAATAGCGGATATATATGCTGTCATACAAACTTCCTTTGCGATATCTTGAAGCTTGCATATGCCGCGAGTTCCGGCAAATGGCAGCTAATGAATCCGTCAGTTTACATCCGATATTCACCAACTAAGTTTTAAAACACTATACGCATCAACACAAACAAAATAAGACATTATTTGTGACGAAGCGATAGAAAATAGCGGAGATATTTGATGTCATACAAACTTCCTTTGAGATATCTTGAAGCTTGCATATGCCGCGAGTTCCGGCAAATGTCAGCTGATAAATCCGTCAATATACACCCGATCTTCACCAAATAAGTTTTAAAACACTCTACGCATCAACACAATCAAAATAAGACATTATTTGTGACGAAGCGATATAAAATAGCGGAGATTTGATGTCATACAAACTTCCATTGCTATGTCTTGAAGCTTGCATATAAAAAAAATAAGACATTATTTGTGACGAAGCGATAGAAAATAGCGGATATATTTGCTGTCATACAAACTACCTTTGCGATAACTTGAAGCTTGCATATGCCGCGAGTTCCGGCAAATGGCAGCTGATAAATCCGTCAATATACACCCGATCTTCACCAAATAAGTTTCAAAACACTCTACGCATCAACACAATCAAAATAAGACATTATTTGTGACGAAGCGATAGAAAATAGCGGATATATATGCTGTCATACAAACTTCCTTTGCGATAACTTGAAGCTTGTATATGCCGCGAGTTCCGGCAAATGGCAGCTGATAAATCCGTCAATATACATCCGATCTTCACCAATCAAAATAAGACATTATTTGTGACGAAGCGATATAAAATAGCGGAGATTTGATATCATACAAACTTCCATTGCTATATCTTGAAGCTTGCATAAGTTTTAAAACACTCTACGCATCAACACAAACAAAATAAGATATTATTGATGACGAAGCGATATAAAATAGTGGAGATATTTGATGTCATACAAACTTCCTTTGCGATATCTTGAAGCTTGCATATGCCGCGAGTTCCGGCAAATGGCAGCTAATAAATCCGTCAATTTAAATCCGATATTCACCAAATAAGTTTTAAAACATTCTACGCATCAACACAATCAAAATAAGACATTATTTATGACGAAGCGATATAAAATAGTGGAGATATTTGATGTCATACAAACTTCCTTTGCGATATCTTGAAGCTTGCATATGCCGCGAGTTCCGGCAAATGGCAGCTAATAAATCCGTCAATTTAAATCCGATCTTCACCAAATAAGTTTTAAAACACTCTACGCATCAACACAATCAAAATAAGACATTATTTGTGACGAAGCGATAGAAAATAGCGGATATATATGCTGTCATACAAACTTCCTTTGCGATATCTTGAAGCTTGCATATGCCGCGAGTTCCGGCAAATGGCAGCTAATAAATCCGTCAATTTAAATCCGATATTCACCAAATAAGTTTTAAAACACTCTACGCATCAACACAATCAAAATAAGACATTATTTGTGACGAAGCGATATAAAATAGCGGATATATATGCTGTCATACAAACTTCCTTTGCGATATCTTGAAGCTTGCATATGCCGCGAGTTCCGGCAATGGCAGCTAATGAATCCGTCAGTTTACATCCGATATTCACCAACTAAGTTTTAAAACACTATACGCATCAACACAAACAAAATAAGACATTATTTGTGACGAAGCGATAGAAAATAGCGGAGATATTTGATGTCATACAAACTTCCTTTGAGATATCTTGAAGCTTGCATATGCCGCGAGTTCCGGCAAATGTCAGCTGATAAATCCGTCAATATACACCCGATCTTCACCAAATAAGTTTTAAAACACTCTACGCATCAACACAATCAAAATAAGACATTATTTGTGACGAAGCGATATAAAATAGCGGAGATTTGATGTCATACAAACTTCCATTGCTATGTCTTGAAGCTTGCATATAAAAAAAATAAGACATTATTTGTGACGAAGCGATAGAAAATAGCGGATATATTTGCTGTCATACAAACTACCTTTGCGATAACTTGAAGCTTGCATATGCCGCGAGTTCCGGCAAATGGCAGCTGATAAATCCGTCAATATACACCCGATCTTCACCAAATAAGTTTCAAAACACTCTACGCATCAACATAAACAAAATAAGACATTATTTGTGACGAAGCGATAGAAAATAGCGGAGATATTTGGTGTCATACATACTTCCTTTGCGATATCTTGAAGCTTGCATATGCCGCGAGTTCCGGCAAATGGCAGCTGATAAATCCGTCAATGTGCATCCGATATTCACCAAATAAGTTTCAAAACACTCTACCCATCAACACAAACAAAAAAGCGAGTTCCGGCAAATGGCAGCTGATTCCGATCTTCACCAAATAAGTTTTAAAACACTCTACGCATCAACAAAAACAAAAAAGACATTATTTGTGACGAAGCGATAGAAAATAGCGGAGATATTTGATGTCATACAATCCCACTATCCCGTTGTTGCAAGTAATGTCTCAACCTATGTTATGGCCGCGAGTTCCGGCAAATGGCAGCTGATAAATCCGTCAATATTCATCCGATCTTCACCAAATAAGTTTCAAAACACTCTACGCATCAACACAATCAAAATAATACATTATTTATGACGAAGCGATATAAAATAGTGGAGATTTGATGTCATACAAACTTCCATTGCTATATCTTGAAGCTTGCATATAAAAAAAATAAGACATTATTTGTGACGAAGCGATAGAAAATAGCGGAGATATTTGATGTCATACAATCCCACTATCCCGTTGTTGCAAGTAATGTCTAAACCTATGTTATGGCCGCGAGTTCCGGCAAATGGCAGCTGATAAATCCGTCAATTTACATCCGATCTTCACCAAATAAGTTTCAAAACACTCTACGCATCAACACAATCAAAATAATACATTATTTATGACGAAGCGATATAAAATAGCGGAGTTATTTGCTGTCATACAAACTTCCTTTGCGATATCTTGAGCTTGCATATGCCGCGAGTGCCGCAAATGGCGGCTGATAAATCCGTCAATTTACATCCGATCTTCACCAAATAAGTTTCAAACCACTCTACGCATCAACACAAACAAAAAAGACATTATTTGTGACGAAGCGATATAAAATAGTGGAGATATTTGCTGTCATACAAACTTCCTTTGCGATATCTTGAAGCTTGCATATGCCGCGAGTTCCGGCAAATGGCAGCTAATAAATCCGTCAATTTACATCCGATCTTCACCAACTAAGTTTTAAAACACTCTACGCATCAACACAATCAAAATAAGACATTATTTGTGACGAAGCGATAGAAAATAGCGGATATATTTGCTGTCATACACACTTCCTTTGCGATATATTGAAGCTTGCATATGCCGCGAGTTCCGGCAAATGGCAGCTGATAAATCCGTCAATATACATCCGATCTTCAACAAATGCGTTTTAAAACACTCTACGCATCAACACAATCAAAATAAGACATTATTTGTGACGAAGCGATAGAAAATAGCGGAGATTTGATGTCATACAAACTTCCATTGCTATATCTTGAAGCTTGCATATGCCGCGAGTTCCGGCAAATGGCAGCTAATAAATCCGTCAATTTACATCCGATATTCATCAACTAAGTTTTAAAACACTCTACGCATCAACACAAACAAAATAAGACATTATTTATGACGAAGCGATATAAAATAGTGGAGATATTTGATGTCATACAAACTTCCATTGCTATATCTTGAAGCTTGCATATGCCGCGAGTTCCGGCAAATGGCAGCTAATAAATCCGTCAATTTACATCCGATATTCACCAACTAAGTTTTAAAACACTCTACGCATCAACACAAACAAAATAAGACATTATTTGTGACGAAGCTATAGAAAATAGCGGATATATATGCTTTCATACAAACTTCCTTTGCGATATCTTGAAGCTTGCATATGCCGCGAGTTCCGACAAATGGCAGCTGATAAATCCGTCCGTATTTGCTGTCAAACAAACTTCCTTTGCGATATCTTGAAGCTTGCATATGCCGCGAGTTCCGACAAATGGCAGCTGATAATCCGTCAATTTACATCCGATCTTCACCAAATAAGTTTTAAAACACTCTACGCATCAACACAATCAAAATAAGACATTATTTGTGACGAAGCGATAGAAAATAGCGGATATATTTGCTGTCATACAAACTTCCTTTGCGATAACTTGAAGCTTGTATATGCCGCGAGTTCCGGCAAATGGCAGCTGATAAATCCGTCAATATACATACGATCTTCACCAAATAAGTTTTAAAACACTCTACGCATCAACACAATCAAAATAAGACATTATTTGTGACGATGCGATATAAAATAGCGGATATATATGCTTTCATACAAACTTCCTTTGCGATATCTTGAAGCTTGCATATGCCGCGAGTTCCGACAAATGGCAGCTGATAAATCCGTCCGTATTTGCTGTCAAACAAACTTCCTTTGCGATATCTTGAAGCTTGCATATGCCGCGAGTTCCGACAAATGGCAGCTGATAATCCGTCAATTTACATCCGATCTTCACCAAATAAGTTTTAAAACACTCTACGCATCAACACAAACAAAATAAGATATTATTTATGACGAAGCGATATAAAATAGTGGAGATATTTGATGTCATACAAACTTCCTTTGCGATATCTTGAAGCTTGCATATGCCGCGAGTTCCGGCAAATGGCAGCTAATAAATCCGTCATTATACACCCGATCTTCATCAAATAAGTTTTAAAACACTCTACGCATCAACACAATCAAAATATGACATTATTTGTGACGAAGCGATATAAAAAAGCGGAGATTTGATGTCATACAAACTTCCATTGCTATATCTTGAAGCTTACATATGCCGCGAGTTCCGGCAAATGGCAGCTAATAAATCCGTCAATTTACATCCGATATTCACCAACTAAGTTTTAAAACATTCTACGCATCAACACAATCAAAATAAGACATTATTTGTGACGAAGCGATAGAAAATAGCGGATATATATGCTGTCATACAAACTTCCTTTGCGATATCTTGAAGCTTGCATATGCCGCGAGTTCCGGCAAATGGCAGCTGATAAATCCGTCCGTATTTGCTGTCATACAAACTTCCTTTGCGAGATCTTGAAGCTTGCATATGCCGCGAGTTAGTGAGTTAGTGGAGATATTTGATGTCATACAAACTTCCTTTGCGATATCTTGAAGCTTGCATATGCCGCGAGTTCCGGCAAATGGCAGCTGATAAATCCGTCAATATACACCCGATCTTCACCAAATAAGTTTTAAAACACTCTACGCATCAACACAATCAAAATAAGACATTATTTGTGACGAAGCGATATAAAATAGTGGAGATATTTGATGTCATACAAACTTCCTTTGCGATATCTTGAAGCTTGCATATGTCGCGAGTTCCGGCAAATGGCAGCTGATAAATCCGTCAATTTACATCCGATATTCACCAACTAAGTTTTAAAACATTCTACGCATCAACACCAACAAAATAAGACATTATTTATGACGAAGCGATATAAAATAGTGGAGATATTTGATGTCATACAAACTTCCTTTGCGATATCTTGAAGCTTGCATATGTCGCGAGTTCCGGCAAATGGCAGCTGATAAATCCGTCAATATACACCCGATCTTCATCAAATAAGTTTTAAAACACTCTACGCATCAACACAATCAAAATATGACATTATTTGTGACGAAGCGATATAAAAAAGCGGAGATTTGATGTCATACAAACTTCCATTGCTATATCTTGAAGCTTACATATGCCGCGAGTTCCGGCAAATGGCAGCTAATAAATCCGTCAATTTACATCCGATATTCACCAACTAAGTTTTAAAACATTCTACGCATCAACACCAACAAAATAAGACATTATTTATGACGAAGCGATATAAAATAGTGGAGATATTTGATGTCATACAAACTTCCTTTGCGATATCTTGAAGCTTGCATATGTCGCGAGTTCCGGCAAATGGCAGCTGATAAATCCGTCAATATACACCCGATCTTCACCAAATAAGTTTTAAAACACTCTACGCATCAACACAATCAAAATAAGACATTATTTGTGACGACGCGATATAAAATAGCGGAGATTTGATGTCATACAAACTTCCATTGCTATATCTTGAAGCTTGCATATAAAAAAAAAAATAAGACATTATTTGTGACGAAGCGATAGAAAATAGCGGATATATTTGCTGTCATACAAACTACCTTTGCGATAACTTGAAGCTTGTATATGCCGCGAGATCCGGCAAATGGCAGCTGATAAATCCGTCAATTTAAATCCGATATTCACCAAATAAGTTTTAAAACACTCTACGCATCAACACAATCAAAATAAGACATTATTTGTGACGAAGCGATAGAAAATAGCGGATATAAATGCTGTCATACAAACTTCCTTTGCGATATCTTGAAGCTTGCGTATGCCGCGAGTTCCGGCAAATGGCAGCTGATAAATCCGTCCGTATTTGCTGTCATACAAACTTCCTTTGCGAGATCTTGAAGCTTGCATATGCCGCGAGTTCCGGCAAATGGCAGCTGGTAAATCCGTCAATTTACATCCGATCTTCGCCAAATAAGTTTTAAAACACTCTACGCATCAACACAATCAAAATAAGACATTATTTGTGACGAAGCGATAGAAAATAGCGGATATATATGCTGTCATACAAACTTCCTTTGCGATATCTTGAAGCTTGCATATGCCGCGAGTTCCGGCAAATGGCAGCTGATAAATCCGTCCGTATTTGCTGTCATACAAACTTCCTTTGCGATATCTTGAAGCTTGCATATGCCGCGAGTTCCGGCAAATGGTAGCTGATAAATCCGTCAATTTACATCCGATCTTCACCAAATAAGTTTCAAAACACTCTACGCATCAACACAATCAAAATAAGACATTATTTGTGACGAAGCGATAGAAAATAGCGGATATATTTGCTGTCATACAAACTTCCTTTGCGATATCATGAAGCTTGCATATGGCGCGAGTTCCGGCAAATGGCAGCTGATAAATCCGTCAATTTACATCCGATCTTCACCAAATACGTTTCAAAACACTCTACGCATCAACACAAACAAAATAAGACATTATTTGTGACGAAGCGATAGCAAATAGCGAATATATTTGCTGTCATACAAACTTCCTTTGCGATATCTTGAAGCTTGCATATGCCGCGACTTCCGGCAAATGGCAGCTGATAAATCCGTCAATTTACATCCGATCTTCACCAAATATGTTTCAAAACACTCTACGCATCAACACAATCAAAATAAGACATTATTTGTGACGAAGCGGTAGAAAATAGCGGATATATTTGCTGGCATACAAACTTACTTTGCGATATCTTGAAGCTTGCATATGCCGCGAGTTCCGGCAAATGGCAGCTGGTAAATCCGTCAATATACATCCGATCTTCACCAAATAAGTTTTAAAAAACTCTACGCATCAACACAAACAAAATAAGACATTATTTATGACGAAGCGATATAAAATAGTGGAGATATTTGATGTCATACAAACTTCCTTTGCGATATCTTGAAGCTTGCATATGCCGCGACTTCCGGCAAATGGCAGCTGATAAATCCGTCAATTTACATCCGATCTTCACCAAATATGTATGTATGTTTATTCACTAAATACGAAGCGATATAAAATAGTGGAGATATTTGCTGTCATACAAACTTCCTTTGCGATATCTTGAAGCTTGCATATGCCGCGAGTTCCGGCAAATGGCAGCTAATAAATCCGTCAATTTACATCCGATATTCATCAACTAAGTTTTAAAACACTCTACGCATCAACACAAACAAAATAAGACATTATTTATGACGAAGCGATATAAAATAGTGGAGATATTTGATGTCATACAAACTTCCATTGCTATATCTTGAAGCTTGCATATGCCGCGAGTTCCGGCAAATGGCAGCTAATAAATCCGTCAATTTACATCCGATATTCACCAACTAAGTTTTAAAACACTCTACGCATCAACACAAACAAAATAAGACATTATTTGTGACGAAGCTATAGAAAATAGCGGATATATATGCTTTCATACAAACTTCCTTTGCGATATCTTGAAGCTTGCATATGTCGCGAGTTCCGACAAATGGCAGCTGATAAATCCGTCCGTATTTGCTGTCAAACAAACTTCCTTTGCGATATCTTGAAGCTTGCATATGCCGCGAGTTCCGACAAATGGCAGCTGATAATCCGTCAATTTACATCCGATCTTCACCAAATAAGTTTTAAAACACTCTACGCATCAACACAATCAAAATAAGACATTATTTGTGACGAAGCGATAGAAAATAGCGGATATATTTGCTGTCATACAAACTTCCTTTGCGATAACTTGAAGCTTGTATATGCCGCGAGTTCCGGCAAATGGCAGCTGATAAATCCGTCAATATACATCCGATCTTCACCAAATAAGTTTTAAAACACTCTACGCATCAACACAATCAAAATAAGACATTATTTGTGACGATGCGATATAAAATAGCGGATATATATGCTTTCATACAAACTTCCTTTGCGATATCTTGAAGCTTGCATATGCCGCGAGTTCCGACAAATGGCAGCTGATAAATCCGTCCGTATTTGCTGTCAAACAAACTTCCTTTGCGATATCTTGAAGCTTGCATATGCCGCGAGTTCCGACAAATGGCAGCTGATAATCCGTCAATTTACATCCGATCTTCACCAAATAAGTTTTAAAACACTCTACGCATCAACACAAACAAAATAAGATATTATTTATGACGAAGCGATATAAAATAGTGGAGATATTTGATGTCATACAAACTTCCTTTGCGATATCTTGAAGCTTGCATATGCCGCGAGTTCCGGCAAATGGCAGCTAATAAATCCGTCAATATACACCCGATCTTCATCAAATAAGTTTTAAAACACTCTACGCATCAACACAATCAAAATAAGACATTATTTGTGACGAAGCGATATTAAAAAGCGGAGATTTGATGTCATACAAACTTCCATTGCTATATCTTGAAGCTTACATATGCCGCGAGTTCCGGCAAATGGCAGCTAATAAATCCGTCAATTTACATCCGATATTCACCAACTAAGTTTTAAAACATTCTACGCATCAACACAATCAAAATAAGACATTATTTGTGACGAAGCGATAGAAAATAGCGGATATATATGCTGTCATACAAACTTCCTTTGCGATATCTTGAAGCTTGCATATGCCGCGAGTTCCGGCAAATGGCAGCTGATAAATCCGTCCGTATTTGCTGTCATACAAACTTCCTTTGCGAGATCTTGAAGCTTGCATATGCCGCGAGTTAGTGAGTTAGTGGAGATATTTGATGTCATACAAACTTCCTTTGCGATATCTTGAAGCTTGCATATGCCGCGAGTTCCGGCAAATGGCAGCTAATAAATCCGTCAATATACACCCGATCTTCACCAAATAAGTTTTAAAACACTCTACGCATCAACACAATCAAAATAAGACATTATTTGTGACGAAGCGATATAAAAAAGCGGAGATTTGATGTCATACAAACTTCCATTGCTATATCTTGAAGCTTACATATGCCGCGAGTTCCGGCAAATGGCAGCTAATAAATCCGTCAATTTACATCCGATCTTCACCAAATAAGTTTTAAAACACTCTACGCATCAACACAATCAAAATAAGACATTATTTGTGACGACGCGATATAAAATAGCGGAGATTTGATGTCATACAAACTTCCATTGCTATATCTTGAAGCTTGCATATAAAAAAAAAATAAGACATTATTTGTGACGAAGCGATAGAAAATAGCGGATATATTTGCTGTCATACAAACTACCTTTGCGATAACTTGAAGCTTGTATATGCCGCGAGATCCGGCAAATGGCAGCTGATAAATCCGTCAATTTAAATCCGATCTTCACCAAATAAGTTTTAAAACACTCTACGCATCAACACAATCAAAATAAGACATTATTTGTGACGAAGCGAAAGAAAATAGCGGATATATATGCTGTCATACAAACTTCCTTTGCGATATCTTGAAGCTTGCGTATGCCGCGAGTTCCGGCAAATGGCAGCTGATAAATCCGTCCGTATTTGCTGTCATACAAACTTCCTTTGCGAGATCTTGAAGCTTGCATATGCCGCGAGTTCCGGCAAATGGCAGCTGGTAAATCCGTCAATTTACATCCGATCTTCACCAAATAAGTTTTAAAACACTCTACGCATCAACACAATCAAAATAAGACATTATTTGTGACGAAGCGATAGAAAATAGCGGATATATATGCTGTCATACAAACTTCCTTTGCGATATCTTGAAGCTTGCATATGCCGCGAGTTCCGGCAAATGGCAGCTGATAAATCCGTCCGTATTTGCTGTCATACAAACTTCCTTTGCGAGATCTTGAAGCTTGCATATGCCGCGAGTTCCGGCAAATGGTAGCTGATAAATCCGTCAATATACATCCGATCTTCACCAAATAAGTTTTAAAAAACTCTACGCATCAACACAAACAAAATAAGACATTATTTATGACGAAGCGATATAAAATAGTGGAGATATTTGATGTCATACAAACTTCCTTTGCGATATCTTGAAGCTTGCATATGCCGCGACTTCCGGCAAATGGCAGCTGATAAATCCGTCAATTTACATCCGATCTTCACCAAATATGTTTCAAAACACTCTACGCATCAACACAATCAAAATAAGACATTATTTGTGACGAAGCGATAGATAATAGCGGAGATATTTGCTGGCATACAAACTTCCTTTGCGATATCTTGAAGCTTGCATATGCCGCGAGTTCCGGCAAATGGCAGCTGGTAAATCCGTCAATTTACATCCGATCTTCACCAAATAAGTTTTAGAACACTCTACGCATCAACACAAACAAAATAAGACATTATTTGTGACGAAGCGATAGAAAATAGCGGAGATATTTGGTGTCATACAAACTTCCTTTGCGATATCTTGAAGCTTGCATGTGCCGCGAGTTCCGGCAAATGGCAGCTAATAAATCCGTCAATTTACACCCGATATTCACCAAATAAGTTTTAAAACACTCTACGCATCAACACAAACAAAATAAGACATTATTTGTGACGAAGCGATAAAAAATAGCGGAGATATTTGCTGGCATACAAACTTCCTTTGCGATATCTTGAAGCTTGCATATGCCGCGAGTTCCGGCAAATGGCAGCTGATAAATCCGTCAATTTACATCCGATCTTCACCAAATAAGTTTTAAAACACTATACGCATCAACACAATCAAAATAAGACATTATTTGTGACGAAGCGATAAAAATAGCGTATATATTTGCTGTCATACAAACTTCCTTTGCGATATCTTGAAGCTTGCATATGCCGCGAGTTCCGGAAAATGACAGCTGATAAATCCGTCAATTTACATCCGATCTTCACCAAATAAGTTTTAAAACACTCTACGCATCAACACAATCAAAATAAGACATTATTTGTGACGAAGCGATAGAAAATAGCGGATATATTTGCTGTCATACAAACTTCCTTTGCGATATCTTGAAGCTTGCATATAACGCGAGTTCCGGCAAATCGCAGCTGATAAATCCTTCAATATACATTCGATCTTCACCAAATAAGTTTTAAAACACTCTACGCATCAACACAATCAAAATAAGACATTATTTGTGACGAAGCGATAAAAATAGCGTATATATTTGCTGTCATACAAACTTCCTTTGCGATATCTTGAAGCTTGCATATGCCGCGAGTTCCGGCAAATGGTAGCTGATAAATCCGTCAATTTACATCCGATCTTCACCAAATAAGTTTCAAAACACTCTACGCATCAACACAATCAAAATAAGACATTATTTGTGACGAAGAGATAGAAAATAGCGGATATATTTGCTGTCATACAAACTTCCTTTGCGATATCTTGAAGCTTGCATATGCCGCGAGTTCCGGCAAATGGCAGCTGATAAATCCGTCAATATACATCCGATCTTCACCAAATAAGTTTTAAAACACTCTACGCATCAGCACAAACAAAATAAGACATTATTTGTGACGAAGCGATAGAAAATAGCGAATATATTTGCTGTCATACAAACTTCCTTTGCGATATCTTGAAGCTTGCATATGCCGCGAGTTCCGGCAAATGGCAGCTGATAAATCCGTCAATTTACATCCGATCTTCACCAAATAAGTTTCAAAACACTCTACGCATCAACACAATCAAAATAAGACATTATTTGTGACGAAGCGATAGAAAATAGCGGATATATTTGCTGTCATACAAACTTCCTTTGCGATATCTTGAAGCTTGCATATAACGCGAGTTCCGGCAAATCGCAGCTGATAAATCCTTCAATATACATCCGATCTTCACCAAATAAGTTTTATAACACTCTACGCATCAACACAAACAAAATAAGACATTATTTGTGACGAAGCGATAGAAAATAGCGGAGATATTTAATGTCTACAAACTTCCTTTGCGATATCTTGAAGCTTGCATATGCCGCGAGTTCCGGCAAATGGCAGCTAATAAATCCGTCAACATCCGTTACATCCGATCTTCACCAAATAAGTTTTAAAACACTCTACACATC
>JAWNPH010000031.1:290000-292500 GCA_035047645.1 Drosophila merina
AGTGAGTGAGTGAGTGAGTGAGTGAGTGAGTGAGTGAGTGAGTGAGTGAGTGAGTGAGTGAGTGAGTGAGTGAGTGAGTGAGTGAGTGAGTGAGTGAGTGAGTGAGTGAGTGAGTGAGTGAGTGAGTGAG
The DNA here is from genome assembly GCA_035047645.1 of Drosophila merina. Taxonomy (NCBI): domain Eukaryota; kingdom Metazoa; phylum Arthropoda; class Insecta; order Diptera; family Drosophilidae; genus Drosophila; species Drosophila merina. Next base: position 290,131 of record JAWNPH010000031.1, read on the forward strand.
TGAGTGAGTGAGTGAGTGAGTGAGTGAGTGAGTGAGTGAGTGAGTGAGTGAGTGAGTGAGTGAGTGAGTGAGTGAGTGAGTGAGTGAGTGAGTGAGTGAGTGAGTGAGTGAGTGAGTGAGTGAGTGAGTGAGTGAGTGAGTGAGTGAGTGAGTGAGTGAGTGAGTGAGTGAGTGAGTGAGTGAGTGAGTGTAGTGAGGAGTGAGTGAGTGAGTGAGTGAGTGAGTGAGTGAGTGAGTGAGTGAGTGAGTGAGTGAGTGGTGGGAGTGAGTGAGTGAGTGTGAGTGGTGGGAGTGAGTGAGTGAGTGAGTGAGTGAGTGAGTGAGTGAGTGATGAGTGAGTGGTGAGTGAGTGAGTGAGTGGTGGTGAGTGAGTGAGTGAGTGAGTGAGTGGTGAGTGAGTGAGTGAGTGAGTGAGTGGGGTGGTGAGGAGTGGTGATGAGTGAGTGAGGAGTGAGTGAGGGTGAGTGAGTATGAGTGAGTGAGTGAGTGGTGGTGAGTGGTGAGTGAGTGAGTGAGTGAGTGAGTGAGTGAGTGAGTGAGTGAGTGAGTGAGTGAGTGAGTGAGTGAGTGAGTGAGTGAGTGGGAGGAGTGAGGAGGAGGAAGAGTGATGAGAGGAGGAGGGAGGATGAGGAGAGGTAGTAGGGGGATGGGATGAGGATGTGAGGAGGAGTGGTGGGGGGTGGGGTAGTGGAGGAGAGTGGGTGGGAGGGTGAGGAGGAGTTGTGAGGGTGGAGGTGAGTGAGTGAGTGAGTGAGTGAGTGAGTGAGGAGTGAGGAGTGGATAGTGAGTGAGTGAGTGAGGGGGGAGGAGGAGGAGTGGGAAGTGAAGTGATGAGTGAGTGAGTGAGTGAGGAGTGAGTGAGTGAGTGAGTGAGTGAGTGAGTGAGTGAGTGAGTGAGTGAGTGAGTGAGTGGAGGAGTGAGGGGAGGAGTGAGTGAGTGAGTGAGGGGAGGAGTGAGTGAGTGAGTGAGTGAGTGAGTGAGTGAGTGAGTGAGTGAGTGAGTGAGTGAGTGAGTGAGTGAGTGAGTGAGTGAGTGAGTGAGTGAGTGAGTGAGTGAGTGAGTGAGTGAGTGAGTGAGTGAGTGAGTGAGTGAGTGAGTGAGTGAGTGAGTGAGTGAGTGAGTGAGTGAGTGAGTGAGTGAGTGAGTGAGTGAGTGAGTGAAGATGAGTGAGTGAGTGAGTGAGTGAGTGAGTGAGTGAGTGAGTGAGTGAGTGAGTGAGTGAGTGAGTGAGTGAGTGAGTGAGTGAGTGAGTGAGTGAGTGAGTGAGTGAGTGAGTGAGTGAGTGAGTGAGTGAGTGAGTGAGTGAGTGAGTGAGTGAGTGAGTGAGTGAGTGAGTGAGTGAGTGAGTGAGTGAGTAGTGAGTGAGTGAGTGAGTGAGTGAGTGAGTGAGTGAGTGAGTGAGTGAGTGAGTGAGTGAGTGAGTGAGTGAGTGAGTGAGTGAGTGAGTGAGTGAGTGAGTGAGTGAGTGAGTGAGTGAGTGAGTGAGTGAGTGAGTGAGTGAGTGAGTGAGTGAGTGAGTGAGTGAGTGAGTGAGTGAGTGAGTGAGTGAGTGAGTGAGTGAGTGAGTGAGTGAGTGAGTGAGTGAGTGAGTGAGTGAGTGAGTGAGTGAGTGAGTGAGTGAGTGAGTGAGTGAGTGAGTGAGTGAGTGAGTGAGTGAGTGAGTGAGTGAGTGAGTGAGTGAGTGAGTGAGTGAGTGAGTGAGTGAGTGAGTGAGTGAGTGAGTGAGTGAGTGAGTAGTGAGTGAGTGAGTGAGTGAGTGAGTGAGTGAGTGAGTGAGTGAGTGAGTGAGTGAGTGAGTGAGTGAGTGAGTGAGTGAGTGAGTGAGTGAGTGAGTGAGTGAGTGAGTGAGTGAGTGAGTGAGTGGTGAGTGAGTGAGTGAGTGAGTGAGTGAGTGAGTGAGTGAGTGAGTGAGTGAGTGAGTGAGTGAGTGAGGAGTGAGTGAGTGAGTGAGTGAGTGAGTGAGTGAGTGAGTGAGTGAGTGAGTGAGTGAGTGAGTGAGTGAGTGAGTGAGTGAGTGAGTGAGTGAGTGAGTGAGTGAGTGAGTGAGTGAGTGAGTGAGTGAGTGAGTGAGTGAGGAGTGAGTGAGTGAGTGAGTGAGTGAGTGAGTGAGTGAGTGAGTGAGTGAGTGAGTGAGTGAGTGAGTGAGTGAGGAGTGATGAGTGAGGAGTGAGGAGTGAGTGAGTGAGTGAGTGAGTGAGTGAGTGAGTGAGTGAGTGGTGAGTGAGTGAGTGAGTGAGTGAGTGAGTGAGTGAGTGAGTGAGTGAGTGAGTGAGGAGTGAGTGAGTGAGTGAGTGAGTGAGTGAGTGAGTGAGTGAGTGAGTGAGTGAGTGAGTGAGTGAGTGAGTGAGTGAGTGAGTGAGTGAGTGAGT
>JAWNPH010000031.1:297500-300000 GCA_035047645.1 Drosophila merina
TTTGTTTGTGATTGTATTGTGGTGGTGGGTGGGGTGGTGTGTGTTGGTGTTGTGGTGTGTGTGGTGTGTGGTGGTGGGTGGGTGGGTGGGTGGGTGATGGTGAGGTGGGGTGTGTGGGGTGTGTGGTGTGTGATGGTGGTGTGGGTGGGTGGTTGGGTTGGTGTGTGGTGGTGTTGTGTGGGTGGGTGGGGGGTGTTGTGATTGGTGTATGGTGGGTGGGTGGGTGTTTGTGGTGTGGGTTGTTGTGTTTTTTTTTTTTGTTTTTTTTTTTGTGTGTTGGTGGTGTGTGGTGTGTGATGTGTGTGGTGTTTGTTTTGTTGGTGGGGGTGTGTGTGGTGTGGGGGTGGGGTGTGTGGGTAGTGTGTGGTGGTGTGTGTGTGGTGTGTGTGTGTGATGGGGTGGTGTGTGGTGTGGTTGGGGGTGAAGTGGTTTGTGTGTTGTGGGTGTGTGGTTGTGGGTGTGTGGTGTTTGGTGTGTGTGTGTTGGGTGGGTGGTGTGGTGGGTGGGTGTGGTGTGGGGTGTTGGTGTGGTGGTGTGTGGTGAGGGGTGGGTGGGGGGGGGTGTGGGTGGTGTGGGTGTGTGTGGTGTTTGTGGGTGTGGTGTGGTTGTTTGTTTGTTTTTGTAAGGAAAAAAAAAAATAAGAAATAGTAGTATAATAATAGTATATATATATATTTGTATAGTATAGTATAGTATATAGTAGTATAGTTAATAGTTATATGATGTATAACTAATATATATGATATATAATAATATATATATATATAGTATAGTATAGTATATAGTATATATATGATAGTATAGTAGTGATATGAGTACTAGTAACTAAGTATAGTGATAGTGAGTACTAGTACAGTAATAAGGTATATATATATATATATATATAGTATATATGATATATAATAGTAGTATAGTATAGATGTGAGTAATAAGTAGTAGTTATGATAGTGTGAGTATAGTAGTAGTAGTAGTAGTAGTAGTAGTAGTAGTAGTAGTACTATATAGTACTATATATTAGTATAAGAACTATACTAAGTGACTAAGTGATAGTGAGTACTAGTGATAGTACTAGTGATAGTGATATATATATATATATATTTGGTGCTAGTGTGTGTGACTAGTTATGCTGAGTAACTGAGTGACTGAGTGGTGTGTGACTGAGTGACTGAGTAAGTGAGTGAGTGACTGACAGCTGACTACTGACTAGTGGTGTTGACTGAGTGACTGAGATATGACTGGTGGTGACTGAGTGACTAGTGGTGGTGACTGACTGAGTGACTGACTGAGTGGACTACTGAGGGAGTAGTGAGTGAATGAGTGACTGAGTGAGTGAGTGAGTGAGTGAGAATGACTGAGTGGTGAGTGACTAGTGAGTGAATTACTGAGTGAGTGACTGAGTGAGTGAGTGAGTGAGTGAGTGGTGAGTGACTGACTGAGTGAGTGACTGAGTGAGTGAGTGATTATGTTGATTGATGAGTGTGACTGAGTGACTGAGTGACTGAGTGACTGAGTGACTGAGTGACTGAGTGACTGAGTGAGTGAGTGAGTGAGTGAGTGTGTGACTAGTGTGGTGACTAGTGGTGACTGAGTGAGTGACTGAGTGAGTGACTGAGTGAGTGAGTGAGTGAGTGACTGAGTGAGTGACTGAGACGAGTGTGTGTGTGAGCGAGTGAGTGACTGAGTGACTTAGTGACTGAGTGAGTGACTGAGTGAGTGAGTGACTGTGTGTAAGTGAGAGATGAGTGATGATGATGATGATGTGGTGACTGAGTGACTGAGTGAGTGACTGAGTGAGTGAGTGAGTGAGTGAGTGATGATGTGTGTTTTGTGAGTACCTAGTGTTAGTGTATGCTGAGTGCTAGTAACTGAGTGTGTTGTGTGTTACTTCTTCTTTTTCTCTCTGTTTGCTAGTTGCTAGTGGTTTTCTTTCTAGTGTTTGCTGTGCTGTGCTGTGCTGTGCTGAGTGACTAGTGGTTTTTGTTTGCTGTGTGCTGAGTGGTGACTGAGTGGTGGTGGTGTTGTGTGACTAGTGGTGACTGAGTGACTGAGTGGTGGTGGTGGTGTGACTGAGTGACTTGTGACTGAGTGGTGACTGAGTGGTGGTGACTGTGTGCGTAAGTGAGAGAGTGGTGGTGGTGGTGGTGGTGAGTGACTGAGGGAGAGACTGAGTGAGTGAGTGAGTGAGTGAGTGATTGAGTGAGTGAGTGAGTGAGTGAGTGAGTGACTGAGTGACTGAGTGAGTGAGTGAGTGACTGAGTGAGTGACTGAGTGACTGAGTGACTGAGTGAGTGAGTGAGTGACTGAGTGAGTGAGTGAGTGACTGACAGACTGACTGACTGACTGAGTGAGTGAGTGAGTGACTGAGTGACTAAGTGACTGAGTGAGTGACTGAGTGACTGAGTGACTGACTGACTGACTGACTGACTGAGTGACTGAGTAACTAACTGACTGAGTGACTGAGTGAGTGAGTGAGTGAGTAACTGAGTGAGTGAGTGAGTGA
>JAWNPH010000032.1:0-330000 GCA_035047645.1 Drosophila merina
CACAGACAGACAGACACAGACAGACAGACACAGACAGCAGACACAGCAGACACCCAGACAGACAGACACAGACAGACAGACACAGACAGACAGACACAGACAGACAGACACAGCAGACAGACACAGCAGCAGACACAGCAGCAGACACAGACAGCAGACACAGACAGCAGCCCAGCAGACACAGACAGCAGACACAGCAGCAGACACAGCAGACAGACACAAGACAGACACAGACAGACAGACACAGACAGACAGACACAGACAGACAGACACAGACAGCAGACACAGACAGCAGACACAGCAGCAGACACAGCAGCAGACACAGCAGCAGACACAGACAGCAACACAGCAGACAAACCAGACAGCAGACACAGACAGACAGCAACCAGACAGACACAGACAGACAGACAGACAGACAGACACAGACAGCAGACACAGACAGCAGACACAGACAGCAGACACAGACAGACAGTAAGACAGACACAGACAGACACACACAGACAGACAGACACAGACGGACAGACACAGACAGACAGACACAGACAGACAGACACAGACAGCAGACACAGACAGACAGCACACCAGACAGACACAGACAGACAGACACAGACAGACAGACACAGACAGACAGACACAGACAGACAGACACAGACAGACAGACACAGACAGACAGACACAGACAGACAGACACAGACAGACAGACACAGACAGACAGACACAGACAGACAGACACAGACAGACAGACACAGACAGACAGACACAGACAGACAGACACAGACAGACAGACACAGACAGCAGACACAGCAGCACAACAGCAGACAGACACAGACAGCAGACACAGACAGCAGACACAGACAGCAGACACAGACAGCAGACACAGACAGCAGACACAGCAGACAGACACAGACAGACAGCACACCAGACAGACACAGACAGACAGACACAGACAGCAGACACAGAAGCAGACACAGACAGACAGACACAGACAGACAGACACAGACAGACAGACACAGACAGACAGACACAGACAGACAGACACAGACAGACAGACACAGACAGACAGACACAGACAGACAGACACAGACAGACAGACACAGACAGACAGACACAGACAGCAGACACAGACAGCAGACACAGACAGCAGACACAGCACACAGCACCAAGAGACCAGCGCACCAGCAGCAGCACGCACCCACCCCCCCCCCCCCCCAAGCCAGCAGACAAGCAGACACAAGACAGACACAAGACAGACACAAGACAGACACAAGACAGACACAAGACAGACACAAGACAGACACAAGACAGACACAAGACAGACACAAGACAGACACAAGACAGACACAAGACAGACACAAGACAGACACAAGACAGACACAAGAAACAGAAGACAAAAAGAAAGAAAAAAAGAAGAAAAAAAGAAAAAAAAAAAAAAGAAGAAGAAGAAGAAGAAGAAGAAGAAGAGAGAAGAAGAAGAAACAAGAAAAGAAGAAAAAAGAGAAAAAAAGAAGAAAAAGAAGAAGAAGAGGAGAAGAAGAAGAGAAAGAAGAAGAAAGAAAGAAGAAGAAAGAAGAAGAAGAAGAAAAGAAGAAAAGAAGAAAGAAGAAAAGAAGAAAAGAAGAAAGAAGAGAAAGAAGAAAAGAGAAGAAGAAGAGAAAAAAAGAGAAAAAAAAAAGAGAAGAAAGAGAAGAGAAGAGAAAGAGAAGAAAAGAGAAAAAGAAAAGAGAAAAAAGAGAAGAGAAGAGAAAGAGAAGAGAAAAAAAAAGAGAAAAAAAGAAAAAAAAAGAAAAAGAGACAAGAAAGAGAAGAAAAGAGAGAAAAAGAGAAGAGAAGAAGAGAAGAGAAGAAGAGAAGAGACAGAAAAAAAGAGAAAGAGAAGAGAAGAGAAAAGAAAGAGAAGAGAAGAGAAGAGAAGAGAAGAGAAGAGAAGAGAAGAGACAGAGAAGAGAAGAGAAGAGAAAGAAGAGAAAAACAGAGAGAGAGAAAGAAAAGAAAAAAGAAAGAAGAGAAGAGAAGAGAAGAGAAGAGAAGAGAAGAGAAGAGAAAAAGAAAGAGAAGAGAAGAGAAGAAAAGAAGAGAGAGAGAAGAGAAGAGAAGAGAAGAGAAGAGAAGAGAAGAAAAAAGAGAAGAAAGAAAGAGAAGAGAAGAGAAGAGAAGAGAAGAGAAGAGAAGAGAAGAAAAAAGAGAAGAGAAGAGAAGAAAGAAAGAGAAGAGAAGAGACAGAGACAGAGACACAAAAAGAAAGAGAAGAAAAAAGAGAAGAGAAGAGAAGAAACAGAGCAGAGAGAGAGAGAGAGAGAGAGAGAAGAGAAGAGAAGAGAAGAGAAGACCCAGAGCAGCGAGAGACAGAGGAGAGAGAGAGAAGAAAGAAGAGAGAAGAGAGAAGAGAGAACAGAGAGAAGAGAGAGAAAAAGAGAAGAAGAGAGAAGAGAGACAGAGCAGAACAGAAGAGAAGAAAAAGAAGAGAAGAGAAGAGAAGAGAAGAGAAGAGAAAAAGAGAAGAGAAAGAGAGAGAGAAGAGAAGAGAAGAGAAGAGAAGAGAGAGAGAAGAGAAGAGAAGAGAAGAGAAGAAAAGAGAGAAGAGAGAGAGAGAGAGAGAGAGAGAGAGAGAGAGAAGAGAAGAGAAGAGAAGAGAAGAGAAGAGAAGAAAGAAAGAGAAGAGAAAGAAGAGAAGAGAAGAGAAAGAAGAAAGAAAAAGAAGAAAGAGAAGAGAAGAGAGAAGAAAGAGAAGAGAAGAGAGAAGAAAGAAGAGAGAGAGAGAAAGAGAAAGAGAAAGAAAAGAAAGAGAAGAGAGAGAGAGAAGAAAGAGAGCAGAGAAGAGAGAAGAAAGAGAGAGAGAGAGAGAGAAGAAAGAGAGCAGAGAGAGAGAGAAGAAAGAGAAGAGAGAGAGAGAAGAAAGAGAGCAGAGAGAGAGAGAAGAGAGAAGAAGAGAGAGAGAGAGAGAGAAAAGAGAGCAGAGAGAGAGAGAAGAAAGAGAGCAGAGAGAGAGAGAAGAAAGAGAGCAGAGAGAAGAGAGAGAGAGAAGAGAGCAGAGAGAGAGAGAGAGAGAGAGAAGAGAGAAGAGAGAGAGAGAAGAGAGCAGAGAGAGAGAGAAGAAAGAGAAGAGAGAGAGAGAGAGAAGAGAGAAGAGAGACAACACAGAAGAGAGCAGAAAAGAGAGACAGAGAACAGAAAGAGAAGAGAGAGAGAGAAGAGAGAAGAGAAGAGAGCAGAGAGAAGAGAGCAGCAGAGAAGAGAGCAGAGAGAAGAGAGCAGCAGAGAAGAGAGCAGAGAGAAGAGAGCAGCAGAGAAGAGAGCAGAGAGACAGAGAGCAGCAGAGAAGAGAGCAGAGAGACAGAGAGAAGCAGAGAAGAGAGCCAGAGAGCACAGAGCACAAAAGAGAGAGAGACAGCAGAGAGAAGAGAGACAGCAGCAGAGCAGAGCAGAGAGAAGAGAGACAGCAGCAGCACAGCAGCAGCACAGCAGACAGCAGCAGCAGACAGCAGCAAAGCAGCAGAACAGCAGCAGACAGCAGCAGACAGCAGCAGACAGCAGCAGAACAGCAGAGAAGCAGCAGACAGCAGCAGACACAGCAGACAGAACAGCAGAGAAGCAGCAGACAGCAGCAGACAGCAGCAGACAGCAGCAGACAGCAGCAGACAGCAGCAGACAGCAGCAGACAGCAGCAGAACAGCAGCAGACACAGCAGCAGACACAGCAGCAGACACAGCAGCAGACAGCAGCAGACACAGCAGCAGACACAGCAGCAGACACAGCAGCAGACACAGCAGCAGACACAGCAGCAGACACAGCAGACAGACACAGCAGACAGACACAGCAGACAGACACAGCAGACAGACACAGCAGACAGACACAGCAGACAGACACAGCAGACAGACAGCAGACAGACACAGCAGACAGACACAGCAGACAGACACAGCAGACAGACACAGACAGACAGACACAGACAGACAGACACAGCAGACAGACACAGCAGACAGACACAGCAGACAGACACAGCAGACAGACACAGACAGACAGACACAGACAGACAGACACAGACAGACAGACACAGACAGACAGACACAGCAGACAGACACAGACAGACAGAACAGAAGAAGACAGACAGACAGACAGACAGACAGACAGACACAGACAGACAGACACAGACAGACAGACACAGACAGACAGACAGACAGACAGACACAGACAGACAGACACAGACAGACAGACACAGACAGACAGACACAGACAGACAGACACAGACAGACAGACACAGACAGACAGACACAGACAGACAGACAGACAGACAGACACAGACAGACAGACACAGACAGACAGACAGACAGACAGACACAGACAGACAGACACAGACAGACAGACACAGACAGACAGACACAGACAGACAGACACAGACAGACAGACACAGACAGACAGACACAGACAGACAGACACAGACAGACAGACACAGACAGACAGACACAGACAGACAGACACAGACAGACAGACACAGACAGACAGACACAGACAGACAGACACAGACAGACAGACACAGACAGACAGACACAGACAGACAGACACAGACAGACAGACACAGACAGAGACACAGCAGACAGACACAGAGACAGACACAGAGACAGACAAGAGCAGCAAGAGCAGCAAGAGACAACAGAAGACACAGAGACAGCAAGAGCAGCAAGAGCAGAAGAGCAGAGAGCAGAGAGCAGAGAGAGCAGAAGACACAGAAGACAGACAAGAGACAGAAAGAGCAGAAGAGCAGAAGAGAGAGAGAGAGAGAGAGAGAGAGAGAGAAGAGAGACAGAGCAGAGAGCAGAGAGAGAGAGAGAGAGAGAGAGAGAAGAGCAGAAGAGCAGAAGAGAGAGAGAGAGAGAGAGAGAGAGAGAGAGAGAGAGAGAGAGAGAGAGAGAGAGAGAGAGAGAGAGAGAGAGAGAAGAGAGAGAGAGAGAGAGACAGAGAGAGAGAGAGAGAGAAGAGAGAGAGAGAGAGAGAAGAGCAGAAGAGAGAGAGAGAGAGAAGAGAAGAGAAGAGAAAAAGAGAAGAGAAAGAAAAAGGAGAAGAGAGAGAAAAGAGAAAGAGAAAGAGAAAGAGAAGAGAGAGAGCAAGCAGAGAGCAGAGAAGAGAGAGAGCAGAGCAGCAGCAGAGCAGAGCAACAGAGCAGAGCAGACAGAGCAGAGAAGAGAGCAGAGCAGAGCAGAGCAGCAGCAGAGCAGCAGAAGCAGACAGCAGAGCAGAGCAGACAGCAGCAGCAGAGACACAGAGCAGACACAGCAGCAGACACAGCAGACAGACACAGCAGACAGACACAGCAGACAGACACAGCAGACAGACACAGCAGACAGACACAGCAGACAGACACAGCAGACAGACACAGCAGACAGACACAGCAGACAGACACAGCAGACAGACACAGCAGACAGACACAGCAGACAGACACAGCAGACAGACACAGCAGACAGACACAGCAGACAGACACAGCAGACAGACACAGCAGACAGACACAGCAGACAGACACAGCAGACAGACACAGCAGACAGACACAGCAGACAGACACAGCAGACAGACACAGCAGACAGACACAGCAGACAGACACAGACAGACAGACACAGACAGACAGACACAGACAGACAGACAAGACAGACAGCACACAGAGAACAGCAGACAGACACAGCAGACAGACACAGCAGACAGACACAGCAGACAGACACAGACAGACAGACACAGACAGACAGACACAGACAGACAGACACAGACAGACAGACACAGACAGACAGACACAGACAGACAGACACAGACAGACAGACACAGACAGACAGACACAGACAGACAGACACAGACAGACAGACACAGACAGACAGACACAGACAGACAGACACAGACAGACAGACACAGACAGACAGACACAGACAGACAGACACAGACAGACAGACACAGACAGACAGACACAGACAGACAGACACAGACAGACAGACACAGACAGACAGACACAGACAGACAGACACAGACAGACAGACACAGACAGACAGACACAGACAGACAGACACAGACAGACAGACACAGACAGACAGACACAGACAGACAGACAGAAGACACAGAAGAAGACAAGAAGAAGACAAGAAGAAGACAAGAAGAAGACAAGAAGAAGAAAGAAGAAGAAAGAAGAAGAAAGAAGAAGAAAGAAGAAGAAAAAAAAAAACAGACAGACAGACACAGACAGACAGAAGCAGCAGAAGCAGCAGAAGAGCAGAGAGGAGAGGAGAGGAGAGGAGAGGAGAGGAGAGGAGAGGAGAGGAGAGGAGAGGAGAGGAGAGGAGAGGAGAGGAGAGGAGAGAGGGAGGAGAGGAGAGGAGAGGAGAGGAGAGGAGAGGAGCAGAAAGAGCAGACAGAAAGAGAGAGAGGAGAGGAGAGGAGAGGAGAGGAGAGGAGAGGAGAGGAGAGGAGAGGAGAGGAGAGGGAGGGAGGGAGAGAAAAGGGGGGGGGGGGGGGGGGGGGGGGGGGGGGGGGCGGGGGCGGAGCGGAGCGGAGCGCGCACGGCAGCAGGGAGGGAGGAGCGCGCCAGCGCGCCAGCAGACAGAGCGCGCAGCGCGCAGCGCGCCAGCGCGAGACAGACAGACACAGACAGACAGACACAGAGACAGACACAGAGACAGACACAGAGACAGACACAGAGACAGAGACAGAGACAGAGACAGACACAGAGACAGACACAGAGACAGACACAGACAGACACAGAGACAGACACAGACACAGACAGACACAGAGACAGACACAGAGACAGACACAGAGACAGACACAGAGACAGACACAGAGACAGACACAGACACAGACAGACACAGACAGACACAGACAGACATAGCGGCCGGTGACTACAATGCCAAACATACGCACTCAGGATCACTCCTTTTGAACCCAAAGTGCAAACAACTCTACAAAGCGTTCATCAAGTCGCGAAACAAACTCGATTACGCGACTCCGAGTAGGCCTACATACTGCCAAGCAGATCAAATAAGCTCTCGAGGTCCGGGACTTCTCAATAATAAGATAGATCCCAATAAATATTATTACGGCCGAGTGACTTGCAAAACTATCATCAAATCACTCTCCAGTTCTACTTAGTCTCAGGCATCGACCATATGTAACTGAGCGGCCCTACAGGCTGACAGACAACTGGACAACTAAGCAAGGTACGCGAAATATGTTTGTACGTATATGTAACCAACTCATACGGTATTCACCGAGGACGATGTTGATAGCCTGGTCAAATCGATCGAGGAAACACTTGTTACTGCAGCCAACCCCTCCAGACACACATAAAATGACAAACCATAGCAAGACAAATCGCGAAATCGAGAAGCTAGTACTTGAAAAACGAAGACTAATAGCGAAAACGCTTATACGAAGCTTACTACCCCAAATGTGGAAAAAGGCGGTCATAGTAATGACCACCAGACCAATCAGTCTTCTAAAGTGTCTCTCGAAACTTTTTGAAAAGGCATTTTTAAATAAACTAACTCCCTACCAAAAAAAAAAAAAACGGAATACAATACAATCGTTTCAATTTGACTTTCGCCAAAATCATGGAAAACAACAAAATTAATTGATTTAAAAATTTTTGCCGAGACTAAAGAAACCATATTAAAAAGACATGGACAATTATTACACCCGGAAAAAGAAAAAACAATAAAATGGTTCAAAGAAAAATTCTATAATCCAGATTATCAGGAGTTATTCTAAAACATTATAAATGAAAAAATGTGAAATTTGTAATATAGCAAAAATGAAACATAGAAATACAAAATTAAAGTATGAGATCACTTCAGAAATTTAACACATCAGAGAAAAAATGTAATGGATTTCTACCTAATAGGTAATTAACAGTTATTGTCTTGCATAGACATATATTCAAAATTTGCAACTCTAATAGAAGTAAATAGTTAAGATTGGCTTTAAACTAAGAAAACAATAATAAAAGTGTTCAATGAAATGGGAAAAACACGTGAAATGAAAGCAGATAAAGATTCAGCATTTATGTGTATAGCTTTGCAAAAATGGTTAAATTCAAAAGGTGTGCACCAATTGTAAGACTTCTCTGGATCTAGAGTTCGACGTTGGGAACGGCATCTGAGATTGCTTCCCATTGTGGTAAGCTTCTTCTAAGACTTCTTTGGACTTCGCATTGTCCACCTGTGTTTACTTTTACTCCCTGGACCATACCTCGTTGTTTAAACCTGATTTTGTTGTTAAGTCGTGTTTACCAAGAGTCATTAAAAGTCAATCAGGAAGTATCCTCGAAATGACATCATTAATTGTTTTTTCGTGGAGGCTATGTAATTAATGACTTATTAATAATAACAAGCGATTTTGTTCGACGAACAAGTCTATTTCTTCGACGAACAAGTCTTTGGCAAGAGTCATAAAGGGCATCTTCCTGCAGTTCCTCTTCAATAGCTACGTATAAAAAGGTCTTATGACGTTCGTCCTCCGTTGGATATAATGCCAGTCGATTTCCCTGATGAACGCACTCAGTGTATTCGGTGATCCATCATAGGCTGGTATATGCTTGATCTGCACTAGGGCTTAATTTAGGTGCACGAATTGTATTTTTATTTCTCTGGTTCTTTTGCGGATAACAATGACTAATATCAATTCCGATTTTTAGAACTTAATTCACTTCTCGCATTGTGGATTTCATGAGTCCTTTCACCGATGCTATTCTTTTAAATTGTTATCATACCGACATACCGAGTTCATTTTAACTTATTAAATTTGATCACAAGTTTATTGTGATTGATTTCGGCAGTCCAATAAGCAATTCCCATAGACAGCTTAAAAACAAAATTCTATAACTCATATTTTGGCACCTAGACTTCGGCACCAAAGAAACTCATAAAAATTTTGGAGATAAAGGAATCTTTGCTGAAACTTGAGTGTTCGTCTGGTTAATTATGGGAACGTGCCATTGAATGTAAATTTTTTTTTTTTTTTTTTTATTATGCCATACGGTAGGAAAATTAAAATCTTCAAAAGATACCACATACCGTCCATAGGTGGCATGCACAATTCATAACCCTCCAAGTAGAGTTATGCCTACGTACTAAAAACAAAAACCTCCGTATGCTCTTCCGTCCTTTACAAGCTCACCGGGACTGCCAGTCAAGTTATTACGTTCGTGAGCAGGATGTGGAGCCTGATCTTAGTCCCTTCCTTATTAATTGGCCAAGAGGCGCACGTCCTTCAACCTCGTAGTCGCCTTTTGCAACATGCCGGTTTCGATGAGTATTCTTCTCCTGCCACCTCATAGGAATACGTAGCGTCCTGCTGTGTTGGCCAACTCGTTGGCTCGGACCCGCCTCATCATGTCTCTGATGTTGTTATGTCCCCACTCCCAGGAGTCGCTGTTCTCCATCATGGCCGCGAGTAAGCCGCTAGGGCTGAGCGGGGCACCAATCAGCGCCCTTAGCTGCACCCTCTCCTCCGTGAACCTGGAGCAGTGCATGAGTACAAGCACCGCTGTTTCCTCAGCATCGGGGCAGTAGAGGCATTGAGCTGACTCTACGTGGTGAAACCGAAGTAGGTATGCCCGAAAACAATCATGATCCGTGAGGAACTGGGTGAGCTGGTAGTCCGGTCTTTTGTGGCGGAAAGCGGCCCATACCGCTAAATCGGGGATAAGTTGGTAGGACCACCTCCCCCGTTGCGATGTTAGCCATCTGCTCTGCCACCCTCGCATCAGTCGCTCGTGAGCCTCCAGCCGGGTAGCACCTTCTCGGATAGCCTTTATCTCCAGGTCGATTGGCGGCAAGCCTGCCAGTGCTAGTGCTGCGTCTCCGAATATAGTCCTGGAGCCTCTAATGAGCCTAAGGACAATAGACCGTACCACCGAGCGTGCTCCTTTCATGTATGAGCCTTTCTTGGTGGCGTTGCTCCATATTGGTGCACCATAGAGCAGCGTTGCCTTGGCTACCGGCACCAGTAGTTTCCTGGCCGTGTAATTGGGGCCTCCTATGTTGGGCATGAGCCTGGACAAGGACGCAGTTGTTATTGCTGCTTTCCTGCTCGCGTAACTAGCTTGCTCCTTAAAAGATAGCCTGTGGTCTATCACTACTCCCAGGTATGTTAAGGAGTCTTGCGAGGCAACCTGTGTCCCGTTGACCGTGATCCGCATTCTTTCCACCTTCTTCCTGCTGCTTAATAGCACAGCCTCGGTCTTGTGCGCCGCAATTGTTAAGCCGGATTTCTCTAGCCAGTCGATGGCCATAGTAATTGTCGTGTCGCACTTCTCTTAGAGGACTGCTATTGTCTTGGCCACTGCAGTTATTGCCACATCATCCGCAAAGCAATGTAGCTCAGCTCCTAACGGGGATGACTTGGTAGGTCCACCTCCCTCGTTGCGATGTTATCCATTCTGTCTGCCACTCTCCCATCAGTCGCTCGTGAGCCTCCAGCCGGGTAGCACCTTCTCGGACCTGACAAATAGCCTTTATCTCCAGGTCGGTTGGCGGCAAGCCTGCCAGTGCTAGTGCTGCGTCTCCAGATATGGTCCTGAAGCCTCTAATGAGCCTAAGGGCCATAGATCGTACCGCCGCTCGTGCTCCTTTCAAGTAAGTGCCTTTCTTGGTGGCGTTGCTCCATATTGGTACAGCATAGAGCAGCGTTGCCTTGGCTACCGCCACCACTAGTTTCCTTGCCGAGTAATTTGGACCTCCTACATTGGGTTTGAGCCTGGACAAGGACGCAGTTGTTATTGCTGCTTTCCTGCTCGCGTAGCTAGCTTAATCTTTAAAAGCTAGCCTGTGGTCTATCACTACTCCCAGGTATATTAAGGAGTCTTGTGATGCCGCCTGTGTCCCGTTGACCGTGATCAGCATTCTTTCCACCTTCTTCCTGTTGCTTAATAAAACAGTCTCGGTCTTGTGCGCCGCAATTGTTAAGCCGGCTTTCTCTAGCCAGTCGGTGGCCATAATAATTGTCGCGTTGCACTTCTCTTCGAGGGCTGCTATTGTCTTGGCCACTGCAGTTATTGCCACATCGTCCGCAAAGCAATGTAGCTCAGCTCCTAAGGGCTTGTTGATGCCCAGGATACCATCATACATAATGTTCCACAGGATCGGTCCAAGCACAGATCCTTGTGGACCCCTGCAGAAACACTGTAGCATCTTGGGCCAGCGTCCGTATCGAACCAGAGGACACGATCCGTGTACTAGCTTCCAACGACGATCCTGAGGTACTCCGGGATACCCATCCTATGCATGGCGCTGAGGATTACTGGCCATCTAGCGGTGTTGAAGGCGTTCTTCACGTCCAACGTGACGATTGCGCAGTACTTCTTCTTTCCACCCAGCAATCTATCACCATCGAGAGCGTTCTCGGCGATGTTTCTCACCGCCATAAGTGCGTCCGGGTGCTCCTGCCCTTAGGTCGTTGCTGCTCTCGGTGATTGCCTCTATTCGAGCATACAGGATGCGCTCGAATAGCTTGCCCACGATGTCCAGTGACATAGAGGGCGGTAGCTGGTTGCGGCGTGTGCTGATCCCTTGCCTTTCGGCAGCAGAACTAGTTTCTGACTTTTCCACCTCATCGGAAAGACCCTGTCCAAGAGACACTGCTGGAAGGTTTCCCTGAATATATCAGGGAAATATGCCGTGCTTAAACTCTGAGCGTTTTCTTCTAAAAGCCTCCATGAGTTCTGCGTGCTATGTGCTGCCTCTGGCTTGTTGCGCCCTTATCCTTACCCTTAATCATTCCGAGCGTAACTTCCTTAAGGTGGCGCTCCACCAGTATACTGGGGGCTTGCGTTGCTCTTTATTCTTCCTTGGCATGGTTGCATCACACGTTGCCTCAAGCATCTGCATGACGTCGGCCGGCATTGAATCTGCGTGTCCATTTGAGATTCGAAGATTGTCGATTTGGTATGCCAGCATATCTTCATCAATCTTCCTCGAGTCCCAGGCTTGCCCGACTGATCTTCTCTGCCGCCTCCATGTCGTGCCCTTCGGTAGGATTCAGAAGAAAATCAGTGCGTCGTCCGTCCAGCTGGCGTTAGCCACTAACCCTCTACTGATGTAGGTAATGTCGATGTAGGACGAGTTTAGACTTGGGTTCAGCTCAATGTGTGAAGTTATGTATTTTCTGTATTTGACCCAGTTTGTTGTCTTTGATATTAATCAAAGATTAAGATTAAGATTAATATTTAAGAGGACTGGCGAATGGTCATATGATAGGTTTCGAGGGATATATTGAGTTATAGCGAAGTCGATCAAGTCAGGAATTTTGTTCGGGTCGGTAGGCGTATGATGGTCTGCCTGAAGAGACGTAGTCATGCTTTCTGTTTGCTTTTATGATGGCGTTATACAACTGTGTTTCTTTATGGGTCACGAGGCGTGATCCCCAGTGGGTGTGTTTGCGTTGTCGTCACCTGCAGCAATGAAGTGGTCCCCTAGGGTGTTGAAGAAGTCCAGAAATTGTTATTGGAAAACAATAAAACTGGGGGGACAATGTACCGCTGCGAGGGTAAGATTGCCGCTTCCAATCTGGACGATTTGTTCCGTAGAACAAAAAGTTGTGAAAGTTGAAAGTTGTACTTAAAATTGAGATGCGTTTCTGACAGTAGCAGGACGTCAATATGATTGTCATGCAGGAATTGAGTGTATGCCGTTGTATTGCCGTTGAAATAATTAATTATAAATAATATTAATAATATTAATTATTTGGAGTTCTGGGTAGTCCATGGTAAGCCTCATGAAGGACATGAATTCGATCATCTGCTGCAGCAGAAGGTGCATCAAAATTTCAAAGCTACTTTGTTGTTGCGTCGATGATGGGGGATTCGGTGTCGGATTAGTTTGAGCAAACAAAAACTCTGCAGGCTCTACGCCTTTGAGATCGGCTTGGAGACTCTTACTACTTTTTGGTTGGTACGTGTAGTAGTAAAGTACTCTTCAGTTTTTACCTAGACCTTGGTTTCGTGGATGGTGCCCTTTTTTGGGGGTATTATGTGGAAATTGTCTATTCCAACGAGTTTAATTATATTGTTAACCAGAGTATTCGAGTTTTTGTCTCGAATGCATATACGTTGGGGCTTTTGCTTCATTTTGTCAGTGATGCGAGGTAGATCCTTCTCAATATCTGCCATTGTTCCAAATCTGTGGGACTTTTGGATCTCAGTTGGTTGACCTTAAATTTTACGATTGATCTTTATTTTATTTCGGGCCGCAAAAATTTGTGGGCTTCATTTTCTTTTAATTTAGATGTAGCGATCAAACCCAGTTTGCTTCGTTTTTGGCGTTGTTACCACTAGCTATTAGGTAAGCACATCGCCTTTTTCTTGCATCAAGCACATAATCCTGTCAAAGAAAACACGAAAATTAGTTACACTCCAAAACCTACCCCGAAACTTTACCCAATAAATTTAGAATTATGTTAGTTATTATGTTTATTATAGGTTCGCCAAGAATAGATTACAAACAAAAGGTTATGGTATATGTAATTTAAGTTTAATACAACTGAGACGATCGACGAGTTGCTGCGACACTGCTTCTGCTTTACGATTTGTTTTCGAGTTTACTCCCCGACGACTGCCCAACGACTGTCCTGTATCACCACTGCTCAACGACTTGTTGACTCTCTCTTTTCGACTTCTTGTTACTCCCGATCCTCGACTCTTATATTAGTGTATATACTGCTGTACTGCTGACGTGTGCGCCTCTTCCAACCATACCGCCGTTAGCCTTCTTACATAAATATGTCTACTTCAGCAAAGTCATAGAAAAGGTTCAGGTAGAATGGTTACCGGTTTCACTTTCCTTGTAACATTTGTTTTGGTAGGGGATGTAATTACCTTAACCTTAACAGATCCGGATTGAAAAATCATTTTAAATTATATGCAACAACATACATATTAATTTAAATATGTGTTATACAAATTACATACATTTTCAAGGATACAGCAGGTAAGGGATAAAAAACCGAGGATGAGTTCAAGTCAAAAAGTAACTGATTTTTAATTTTTTTCACGGGGAAATTTGACAAAATATATTATTTTGAGGCTTTCGCGTGTGTTAGAAAATGTATATTTTCAAGATCTTTAAAATGGAGGAAAAACTGATGTGTTATTTGTGCATGAAGGAGATTACTATTAATGAGTTTATTACTTATTATGAAGAATGTGAAGGTCCTAAAAATGTATCAATAAACTAATGAAGAATAAGTGTAGTGCGGGGAATGGGTTATACAGCGCAAAAACTGACACCCGGTACCCACCCACCCGGAAATTTCAAACGACTAAGGAAGCTTGGTAGCAAATTGGTATTTGCCATGAACAAGGAATATATAATTGGAGCAGACAACAACCTTCAAACGCTTACGGATGAGCAAACAGAGAACCATGATTGCTTAGTGTGCAAAGAAAAATATAATACAAATTTCGAAATAGCCTGACGGGACATTTATTCGAATAAAAAATATTACAACTAATTTTACTGGCGCAGTCGGTAGGATACAAAAAGTATCCGAAAAAAGAACCTTCGAGTGGAAAATAAGTTAAATTTTATAATCCAGTGCTCGAAACATATCCCAAAATAAATTCGTGAAAACTCTTCAACTTGGATTATAATTCCAATTCGGTTATCCAATAAAAAGTGGAAGTGAAATACGAAACGAAAACATTAAATCCAAAGGCAACTAAGTTTTAAAACCAACTTATAAAATTATAAGAAAGTGAAGTTAAAAACAAAAAAAAAAAATTGTAAACTTAAATAAAAATAAAAAAAAGAACACTAAATTAAAGCAACATAATAACACACCACCAAAATTAAAAATTTACAATAAAAAAAGTGTATGTGAAACTAGAAAACTTAAAAAATAAAGAAAATAGCATTAAATCCGAAACAAAAAAAAAAAATAACGTTATATCCGAAACAAAACAAGAAAAATAACATTAAATCCAAAACAAAATTAAATCGAAAACAAAAAAATAAAACAAAAAATTTTTAAAAATGTCACAACCAATTGCTGCCCCCGCAAAGGAATCAGTGAAAGGCACCAAGAGGCCAGCCAAAGCAAAATCCGCCGAATCAAAGAAAGCCAAGAAGGGTGCTGATGATAATTCCGACGAGGAAGAGGTTCTGGAAGAACTCATCGACGGTGACAGTGAAATCGAGAGCAACGAATATGACATCCCCTACGATGGCGAGGAGGACGATATTAAATGTGATAACGACGATGATGATAACGATGACGGCTCCGGCTCGGACGATCAGGCGATCATTATACAATAATGTACAACAAAAATACAACAAAAACAAACAAACAATTAAATTAATAATAAATAAAAGTTACAAACAAAAACAAAACAATTAAAAACAAGTGAGAAAAAATATCTCCGGCTTGCCGAAGATGGTATACCCTTGAAAACAAAAAAGTTTGAAAACAAAAGACTTGTTTTCATATCGGTCGTTTGTAGTCATACAAAAAGGGTATTATAATTTTGTCCAGAAATGTGTAACGCATTAAAGAAAGCATCTCCGACCCCACAAAGTATATATATTCTTGATCAGCATCAACAGCCGAGTCGATATAGCCATGTCCGTCTGTCCGTCTGTTTCTATGCAAAAAAAGGACAGTAGTTTTAAAGCTAGCGCTTTAAAATTTTTACCAGATCATTATTTTTGTTGCACGCAGATCGAGTTTTAAAATCGGTTGGATCGGACCATTATATCATATAGCTGTCAAGCTATATGATATAATGGTCCGATCCAACCGATTTTAAAACTCGATCTGCGTGCAACAAAAATAATGATATAGCTGTCAAGCTATATGATATAATGGTCCGAATCCAACCGATTTTAAAACTCGATCTGCGTGCAACAAAAATAATGATCTGGTAAAAATTTTAAAGCGCTAGCTTTAAAACTACTGTCCTTTTTTTGCATAGAAACAGACGGACAGACGGACATGGCTATATCGACTCGGCTGTTGATGCTGATCAAGAATATATATACTTTGTGGGGTCGGAGATGCTTTCTTTAATGCGTTACACATTTCTGGACAAAATTATAATACCCTTTTTCAAGGGTATAATTAATGAAAGTAAATATGATAATTATTCCAGCGAGAAACTGAATGACGACATCAATGCAATTGAAGAATTACTGAATTATTACATTAACACACTTTCACTTTTCTCGGCTCCTCGCCTTTTATTGAAAATTTAAGAAAATAATTATTTAAATACATACTTAGATTTTGATATCTTTTCGCGTTTGCACTGTACTGTATTTGGTGAGAATTCAATTTTATTTTATTTACCCAAGTGAGGTACTCTACATCTATTCCCCTATTCTTCTTTTTCTGCAATTTTTATTATTGCAAAGCCTAATCCCTCTTAGTTGAACTCTTTTTATCATCCCTCTCCATTCTATAACGCTCTTATCAACCCAAGTAAAGTAGTTTCAGGCTTTTAGTTTTGCTAGCTGTGTAGAAACGTTGTACATGGTAAATGTTTCGGATGCAATTTCCAGCAATGCTGCATTCCACTTTTGCTGCATTGATGTCGTACGGTAAAAAAATAAATGCGAACTTTGATATGGCAAACTAAAATTGGGTTCAAAGAGTTGCTCGGTGGTTTCCGGAAAATCAACGACCGGCGAAACGGCGAAGGAGTTTCGCTTGATTCCCAATTCAGTAGCTTCCAACTGCTAAATGAGTCTTCAAAGCGTAAAAAATCCGATGTTAGCGCTGCCGTATATACCGAGGTCGCTTTTCAGCCTGATCAGCCGACGACTATGCAACCGCTCATAACTCTAACTAGCCCAATAGTAGGAGTCGGAACCAAAAATTCGCTTCCTGAATTTGACTCCATAATTGAGTATAACTCGTCCGAGTTTTCTTCCAAGGTATCAGTTTAGGCGATTCGTTCGGACCCCCGGTACGGAACAGTACATCACGGCAGAATTTGTTATTTTGGCATATATCCAAGCCATATCAAAGGCCGTTGTTGGCGATGTTTGACACGATTATCTCCGAGCCGGAGATTATTAGCTACGACGTTTTTCCAGATAGGTACACCACTTACACACGGTACCGACTGTGAAAAGGAGGAGTCCTAATCTCTGTGGATTCCGATTTCGCTTCTGAAGAAATTAGGTTGCCGAATTTTGGTGAGCTAGAATTCCTATGTGTGAAAATTATTATGTGTATTATTAAATGTTCAATCACTGTTCATTACATGCTCATACTTACCTTCTTCTTCAGAAGGATGCCTAGGAGACTTTAATTATCTTGAAATTATTTGAACACTTTCAACACACCATAATTTTTCTGAGGGTCGACAATTTCTTCGGTCAAATAAACCACATAAGGAAATCCTTAGGTCAGCTTTTAGATCTATGCTTTATTTCTGATTCAGATGGATAACCCTTTCCAGAGCCATGCCACTTTCGTCCCCAGAAGACGCTAAATGTGTCCCTTACTGCTAGCAATCTGCAGTCTCGTTTTGGAGTTCATAAAACTCACTGCTTTCGTAAGAGTGACTTTTAAGGACTAAGCAACTTAATTTATACATTCGATTGGTTCAATCTCTGTGAATGCACCGATATTAATATCGCTTTGGAAATATTCTAAAAAATGCTTAACGGTTTCTTCGTCTCTTGCGTGCCATGGAAGTATCCATCCGCCTCGACTGATCCGCCGTGGTAAAAGGAGTTTTAAAAACTTAAAACATATTAGGAACAGACAATTTAAGAGATATAAAAAAACTTTATATCTTAGTAGCTCAGTTAAACTTCACCGTACCATATATAGTATAACGCTGAGTGTTATAAGAAATATATTTATTTATAATTTAAATATATTTTATTTATATTTATTTAACACTAAGCATAAACATGTATCTCCTCCCCCCGAATTTCGTTTAAAAACTTATCTGCCACTACTGAATAGGGTATTGCCTATCTATTCGCAACATTTTTTTAAACAACGTGTTCAGGGTTCCTGAAACCCACAGAAGCGCTTTTCGCTTACAAAAATGTAAGAGACTAAGCTCCTGGAGTCTTCCTGTTTGTCTCCCTGGCAATGGCAGATTTATTGCAAGTGACTAAGCAATCCCTCAAAACACCTCTAAGCCATGGGAATGAGTCAAAAGCAAGGCCACTGGGTTACGTATGTCTTTTTCAAAGGCAAAATCGTAAGTGATTTCTTCATTGCAACGCAACTAGCTAATCAGCACTTAGCTAATCAGATTAATATCCAAGTATCTGCACGAAAGATGAGCAGTGCGAAAGGGGTCGTGTTCAGCGTAGTTGGATCTGCAAATAGGTAACCATAGGGGTCGGAAGGACCTAGTTTTCCTTAGGGATGCAAAAATATAGTTGGTTTAGAAGGTGTTTAGAATCAACCATGCCATGGATAAGCATATGTAGAAACATGACCCCCGCACAGGTTCGGCACTCCTTCAGAGGAGGTAACTTTAACAAT
The DNA here is from genome assembly GCA_035047645.1 of Drosophila merina. Lineage (NCBI taxonomy): Eukaryota > Metazoa > Arthropoda > Insecta > Diptera > Drosophilidae > Drosophila > Drosophila merina. The sequence goes on from JAWNPH010000032.1 coordinate 18,466, forward strand.
TTAAGCCTGTAACGATACGACGGGAGACGATTGTCAGGATCCCAGTTCAAGTTTTTTAGTGCAAATAACAGAAACTGCTTTTGCACCGACTCAATGCTATTTTGGTGAGAGGATTATTGAGGACTCCAAACGCACGAGCAATATTCAAGGATAGGACGAACTAGGGTGATATAAATAGATTTGGTGGTAAAAGGATCGTTAAATTCTTCAGACCATCGCTTAATAAAGGCTAACATTCGTCTGGCTTTATTCGCTGTCACAGAAATGTGATCATTAAACTTAAGTTTATGATAAAAAAAACTCCAAGATCATTGATTGTGGAAACACGATCAAGGACTTGATTTCCGAGAGAGTAAGATACAATAAGCGGTACACTGCGATGGAATGTCATAAGTTTGCATTTGGAGTAGTTTAGGAACAGAAGATTGCTTGAGCACCACGTATAGACTTCATCTAGGTCTAGTTGCAGATGCCTGTGCAGGAAATGTTCCGAGAAGGAATAGCATAACTTGACATCGTCAGCATACATAAGCGTAGAGGCATAACTAATTACATTACATACAAAGAATACTCTTTGTATTTGTTGTTTATACAAACAACAGTGGTCCTAAATGACTACCCTGAGGGACACCCGATGGGACAAAGATGACCTTCGACTTGGTAGATTTAAATAGGACACGCTGAGTTCGATATGAAAGGTAGGAAGCAACACACATGAGATATTTGGTGGAAAACCGAAAAATAAGCGAGAGTTTCCGTCGGAAGAGCTGATGATTAACTGAATCAAATGCTTTGCTAAAGTCAGTATAAATTACATCAGTTTGCAAGCAAATAGTATGGTAAGAAGCAACATAAGAAGATCGGAACATAAGGGAGGAGACCTTGCTATTGTGGCAGAGGAGGTAGTATTAGAGAAAATGAGGTCAAGCGACCTGCCACGGGAGTTCCTTATAGGGTTATGATAAGTTGGAAAACGGCAGAGTCGGCTAAGTCATTTTGGTTAGTGGGTAAAATCGAGTTATTATCGTCCGAGTCGACCATATTTAAATAAGATCAGATCCATTTAGCAGAGACAAAACTGATTTAATGGCAGTTAAGTGGTGCATATAAATGATTGCACCACACAGAGGAGGAATGTAGGAACAAGAAATGAAAAGGTTAAAGGACTCAATGAATTTTAACGGTTAAAAATTCAATTTCGAAAGTTCAGTTTTCAAGAATATTGCGAACGTGTTGGTAGCAACAAGAAAAAATCTTGTTGCCTAGTTTTTTGAAATAGTAACTGGACTGGAACCTTGAGAATCTTCTGGTCAAGAATTCATGGACTGAATTCGGGCCAGGTTGGCCAGGGCCAGGTCTAACGCTTTAGCAAGGAAAGCTTCTGGTAAAGTTATTTTAAATAAGGATATGCTACGTTTATGTTTAAAATTAAATTTGGTCACAAAAAGTTCTGAAGGAGCTATACTAAGATTATTTGCAAGGTGAACCCTAACGTCATCTGCAGTGGCGTCAGGCATAAGCCGCGATACAAAGATGGATCTGCGGGGAGCCACAGATCTCAGCGTAAGTTCAGGTTGGCGGGTTGGTACGGCGGCAGGCTGGCTTGGTGATATGACAGTTGCAGATTTGTCAAGCATGGGACCAGGTGGGAGATTCCTGGCAGGTGCCGGCAGATCAACTATTGAAGTGGGAAGACCAGGTTTCTGAAGAGCTAGGCTGTCTGGCTGTTCGCCAGGGGCATCATCCATAACATTACTTACTGGGGAATGTATGGCTGGAGTGGTACATATTTATTTATATTTATTTGCTGGTTATTATTCGAAATTTTCCGGCGTGGTAATTTTCTTAGTAGTTTAAGGCCCAGAAATAGAGATTCGAGGTTGAAAAACTGCACATTTATTTAGGCAAATTGCTTCCGAACCTCCCGGAAACCATTTCGAGTTTGCCTCTTAAACGTGCGCATCTCGCCTTTAATCTCTTGACAGGCCAAACAGGACAATTTCAAACCGATGGCTTTGCCCAGGAGATCGGCCATAATGACCAAAACCAGCGCATTTCATCTGCGAGCAATTGTCGCATAACCAGCAAGTTAGATAGGAGTCGCCGGTAATAGCTCCTCCAAATTCGCATCTCTTTGCGGTACAAACCAAAGACATTTTGGGTAATAAAAGAGAGAATGCACTTAAAAACAGATGGTCCAGCGAATGTACGATGAAGAAAGTGATCCAACGACGGTAATGTGGGAGCGATTTCGGCGAAGAGCAGGAGCAGCAGCAATCCAGAGGGAGATGAAGAAGCTCCACAAAAGGGGGAGTGCGATAGAGGGCGGTGAGCAGCTTATTGTAACAAAACAAAGCAACGATTATTGGTTACTTTGTTTTTGTTGTTTGCGAATCACAGTTTTATCGCGTTTAAAATAAAACGAAGAATATGCGTTAAAAATTAAACTTTCGAGGTGTTCTTCAGTTTGTGGACCACCTCGCGTTACAGCAGGTTGATTAAATCAATTCAAACTAAGCTAAGCTACAACTACAAATTAAAATTTTTTGGACGGAATCACGGCTCTGATGAATTTACAAGGGTAAATCTGAGTAAGTAGAGTGTGACATGGGTAAACGGCGCGGTGGCGAGAAAAATAAAATAAAGTCGAGAATAGCACACCTAAAGTAGCTATACTTGTGTATAGCCACCACCTTCATGGTCGACGGCTCGGAAATTACAATTAGAGCTCGACTTTTTGCGGGATCATTTATCAAAATCGCAGAGTAAAACACAATTTCCAAATCACCCAGAAATAAGATACTAAAAAAAATAAAGTATAATAAAATCGTTCCACCACCCAGAGCTATTTCACCAAGATACAAGAAGCAGTGTCTACTGGATTTGGAAGGACCATGGAGTCCCTATTGTGAGTTCACGTGCAAAAGTTGCACCTCACAAAAGGCCTTTGCATCATCCAGCACCGGCACCGCCTAGCGCTTCAAGCTGGCACAAGGAACCGACAGTGCCACCCAAAGGGCACAGATGCCGGACACACAACCCAAGGTGCAGGATCATCAGTATCAGCAGCAAAATAATGTATTTATTAAAAATTTTGAAAACTTTGTAATATTGGGCGGAATCACTACTGCCCGATGAGCAGTATAGCCTGTAAAGCTATACGAAAACTATAGGTAGGCAAACTAAGTGTATCCAAAAATCCAATTGACAAATTAAATATGTAAAATAGATTTAAAAGAAGTCACAGATAGTCTCAAAATAATTAAAAGTCTAAATATCATACATATTTCCCCCATTAATAGAAACTAAGACAGTGGATTCCAGCAAGCAATTCAAACAATTTAAGTTACATAACATAATGTTAATAAATGCATTAATAAAACTGTATAAACTGCACAATAAAAGTCTAAAGAAAAGATACAGCAGTAGATCCGATGGCTTAGAAACATTTTATATAATGATGTACAATATATGAAAGAAAAATTGTTCTATTTAAATTTTTAAATATGTACATTAAAAATGTTTTTAATTAAATATGGATTGGCAAAATGTAAGAGCCACCATAAATGAAATTTAAGAAAAAAAAATTAAGAAATCGTACAAACAATGACAATGCCACAATGACAGACAATTCAGCCGCCTTAAGGGCGTATATAAAGGAAGGAAGGCTGCCTTATGTCAGCTGAATTGTCTGTCATTGTGGCTGTTTCTTGGTCTTCTGAAAATTCTAATTCTTCCGGTAATTTCAATACCGTCGGGATAGTTAGATCGTTAAGATATTCTTCTTTAATTTCTGTGTCAGAATCACTTAATGATTCAGCTGTTTCCTCACTTACTCCTAGTGTCAAAGGGGAATTTAAAATTGTTGGTATTGATATGTCCAATTGGTACTTTTCCTTTATATGTATATGTTTTTCCTAATTTTAATCAACAATTTGGACACTGATATCCAATGCTTCTTGATGAAAGGAAGTGATGGAATAATAGGCATTGGTTTTATTAAAAAATTTTATTCCCAATATAATGTTTTTGTCCGAATATTAAATACACAAAATACTGATCAATTAATAGATTTGAATAACTTGGAATATGAACCACTTTCGAAATATCACGTTCGAATGAAGAAACAATCTTCATGAAGAATCTAATGAAGAAACAAGAGAACAAGCTGTCATGTCCCAATTGTCAAAAAATTTCCCTCCACAATTTGAAACACAATTAAAAACACTATGTAGTAAATATACAGATATATTTGGTCTTACAACAGAACCAGTATCGGTAAACAATTTTTATAAGCAGAAACTGAGATTGAAAGATGACGAACCAGTCTATAAAAAAATGTATAGAAATCCTCATAGTCAGATCAAGTATTTTTAAGATAAAACTTGATAATACAGATTCAAGCTGAAGGACAAAAATTTGATTGATGATACGCTACTAGAATAGTAGAGTATAGTATCAGAATATAATACGAGAAGTATACTTTTATTAGTACCGAAAAAATCTCTACCAGACTCGAAAAAAAGATATGTCGATTAGTAATCGTCAAATCAATAAAAAACTATTGTCTGCTAAATTTCCACTCCCTAGAATTGATGATATTTTGGATCAACTAGGTCGAGCTGTAGCATATTGAACTAATCTACCCTAACAATACAATAAATGATTGGGTATAACTTAGCGTCAATACATTGTGACACTTTGTCATAATAAATATAAATAAATATTAAATAAATATAAATATACAAAAAGACCACCAAAACTACGTAAGCAATCCAGCGCCCCAGTAATACGATCTAACGCTTATACATAAGCCGATCGCGGAGCGTGGGAATGCTGAGAATGCACTTTGCAGCTCAAGTGGTCAATGCCTTCTGCATACATATGTAAATGTATAAATATAAGAAAGAATAAATAGATATAAGCAATGTATGTGCGGGTTAGCTGAACCCAACTTCAGCACACTTTAATCATTCAATAAAAGAACCTCGAACAATCAAGAGGGTTACAACATGGCGACCGTGACAGGACCCTACTAGGACCCTACAAGGATAAGCTCTGAGATTGGGACACTACGATATTCTCAACTATTAAGAACTTTATACATCATGGGAAAACGATACAACATTCACAGCCAACTGGAGCATCTTCAAAAAAAAAAAAAAACCCGAGCAGCCGCCGAAAGCACCAACAGCAGCAGCACCAGCAACAGCAGCACCCTGTATTCATTTATGGTGAAATCAACAACAAATATATATAAATATATATAAAACCATTTGCATCTATCTTCTGTTGATTCTGTTGAGCCACCAAACAACTAAGAATTCTAAAAAACAAACCAACAACAAACAACATTAATTAAATAAAAAAAAAAAAGCAGCAGCTACCAACGACACGGACTAAGAAAACGGGCAGCAACATCTTCGACAGCAGCGTAACATCATCATCGCGTCTCTGGAGCAAGCAACATCTCGTCGCCGAGGCATCCCGACAACGCTACAAAGAGCGTCTTGAGGACATCGAAAGCAGGATTTCGCAAGGTGCGAAATAACGCAAATGGGCTGCATAAATAAATGCCAATGCCCCAATTTGCCTTAATTTTAATTTCTAAACCCAAGCCGATGCGGGAAACCGCTGCTTGAAAAACACTAATATCTGTTAGGCTTTTTACTAACAATGCGGTTGGACAATTTTTTTTATATTGTAAACAAATATGTGAGCCAACCACATTTATTAACAATTAATATTTCCACGTCTCCGCTACTGAGTATATATATATATTCAGCTGCAAAAATTTTTTTTTAATGACAGAATATAACAATTCTTATCTTCATTAAATGTAAACATTTTTTTTATTTTTGATTTTCTAGAGGAATAAATTAATATCATAATAATGAGAAAAAACTCATAAAAAGAAAATCTAGTTTTTTTTCTTCTCCTTCAAAAAAAAAAAAAAAGTTTCATTGAAAATAAAAAAAAAAAAAATAATATGGATTAGAAGAAAGCTTAATAAAAAAAATTTTTTTTTACGACAAGAATGGAATGGATCGAAATAGCAATACGAATAGACGAATTTCGTTTCAGGTCCGATAAGTCCTATAAATGTATCAATAGAGACGCAGTAATAAAATCCGAAACTTTGAAAAATCATATAGAGATATTAGTAGGTGAATATAATAATATAGTTATATTAGTAAATAAATATGCAAATAGGCTCACATCTGAACATAATAACAAATGTTTAAGGGTTATAAAATCCCTAAACACAAGATTAAATAACATCAGAAAAAGAAGGCATATTCTGATAGATGTAGCAGAAAGTCTAAGTCAATTGGTTGAATTCAACACAGACCAGTTCAAAGAACTAGACGAATCAGTTCAATCAAGCGGCGCTGAGTCCGATAGTGACATTGAAACGCTAGAAGGAAGCGACCGAATTGAACTTAAATCTGAACCAATAACAATTTCTGAAATGGCACAGACGTTGATAGAATTTATCAGGCTAGCCACATCTCTGATACCAGAGTTTGATGGTAAACCAGAAAATCTACAAAGTTTTTTGGATGCTCTAGGTCTACTAGATAGCTTAAAGGGCACACATGAAACGACAGCAATAAGCCTAATAAAAACTAAACTTAAAGGCCATGTAAGAAACCTTATACATGTACCTTATAAGTAATGAGCAGACGATCGCTGCAATCATTACCCAACTGTCAAGTGCAGTAAAAGGAGAATCGGTAGAAGTGATATCTGCCAAACTTCTGAATCTACAACAGAGAAATAAAACGGCTAACCAATACACCCAAGAGGTGGAGAAACTGACAAAGGCCCTTGAAGGTGCCTATATCAGTGAAGGTCTCAGCCAATCCTTAGCAAATAAATACAGCACTACAACAGCTGTAAAAGCAATGACACAGAATTGCTCCATTGATAAGGTAAAACTTATCATGCAAGCAGGCACATTCACAAACATGAATGATGCCATCTCCAAATTTGTAAACAGTTGCACAGAGATAACAGGTCAAAGTAACACTGTACTCTATTATCGACGAGGTGCAAATAATTATAATAGAGGCGCCCGGGGTTATAATCGTGGAAGAAATACCTACCACAACAATTACAACCGAGGCAGCTATAACAACAATAATGATAACTATAATAACCGTGGAGGTAGACGAGGCCAAAATCGAGGGAGATGCCGCGGAAACTACAACCATGGTAATAATAATAATAGCAGTGTGAGAATCGCGCAAAATACGTCGGAAAACTAACAGAACCCTTTAGGAAACAACCAATAAATGTAAAAGTTCATTCCATGAATTATAGTCTTAATATATTCGTAACCTTCTATAATCATTCAACTGAAAATAAACTAACATTTCTCATAGACACTGGTGCAGATATCTCACTTTTGAAAGTAAATTCTGATAACTTCATAATTCAAAATGAAAAAATAATAAACATCGAAGGCATAGGCCAAGGTGTGATAAAGTCTCAAGGAACAACCTTAATAGAACTCCAATCAACAAAATATATTATTCCACATGAATTTCATTTGGTAAACCCAAATTTTGCAATACCATGTGATGGAATAATAGGCATTGATTTTATAAAGAAATTCAATTGTCAACTAGATTTCAAACCAAGTGAAGACTGGTTTATAATTAGACCCCAAAATTTAAATTATCCAATATATGTTCCGATAACATATAGCGCTGGCAACAATACAGTTCTTCTGCCAGCCAGATCACAAGTTATTCGGAAAATAGACATTAATGTTGTAAATGATTTCATATTTGTTCCTAATCAAGAAATACACAGTGGGATTTATGTTGCAAATACAATAGCAGCATCCAAACATGTATACGTTCGACTTCTAAATACAACTAATTTCGACCAAGTAATACCAAAAGGTCAAAGTAAATAAAATACAATATGAAAATCTAAAAGATTATGACATTCATAATACCGACACTGGAAATAGAAGCGAGCAAATACTTTCAAAACTAAAGAAAAATTTTCCAGACCAATTTAAAAATCAATTAACAGAATTATGCACACAGTATAGTGATGTGTTCGGACTGGAAACCGAACCAATATCAACAAATAATTTTTATAAACAAACATTAAGACTTAAAGATGATGAACCCATTTATATAAAAAACTATAGAAGCCCGCATAGCCATATTGAGGAAATTCAAAAACGAGTAGGGAAATTAATAAGCGACAAAATCGTCGAACCGTCTGTATCTGAATATAACAGCCCACTCTTGCTAGTACCAAAAAAATCATTACCAAATTCACAAGAGAAAAAATGGCGATTAGTAATTGACTATCGTCAAATAAACAAAAAACTTCTTTCTGACAAATTTCCACTCCCTAGAATTGATGACATTTTAGATCAACTAGGTCGAGCTAAATACTTTTCATGCCTTGACTTGATGTCAGGTTTCCACCAAATAGAACTTGAGGAAAACTCTAGGAATATAACATCCTTTTCAACGAGCAATGGCTCATATCGCTTCACGCGATTACCATTTGGTCTTAAAATAGCACCAAATTCATTTCAGAGAATGATGACTATATCATTCTCGGGATTAGAACCCTCTCAGGCATTCCTTTACATGGATTACTTATGGGATAGGATGTTCGAAAAAAGGAAAAGGTTTGGAAGTTGCATCCAGAAAAATGTTCATTTTTCATGCACGAAGTGACGTTCCTGGGTCACAAATGCACAGACAAAGGAGTATTGCCAGATGACAATAAATATGACGTCATCAAAAATTATCCTGCCTTCAGGAGGGGGAAGGGGGGGACGTTTGGGCTTCGGCAACATTATCGCGGTTTAGGGACTGCCGACGATCCGGCGCAAACAACATTATGTAAAAAAAAATGCCTTGGGGAGGGGAGGGGCGACGGCCGCACGCACTCCAACAAAGAAAATCATCCACCCCACCCCAATATACTATCCGGTAGCAGAGGGTTTTTGCGGATGCGGGAGAAGCCGGGGGGGGGACGCGGGAACCGGCAGGGGCGGACCCCGATCGGTCAGCCCCGACTCAAATGACGAAAACAAGAAGAGGACAACAGAGGAAAAAGAGCAGATGCGGCGGCATTTTAGACCATACATTTATGGCAAACATTTCACCATAAAAACGGACCACAGACCATTAACGTACCTATTTTCTATGACTAATCCCAGTTCTAAATTAACTCGCATGCGGCTAGAGCTTGAAGAATACGACTTCACAGTAGAATACCTAAGGGGGAAAGATAATTTTGTAGCAGACGCACTCTCACGCATAAATATAAAGGAACTCAAAGACATGCAACATAAAGTCCTGAAAGTCACTACCAGGCAACAAAGTAGACAAGAAAACTGTACAGTAACAAATAAGGAACTATTGCCTAGGCAAAGTATCCAAAATGTATCTAAGCCCAACGTACACGAAGTCATAACAAATGATGAAGTACGAAAAGTAGTGACCTTGCGAATAAGTGAATCTATTTGTTTACTAAAACGAGGAAATAAAGTTATTGCAAGAATTGATGTTGACGATTTATATACCAATGGAATTTTTGATTTAGGTCAGTTCTTCCAAAGGCTTGAAATGCAAGCCGGTATACTAAAAATCAGCCAACTCAAATTGGCACCGAGTGAAAAAATCTTTGAAACCATTTCAATAGATAATTTCAAAAATATGGGCAATATAAAATTGAAATCATTAAGAGTAGCGCTACTCCAGCCGGTGACCATTATAAAAACTGAAAAAGAGATACAATCGATACTGTCTACATATCATGACGATCCAATTCAAGGAGGTCATACAGGCATTACAAGAACGCTAGCGAAAATAAAAAGACACTATTATTGGAAAAATATGACTCGTCATATAAAAGAGTACATACGTAGATGTCATAAATGCCAAATGTCAAAAACAACGACACAACAAAGACCCCAAGACTCACACAGAAACCCCAACAAATGCTTTGATATAGTGATAGGGACAAGGGCCAAACCGAAATAGAAAGGGCAACGAATACATCGTCACACTAATATGGGATGACAAAGTATCTAGTACCATACGTGTGCGGAAAGAGCGCAATAGGCATAAAAGCTATATTCGAAAATTTTATGCTAAAAAGGGCTATGGGGAAGGAGTTGGGGAGAAAGGAGGTAGTTAAGAAAGGGATAAAAGATATGTGTGAAAAAGAGAAAAAACCCGATAACAGAGAGGGGGGAAAACGAAAGGTAAAAATTAAAGAAATGTGATAAAACAGTGGGAATAGGTGGGGGTGTGGAAATAATAAAAAAAAGGTAGATAATGTGGAAGGAAGGAGAGAAGAAAGAAAAGAAAAAAAAAAGAAGAAAAAAAAAAAAGAAAAAGGAAAAAAATGAGAAGAAAAAGAAGAAGGGATTAGGAGTAGATCCAGTATATCTAGGCCCTTATACTGTTGAAACCATAGAAGACAGAGATAACATAGTAATTAGAGATACAAAACAAAAGAAGCAAAAAGTACATAAGGAGAGATTAAAAATATATAATCAATGAAACGTTTCATTTCACTAAGAAATTTTAAGAAAAGGTCTGATCAACCTCAAAACAAAAAAACAAAAAAAACAAAAAAAAAACACAAAAAAAATTTTTTTAAATTATTTTTCCTTCTAAGAAAGTTAAACATAAATCCAAAAATATCGTAATTCAACATAAATTTTTTGTATTATTCTGTCATTATACGAAAATGTTTTGAGACAAAACATTGCTAATAATTAATAAGAAAAATCAATATCAAAAATTTACAATAATAATATTAAGAACTAAATGACTACATATATTACGTCATTTCTTTAAAAAAGGGAGGTGTAGCATATTGAACTAATCTACCCTAACAATACAATAAATGATTGGGTATATCTTAGCGTCAATACATTGTGACACTTTGTCATAATAAATATAAATATATAAATATACAAAAAGACCACCAAACCTACGTAAGCAATCCAGCGCCCCAGTAATACGATCAAACGCTTATACATAAGCCGATCGCGGAGCGTGGGAACGCTGAGCATGCACTTTGCAGCTCAAGTGGTCAATGCCTTCTGCATACATATGTAAATGTATAAACATAAGTAAGAATAAATAGATTTAAGCAATGTATGTGCGGGTTAGCTGAACCCAACTTCAGCACACTTTAATCATTCAATAAAAGAACCTCGAACAACCAAGAAGGTCGAGAACAAAACTTATCCGATCAGATCATTGGGGTTCAAGGACTGCGGCTAGAACAATTTGTATGACAGCTATATATAGATATAGTGGTCCGATCCGGACCAAACTTTCACAAATCGTGCAGGGGTATGTCAAATGAATAAATTTTGAAATCGGTTCCAATAGCTTGGAAAAAAAAATTTTTTCATACAATGAGTTGTTTTCATATCGGTCGTTTCGTCTTCGATAAGCTTTTGCCTAGAACGGTTGTGTCAACAGCAAACTCTGCGATTGTTTATCCGCCTACGTGGTGAAGTTCTTATCAGTTCTTTCAATCAGTTCTTTTCTTTCTCTCATTCCACCTATTTACTCATAATTAAGCGACGAAAACTTTTGAACGGCGATGCAGTGATAATCAAACCACCTCCTATAACTCTAATCAAACAAAATACAAAATCAGTTCATGAAATCATGTCTACTCTTGGTATTGGAAAATATTATTTGCAAACAATCTCCATTGGCATTAAAATATTTGTGGAAAGCATGGAGAAGTTTGTACAGCTTTCAACAAAACTCAAGGAACTTAAGTGGGAGTTCTACACCTATGCTACTAAATCTACAAAACCATACAAGGCCGTCCTATCTGGATTGGATAGGCTTCCAACCGACGTTGTGAAGTCATTTCTAATTAATCTGGGATTGCAATGCACCGAAGTTAAAATGGTTGAAAAAAGAGTAAAATCGAATTACGACCTGTTACTGTACATTGTTTACTTTGTAAACAAAAGTGTAACAGTACAACAACTGCGTAACAATTTCAAGTATATTAACCACATGAAAGTACGATGGGATCACAAGTTAAAAAATGAAAACAAAATAACACAATGTTACAACTGTCAAATGTTTGGACATGGGTCAAACAATTGCTCAGTCAAAACCTCTTGTGCACACTGTGCCGGACCCCACACAACAGCTTCATGTACGAATACAAGCAACATAAAATGTACAAATTGTAAAGGAGAACACCCATCAACCGATAAGACTTGTCCATGCCGTTTGTATTATCTCAACCTGATCTCAAAGCGTTCGGCAATGCGAATGAGAAGAACCAACCTTGAAACTCAAATAACTGTACAGAGTAAAAGCAAAACTCTTGATAGTACGAGCTCTGGAAGTCCCCTCTCTTCGTCTACTCTAATTAAGAGAGTTCCTTCATTTACACATGGCAGCTACAGAGATGCACTCGTCAAAGAATCCACATCACCAAGAGAACCACCAACCAAACAAGAGCTTTTTTCTGCTGACGAAATTAATTCTCTACTCATAGATTTAATAAATAACTTAAGCACATGCTCCAACAAAAGGAGAACAATTTCAAGTAATTTCAAACTTAGCAATTAAATATGTATATGCAAAGAAATAACTCAATTGATAATCTAATTATTATGGCATGGAATTCCCGTGCCGTTAAAAATAAGAGAATAGAACTTATCAAATTTTTAGATGAAAATGAAATTCATGTGGCTGCGCTAAGTGAAACTTGGCTCACTCAAGACCATCGGCTAAACATTCCTAACTACACTGTGTATAGGTGCGATAGAACAGGCAGCAAAGGTGGCGGTGTTGCCATTATCGTGAGCAACAAAATAGAACACAAACAAATTCCCAATATTAAAACTCATCTTATTGAAAACGTTGGCGTTGAAATCAAAACCAACTCTAATACTAACAACTTAAAAATTTACTCGTGTACTTCCCTGGCAACACAGCAAAATGTTTACTAAATCATGCAATAATGCAAGGAGCGAAATCATATGAAAAGCCAATTTAAGTCTGACTTACTGAAAATTCAAGGTTACAGGGCCATTTTATAGCCTGCGGTGACTTTAATTCTCGCCACAGGGCCTGGAACTGTATTCGAGCCAACTGTTGGGGTAACATTCTTAATGACCTTTCAGATCTAGGAAAACTCAATATTTTATGCAGTAACCAACCCACATATATTCCGATGTCCACAAAGCGAAGCCCTCCACAATGACATTGTCTCACAAAATCTCCTGAAAAATCACAAATCCAATAGTGGTAAACGATTCTCTCGATCATTACCAATAGTATTAAAATATTCAATAAATTCATACTTACAGAAAAGTACACCCAATTATCAGCAAAGCAAATTGGAAACTATTTAAGGAAATTATTAGTGATATGCTATTAGACATAGATTTTATTAATGACAATTCCTCGGTTTCAACTTCTGAAATGATCTTCTAGCAAAATCCTTTACAGAAGCAGTAAATTACGCATTTCAGGAGTCAGTTCCACACAAAAAAAACAAAAAAATCTGAAAATTACAAAATTCCCCAAGACATATGTGAACTGTTCAAAATAAGAAATTTAATCCAGAGAAAATGGATCAGAACAAGGTTGCCCATATTTAAAGCTAAATGTAACCACCTGAACTATATTATCAGGCAAAAGTTATTTATACATAATAATGAACAATGGAACAATAAGCTTCAAAAACTGGATAAAAGTAGCAAACCCTTCTGGAACATAACGAAAGCATTAAAAAAGCGAAAGCAATTTATCCCTGTCTTTATTCTGCAGATACAAGCTATGTTACAGGAGAAGAAAAAGCTAAAATACTTGCTGACACCTTTGAACAAAAGCATAAGTTAACAGATACACACTCAAATCAAGAAACTATCAACTTAGTCAAATCGACATTGCAGACCATTGAAAATAATTACATCCCCAACCAACAAATACTTCAAATTCAAAACTCTGAAATCTTATACTTTTATGGTCTTGTGACAAGAAAATCTCCAGGGACTGATGGTTTCGTAACGTTTGTTTAAAGAATCTTCCTGCGATCGCTTTAGTTTTTTGTCTCAACTATTTAATCTCTGTTTTCGCTTGGTTATTTTCCTGACGCATGGAAAGTCGCCAAAGTAGTACCTTTGCTAAGCCAGGAAAACCTGCTAATACACCTGATAGTTATAGACCGATAGTCTACTGTGTGGCCTGTCAAAAATATTGGAAAAACTTATTAAAGTTAGATTGGTTGACTTCTTGGACATCACGGTATATTACCTTCTACACAATATGGATTTAGATCTGGACTAAACTGCTAACACCTTGCTTAAAACTTAAGAACTTCATTAAAGACAAATTAGAAAATAAACATTCAGTGGGGTTGGTCACACTTGACATCGAAGCAGCATTCGACACAGTCTGGCATGAGGGATTAGTTTACAAATTAATAAATTTAAAGCGCCCTTATACCTTATAAAAATAATCCAAAACTTTTTGAAGCAACGTTATTTTACACTGACATCAACGGAGACCGATCCACGCAGCGATTATTTTAGCTGGAGTCCCGCAGGGTTCAGTTTTAGGGCCAATATTATTTAACTTCACACATGACATACCACAAGTTTGATTGCAAACTTTCTTTATTTGCCGATGACGCAGCCATTTACACAGCTGGTATTTTATACAATGAAATAAGCAATCCTATCCAAAATTACTTAATATACTAGAGAAGTACTATCTAAGTGGAAGATTAAAATTAATCCTAACAAAACTAGCGCTGTCTTCTTTACTAAACGAAGAAAACCCTGTTATACACCTGATAGCTGCCTACAAATTGTAACACTCCTTTCAATGGGTGAACAATGTTAGATATTTAGGTATACACTTTGATAAAAAACTGACGTTTAAATTTCATATTGGAGTCACAATTGACAAAATAAACAAAATAATTCGCATAATGTATCCAATTATTAATCGAAAATCAAAACTATCAACTCTAAACAAACTTATAATTTTTAAGACCATAATAAGGCCGGCTCTTATGTATGGTGGTCCCATATGGGGGAAATGTGCACAAACACACTTAAAAAATCCAAAATCCAAAACAAGGCTTAAATTGTTTAATCGCCGTACTACACAAGCACTAAATACATACACAGATTGTAAAATTCAACTTTAAACAATTTTAAGTTAGTTTAGTTTTAAGTTAGGTTAGTAAATTCAATTAAGGTTTTTCCCCATTTTCCTATAAATATATAGATTAAGCAAAATTAAATCAATTTCATTTAATATTAAAATCAAAATTAATAATAATTCAGTTGAAAAGCAAATAACGCTAAACTCTGAACATATGATATAAAGTCTAGCTTAGTGCCAAAATATCTTTTAAGGGATAAATAAGCAATAAATAAATAAAAAAAAAATATTCGGTCGTTTGTTAGCAGCTATATGATTAGTGTCCGATCCAGACCAAACTTAACAAATCTTTGGCTATTTAATATATTTGAATTCGGTTGCAATAGGTTTGAAAAAAAAATTTTTTTTCATACAAAGACTTGTTTTCATATCGGTCGTTTGTATGACAGCTATATGATAAGTGGTCCGATCCGGACCAAACATTCACAAATCGTTATGGCTATGTCAATAAATAAATCTGAATTCAGTTGCAATAGCTTGGAAACGAAAAAGTTTCCCAAACAAAGACTTGTTTTCATATCGGTCATTGTATGACAGCTTATATAGATATAGTGTTCCGATCCGGGCCAAGCTGTCACAAATCGTGTATGGCTATGTTAAATAATTAAATGTTAAATTCAGTTGCAATAGCTTGGCAAACAAAAAAAATTTTCCATACAAAGACTTGATTTATATCAGTCGTTTGTATGGCAGCTATATGATACAGTGGTCCGATAAGGATTAAACTTTTACAAATCATGTATGGCTATATTAAATAAATAAATGTTGAATTCAGTTGCAATAGCTTGGAAAACAAAAAAGTTTCCCATACAAAGACTTGTTTTCATATCGGTCATTTGTATGGCAGCTATATGATATAGTGGTCCGATCCGGACCGAACTTTCACAAATCGTGTAGGGGTGTGTCAAATGAATAAATTTTGAATTCGGCTGCAATAGCTTGGAAAAAAAATTTTTTCATACATAGACTTTTTTTCATATCGGTCGTTTGTATGGCAGCTATATGATATAGTGGTCCGATCCGAACCAAAGTTTCATAAATAGTGTATGGTTTTGTAAAATAAATAAATGTTGAATTCGGTTGCAATAGGTTGGAAAACAAAAAAATTTTTCATACAAAGACTTGTTTTCATATCGGTCGTTTGTATGGCAGCTATATGATATAGTGGTCCGCTCCGGACCAAAGTTTTACAAATCGTGTATGGCTATGTCAGATTAATAATTGTGGAATTCGGTTACGATAGCTTGGAGAACAAAAAAGTTTTCCATACAAAGACTTGTTTTCATATCTGTCGTTTGTATGGCAGCTATATGATACAGTAATCCGATCCGGACCAAACTTTAAAAAATCATGTACGGCTGTGTCGTATAAATAAGCCTTGAATTCAGTTGCGATAGCTTGGAGAACAAAAAAGTTTTTCATGCAAAGACTTGTTTTCATATCGGTCGTTTGTATGGCAGCTATATGATATAGTGATCCGATAAAGACCAAACTTTTACAAATCATGTACAGCTATATCAAATAAAAAAATGTTGAATTTGGTTGCAATAGCTTGAAAAACAAAAAAGTTTCTCATACAAAGACTTTTTTCATATCGGTCGTTTGTATGGCAGCTATATGATATAGTGGTCCGATCCGAACCAAACTTTCACAAATCGTGTACGGCTACGTAAAATAAATAAATATTGAATTCGGTTGCAATAGGTTGGAAAACCAAAAAATTTTCCATACAAAGACTTGTTTTAATATCGGTCGTTTATATGGCAGCTATATGATATAGTGGTCCGATCCGGACCAAACATTCACAAATCGTGTATGGCTATGTCAAATAAATAAATGTTGAATTCGGTTGGAATAGGTTGGAAAACAAAAAAATTTTTCATACAAAGACTTGTTTTCATATGGGTCGTTTGTATGGCAGCTATATGATATAGTGGTCCGATCCGGACCAAAGTTTCATTAATAGTGTATGGCTTTGTAAAATAAATAAATGTTGAATTCGGTTGCAATAGGTTGGAAAACAAAAAATTTTCCATACAAAGACTTGTTTTCATATCGGTCGTTTGTATGGCAGCTATATGATATAGTGGTCCGATGCGGACCAAACATTCACAAATCGTGTACGGCTATGTCAAATAAATAAATCTTGAATTCAGTTGCAATAGCTTGGAAACCAAAAAAGTTTCCCAAACAAAGATTTGTTTTCATATAGGTCATTTGTATGACAGCTATATATAGATATAGTGGTCCGCTCCGGACCAAACTTTCACAAATCGTGCAGGGGTATGTCAAATGAATAAATTTTGAATTCGGTTGCAATAGCTTGGAAAAAAAATTTTTTTCATACAATGAGTTGTTTTCGTATCGGTCGTTTGTATAGCAGCTATATGATATAGTGGTCCGATGCGGACAAAATTTTCACAAATCGTGTATCCCTATGTTAAATAAATAAATGCTAAATTCCTTTGCAATAAGTTGGAAAACAAAAAAATTCTCCATACAAAGACTTGTTTTCATATCGGTCGTTTGTATGGCAGCTATATGATATAGTGGTTCGATGCGGACCAAACATTCACACATCGTGTACGGCTTTGTCAAATAAATAAATCTTGAATTCAGTTGCAATAGCTTGGAAAACCAAAAAATTTTCCTTACAAAGACTTGTTTTAATATCGGTCGTTTATATGGCAGCTATATGATATAGTGGTCCGATCCGGACCAAACATTCACAATTCGTGTATGCCTGTGTTAAATGAATAAATGCTGAATTCCTTTGCAATAAGTTGGAAAACAAAAAATTTTCCATACAAAGACTTGTTTCCATATCGGTCGTTTGTATGGCAGCTATATATAGATGTAGTGGTCCGATCCGGACCAAACTTTAACAAATCGTGTATGCCTGTGTTAATTGAATAAATGCTGAATTCCTTTGCAATAAGTTGGAAAACAAAAAATTTTCCATACAAAGACTTGTTTCCATATCGGTCGTTTGTATGGCAGCTATATGATATAGTGGTCCGATCCGGACCAAACTTTAACAAATCGTGTATGGCTGTGTTAAATAAATAAATGTTGAATTCGGTTGCAATAGGTTGGCAAAAAAAATTTTTTCATACAAAGACTTGTTTTTATATCGGTCGTTTGTATGGCAGCTATATGATATAGTGGTCCGATCCGCACAAAATATTCAAACATCGTGTATGGCTATTTTAAATAAAGAAATGTTGAATTCGGTTGCAATAGCTTGGAAAACAAAAAAAATTTCCATACACAGACTTGTTTCATATCGGTCGTTTGTATGGCAGCTATATGATATAGTGGTCCGATCCGGACCAAGCATTTACAAATCGTGTATGGCTATGTCAAATAAATAAATCGTGAATTCAGTTGCAATAGCTTGGAAACGAAAAAAGTTTCCCGAACAAAGACTTGTTTTCATATCGGTCATTTGTATGACAGCTATATATAGATATAGTGTTCCGATCCGGACCAAGCTGTCACAAATCGTGGCTATGTTAAATAATTAAATGTTAAATTCAGTTGCAATAGCTTGGGAAACAAAAAAAATTTTCCATACAAAGACTTGATTTATATCAGTCGTTTGTATAGCAGCTATATGATATAGTGGTCCGATCCGAACCAAACTTTCACAAATCGTGTATGGCTATGTTAAACAAACAAATATTGAATTCGGTTGCAATAGCTTGGAAAACAAAAAATTTTCCATACACAGACTAGTTTTCATATCGGTCGTTTGTATGGCAGCTATATGATATAGTGGTCCGATCCGAACCAAACATTTACAAATCGTGTATGGCTATGTCAAATAAATAAATCGTGAATTCAGTTGCAATAGCTTGAAAACCAAAAAAGTTTCCCAAACAAAGACTTGTTTTCATATCGGTCATTTGTTGGCAGCTATATATAGATATAGTGGTCCGATGGTATGTCAAATGAATAAATTTTGAATTCGGTTGCAATAGCTTGGAAAAAAAATTTTTTCATTCAATGAATTATTTTCATATCGGTCGTTTGTATAGCAGCTATATGATATAGTGGTCTGATCCGGACAAAACTTTCACAAATCGTGTATGGCTATGTTAAATAATTAAGTGTTAAATTCAGATGCAATAACTTGGAAAACAAAAAAAATTTTCCTTACAAAGACTTGTTTTCATATCGGTCGTTTGTATGGCAGCTATATGATATAGTGGTCCGATGCGGACCAAACATTCACAAATCGTGTACGGCTTTGTCAAATAAATAAATCTTGAATTCAGTTGCAATAGCTTGGAAAACCAAAAATTTTTCCTTACAAAGACTTGTTTTAATATCGGTCGTTTATATGGCAGCTATATGATATAGTGGTCCGATCCGGACCAAACATTCACAAATCGTGTATGCCTGTGTTAAATGAATAAATGCTGAATTCCTTTGCAATAAGTTGGAAAACAAAAATTTTCCATACAAAGACTTATTTCCATATCGGTCGTTTGCTATGGCAGCTATATATAGTAAAATTAGTTGTGTTTTCGAGTCGAATAAATGTCCCGTCACGTTGACTAAGGACAACGCTGAAGAAGAATTTTGTTACGAACGGTTTTTATTGAACTTCTTTATTCGGATATCAGCTTAAGACTAAAAATCAAATGTACATTGGGTTGAGGAGAAGCCTCGGTATTTTAACAATATTTGTATTTCGGGAGAGTCATGCTCTTGGATTCTTAAGATTAGAAAAAGATTCAAAGAGAGCAGTCAAATCTGCTTAGGTCAGGATTTAGGATGTTTACAAGAATGGCTAAGTGCGGCTGCGAAAGAATTATTTTTTGGAATCGGATGCTGCG
The DNA here is from genome assembly GCA_035047645.1 of Drosophila merina. Taxonomy (NCBI): domain Eukaryota; kingdom Metazoa; phylum Arthropoda; class Insecta; order Diptera; family Drosophilidae; genus Drosophila; species Drosophila merina. The sequence goes on from JAWNPH010000032.1 coordinate 38,531, forward strand.
CAGCTGCGATACATTATGGAAATCACTTAAGTGCATTTCTGTTTATAGTTCTATGAAAATAATTGAAGTGGCCGGTTTGGACCACCCAAATACGTCACTCCCCTTCCCTTCAAGAGAAGCCTATACTTGGGCTGGGATTGATGGATATAATATGGGAAATGGAGTTTCTTCTATTTCTATTTGTTGTGGTGTGTTTTGATTTTGATTTTTTTCTTATTTTAAGTTTTGCATACAGCATGAATGGGTAAAATGTTACATATTTTGTATAGACTTTACTAGGCAAAATATTAAAACAATTATAATTACATAAAGTGTCGCATTATTTTCGGAAATTAACTTTAGAACATCTTTGTGTTTTATCAACTTTATCTTAGTTACATTAAATCGTAAATATAGTGGTGTTAGGTCAATTTCTAGACTTAATAAATTTTCGCTTAAAATAACATTTCTAATTCTAATTCTACATTGTTTTATTCTTATAATTTTGTTTCCATTTTTGACAATTTTGTAAAATAGTAGTTTCAGTTAGCTTCCATGTAAGTATTACATTTGGTTCGACATATTGGATAATTTTCTTTTTGTTGTCTTGATTATAAATTTTATTATTGTTTTCAAAATATGATTGTTTCTCTGAATAGTCCAATTTAAATCCATTATGGTCGGGATAGGGAAGTACTTTAATTGTGTTAACAAGAGTATGGTTAATAGAAATGTGTTAGATAAGCAATAATGTTATCAGGTACCAGGTGCCTGTGAAATTGAGAGTTGATTATTTTTCTTTTGTTTTTTGAATTGTGTTTTGTAGTAGTGCGTAACTCTATTTCTATTAGTGATTTTGTAATGGTCAGGGTCTGTCTGTTCTACATTTTTGGTTGATTTAAATGGATTTTCTAATTTGCCTTTCTGTAGTGGACCTTTTCTGTAATTAGTGTCAATATTAAATTCCTGTCGGTCTTCATTTATTTTATCTATTTTCTTCTCTTTAATTTTTTGAGTGTCTAATATTGGATGCCCAGCGTATAAGAAGATTTGAGCAGGTGTCTGTCCAGTAGTGTCATGTTTAATTTTATGGTTGTATGTGTAAAGGATTGTTTCTATCTTGCTTAATTTTACTTCTTCATCATCGGATGAATTGATTATACGAATCTTCTCATTTATTGTTTTGTGCAATCTTTCGACGTCTGCCACCCCGTTTTTTGCTGTATTAAGCTGTAATTCGATTTCTTCTTCTTCAAGCCATCGCTTTAAAGCTAAACTGGAGAAAGCTCCGTCTCTGTCTGCCTTAAGTAATTTGGGTTTACCTAATTGATTGAAAATACGCATTAATGTTTCTGCATTCATCAGTTTTGCGAATTTAGAATAAATATCAATGCAACTGATGTAATGTTTTCCCTCAGATGAATAAATATCTACCACAAATTTTTCTCGGCAATGATCCGGTTTAGGCGTGATTTTTAAAGGCATTTTGGTGTTTCTATGTTCTGTTTTGGCTAAGTTGCATATGTTGCATTCGTTTATTATATTCTGAATTAGTAGTTGGCTATTTGGAAAGAAGTGATTTTCTTGAAATAATTTTGTCATTTTCTGTATACCAGGGTGTAAAAGTTTTTCATGTGATTGAAGTATGATTTCTTTGAATTCGGCGTATGAACCAACATTCTTTAATAGGAAAAGACTGCGAATTACTTTTGTGTAGGTGGTATTAATAATTTCTATGTGTGCCCTTTGAATAATTTCAAAATCTACATCGTTCTCAATATAAATGGTAATGTTTCTATGGATGAAGTGATCGAGTAAAATTTGTTTAGCCTTTTCGAGTGTCATTACATCATATTGAATTGTGGTAATGGAGTTACCAAATATTTTTGAATGCTCTATTTTATTTTTATCGGATTTAATAAAGATTATTTGTTTTTTGAAATAATTTATTGGTTTTTCTGTTAAATGAATAAGGTTGCTATTGTCTTCTTCTGCACTATGTTGAGTAATTTCACTATGGTGATTTTCTTCAATTTTAATTCTTGATAATGCATCGGCGACTGAATTTTCCTTTCCTTTAATATAATCGATTTTAAATTGGTATTCGCTTAATCTGACTCTCCATCTTTCTAACTTAGCATTCGGTTCCTTTAAGTTATGAAGCCATCTAAGGGGTTGATGGTCACTAGCAATGAGAAATTGTCGCCCTAGTAAATAATGTCGAAAAGTTTTAGTGGCCCAAACTATGGCGAGTAATTCTTTTTCGATAGCACTGTAATTTAATTCGTGATCGTTAAGTGTTCTACTAATAAAAGATATAGGATGACCGTTTTGAGAAAGTACAGCCCCGAGGGCCAAGTTACTTGCGTCTGTGGTTAAAACAAATTTCTTTTCAAAATCAGGTAATTGTAAAATTGGGTCTCGAATTATCAAAGCCTTAAGTTTTTCGAATGCCTCTATGTACTCAAGTTTTTGCGTATCTATCTTTGCTCCTTTTTTTAAGCAGCTGGTCATGGGTTTTGCTATGTCTGCGTAATTTGGAATAAATTTGCGATAATAACCTGTTAATCCGAGGAAAGCTCTAATCTCTTTTACTTTTGTCGGAATTGGGTATGAAACTATGGCTTTAACTTTAATAGGATTTGGTTTAATACCATCAGGAGTTACTATGTGACCAAGAAAGTTAGCTTCTTTTTTTAAGAACTCACATTTGTCTAGTTGCAATTTTAAATTTGCTTCTGCAAGCTTTGAAAAAACTAATTGTATTGAATTCAAATGTTCTGTAAGGGATGTTGAAAAAATTATAATATCATCCAGATACACCAAACAGTGTTTGTTAAGCAATGGTCGAAGGATATTATTCATGCACCTTTGAAAAGTAGCGGGTGCATTCCTAAGGCCAAATGGCATTCGAAGATATTCGTAATGACCGCTTTTGGTGGAGAATGCAGTTTTAGGAATTGATTCCTCGTCCATTTCTATTTGGTGAAATCCTTTTGCCAGATCGATTGTTGTAAAATATTGGCATTTACCCAGTTTGCCAAGTATTTCGTCCATATTTGGAATTGGATATCTGTCAGGTATGGTTATTTCATTTAGCTTTCTATAATCAATTACTACCCTGTACTTCATTATGCCAGAAGCATCCGGTTTTTTTGGTACAACCCAAGTAGGACTATTGTATGGTGAATTACTTTCCCTAATTAATCCCTGATTTAGCAATTCCTGTACTTGGTTTTCTACTTCAATTTCATGTGTTTGCGCAAGTGGGTATTGTTTTGAATAAATTGGGGAGTTATGTGTTGTATTTAGTACGTGTTTAATGGTATTTGTAAATGTTAATTTGTCTCCTTCCTTATATTCGAGATTTCTAAATTTATTTAATAAGACTTTTAACTTTAAAGTTTCCTCCTGATTTAGGTGATCTAATCGAAACTGTGAAAAATCAAATTTTTTTATTGATTCCTGCTCTGAGTTTGCAATTGGTTCTGGTGTCCTTTGGATATGAAAATTTTGGTTTCCTTCCGAACTAATTAATTCTGAAGTAATTAATTTGTATGTTTGATCAAAAAGGGTAACTGTATTATTTTTGTAATTAATAACTGATTGTGCATTTTTTAACAATTTTCTGCCAATTAGCATATCGTAATTATTAGAAAATCTGTGCACATAAAATGGTTCGGTTTTTTTGAAAATACTATTTCTGGGTAACATAATCAAGTCGTTCAAGATAATAGGGCCATTTGATGTTAAAACTTTACATCTACTATTTTGAATGGGAAGACAAAATATATTCTCATTAATCATATTAATTGTGGATCCTGTGTCTAGAAGGCATTTGTATGTGGAACCTTTGTATACTATTTTTATGTATTCGAGTTGTCCGGGGCTGTTGACCGAAAATTTTCGTTTAGTTCAGAATTATCTGGTTCGTTGTCATTTGTTGCTGGTATTTCCTCTTCTGTTGTCTCCGAATTGTCGTAGTTCTGTTCAGGGGGACACTGAATTGATTCTGGTGTATAGTTTAATTGGTAGGGATAAGGCTGGGGTTGAAAATATTCTGGATAGCAGGGATAATAGCAGTTATAATTATAAGGATTTTCAGGTTGATAAGACGTTACTTGCTGGTATCTTAGCTCTTCTATGCTCATTTTAGACTGTCCACTGTCTGATGGTCTCTGTCTTTTTATTGGGTTATTGGTTTGTACGTTTCTGTTTTGAGGATATGTTGTGGGCATGTTAGTGTGGCTAGGTCCAAATCGGTTTTGGTCAAAAATATTTTGTCTGTTAAAAGCTGGGTTTGGTCTGGGTACTTGTGACATGGGTATGTTAGATTGTGGGTAAATGGGTCTATTTTGATATTGAGGAACCGGGTTTGGGTTAAACCTGGGCATATGAGAATGTGCTTGGTGATAGGGTTGATAGACGTTATTATAGAATGGTTGGAAGGGTACAAAGGGTCTAATTTGGTTATTCAGTTGTCTATTTTGGGGGTTGGTTGTTATTTTGTTTGGAATTGAAGTTGGCTTTATATTATCTTTACTTGAGGTTGGTGCCTCATAAAGACCTTTTTCTTGTAATATATTTATTAGTGATCTTAGGTTTGGAATATTACAGTTAACTATTCTGAGATAAATGTGGCTTGGAAGTTTTTGAATTAGATTTTCGATGCTGGTTTGTATTAATCTAGTATAGAGAATGGTTTCGTTAGTATTATTTTCTAGTTCTAATTTACTTATAAGTATCTGTCGTTTTCTTTCGGCTTCTTCGAGGAAATGTCGAATGTTACCTCGATATTGTATGTTCCTGAATTCTTCCAGAAGTTGGTGGTTCGGTGCTTGGGGCTTGTAGTTATGTATAAGCTGAGTCCTGAGTTCGCTCCAGCTGCTGAGGTTGGTTACTCCGAGGGTGCGGATAACATCGCCACTGATGTTCCGTTCGATGTGTCCAAAGATTATTAACTTTTGTCTTTCATCTGTGGTCTGAAACAGAGCCAAGATGAAGTCGACGCGACTGATGAAAGTGTACAAAGTGTTAGGATCTCCGTTGAAAACCTCGATTGCGTGTATTTGTCTTTCGACTTGAATCATGTTCGAGTCAGACAATTCAATTTGTGCTGGTGCTGCTACGGCCATCGTGGTTTGTTGGTTTGAATTTTGATTAGTGTTTATGTATTTGAAGTTGGTTTAAGTATTTACTTTTTGTAGTTAAGTTTATTTAGTTTTCGCTTATTTTCGCTGTTATTATTATTGTTGTTATTATTTTTAGCTTATTTTTAGTTAAGTTTATTTGGTTTTCACTTAGTTTGACTGTTATTATTGTAGTTTTACTTAGTTGTAGTTATTATGTTGCTTTAATTTTATTTAAGTATAAAAGTTTTTTTTTTGTTTTTAACTTCACTTACTTATAATTTTATAAGTTGGTTTTAAAACTTAGTTGCCTTTGGACTTAATGTTTTTGTTTCGTATTTCACTTCCACTTTTATTAGGATAACCGAATTGGAATTAAAATCCAAGTTGAAGAGTTTTCACGAATTTATTTTGGGAAATGTTTCGAGCACTGGATTATAAAATTTAACTTATTTTCCACTCGAAGGTTCTTTTTTCGGATACTTGTTGTATCCTACCGACTGCGCCAGTGAAATTGTTTGTGTTTTCGAGTCGAATAAATGATCCGTATTTGACTAAGATCAACGCCGAAATAAATAAAGAATTTCGATTACGAACCGTTTTGTGTTGAACTTCTTTATTCGAATGTCAGCTTAAGACTAAAAATCAAATGTACATTGGGTTGAGGAGAAGCCTCGGTATTTTACCAATATTTGTATTTCGGGAGAGTCATGCTCTTGGATTCTTAAGATTAGAAAAAGATTCAAAGAGAGCAGTCAAATCTGCTTAGGTCAGGATTTAGGATGTTTACAAGAATGGCTAAGTGCGGCTGCGATAGAATTATTTTTTGGAATCGGATACTGCGCAGCTGCGATACATTATGGAAATCACTTAAGTGCATTTATGTTTATAGTTCTATGAACATATTTGAAGTGGCCGGTTTGGACCACCCAAATACGTCACTATATAGATGTAGTGGTCCGATCCGGACCAAACTTTAACAAATCGTGTATGCCTGTGTTAATTGAATAAATGCTGAATTCCTTTGCAATAAGTTGGAAAACAAAAAATTTTCCATACAAAGACTTGTTTCCATATCGGTCGTTTGTATGGCAGCTATATGATATAGTGGTCCGATCCGGACCAAACTTTAACAAATCGTGTATGGCTGTGTTAAATAAATAAATGTTAAATTCGGTTGCAATAGGTTGGCATAAAAAAAATTTTTTCATACAAAGACTTGTTTTCATGTCGGTCGTTTGTATGGCAGCTATATGATATAGTGGTCCGATAAGGACCAAACTTTAACAAATCATGTATGGCTATTTCAAATAAAAAGATGTTGAATTTGGTTGCAATAGCTTGGAAAACAAAAAAAATTTTACATACAAAGACTTGTTTTCATATCGGTCGATTGTATGCCAGCTTTATGATATAGATATCCGATCCGGACCAAACTTTCACAAATCATGTATGGCTATGTATAATAATTAATGTTAAATTCAGTTGCAAAAGCTTGGAAAACAAAAAAATTTTTCATACAAAGAAAATAAATAAATGTTGAATTCGGTTGCAATAGGTTGGAAAACAAAAAAAATTTCCATACAAAGACTTGTTTTCATATCGGTCGTTTGTATGGCAGCTATATGATATAGTTGTCCGATCCGGACCAATGGCTATGTATGGCTATGTTAAATAAATAAATGTTCAATTCCGTTGCAATAGCTTGGAAAACAAAAAAGTTTCCCATACAAAGACTTGTTTCCATATCGGTCGTTTGTATGGCAGCTATATGATATAGTGGTCCGATCCGGACCAAACTTTCACAAATTGTGTATGCCTATGTTAAACAAATAAATGTTGAATTGCGTTTGGAAAACAAAGAAATTTTCCGATATAAAGACTTGTTTCCATATCGGTCGTTTGTATGGCAGCTATATGATATAGTGATCCGATCCAGACCAAACTTTTACAAATCGTGTATGGCTATTTTAAATAAATAAATGTTCAATCCGGTTGCAATAGCTTAGAAAACAAAAAAGTTTTCCATACAAAGACTTGTTTTCATATCGGTCGTTGGTATGGCAGCTATATGATATAGTGGTCCGATCCGGACCAAACTTTCACAAATTGTGTATGCCTATGTTGAACAAATAAATGTTAAATTGCGTTGCAATCATTTGGAAAACAAAAAAATTTTCCGTATAAAGACTTGTTTCCATATCGGTCGTTTGTATGGCAGCTATATGATATAGTGGTCCGATCCAGACCAAACTTTCACAAATCGTGTATGGCTGTTTTAAATAAATAAATGTTCAATCCGGTTGCAATAGCTTAGAAAACAAAAAAGTTTTCCATACAAAGACTTGTTTTCATATCGGTCGTTTGTATGGCAGCTATATGATATAGTGGTCCGATCCGGACCAAACTTTCACTAATCGTGTATGGCTATGTTAAAAAAATAAATGTTCAATTCGGTGCAATAGCTTGGAAAACAAAAAAGTTTCCTATACAAAAACTTGTTTTCATTACGGTCGTTGGTATGGCAGCTATATGATATAGCGGTCCTATCCGGACCAAACTTTCACAAATTGTGTATGCTTATATTAAACAAATAATTGTTGAGTTCCGTTGCAATCATTTGGAAAACAAAAAAATTTTCCATATAAAGACTTGTTTCCATATCGGTCGTTTGTATGGCAGCTATATGATATAGTGGTCCGATCCGGACCAAACTTTCACAAATTGTGTATGCCTATGTTAAACAAATAAACGTTGAATTCCGTTGCAAGCATTTGGAAAACAAAAAAATATTGCATATAAAGACTTGTTTCCGTATCGGTCGTTTGTATGGCAGCTATATGATATAGTGGTCCGATCCGGACCAAACTTTCACAAATCGTGTATGGCTATGTTAAATAAATAAATGTTTAATTCGGTTGCAATAGCTTAGAAAACAAAAAAAAGTTTCCCATACAAAGACTTGTTTTCATATCGGTCGTTGGTATGGCAGCTATATGATATAGTGGTCCGATCCGGACCAAACTTTCAAAATTGTGTATGCCTATGTTAAACAAATAAACGTTGAATTCCGTTGCAAGCATTTGGAAAACAAAAAAATATTGCATATAAAGATTTGTTTCCGTATCGGTCGTTTGTATGGCAGCTATATGATATAGTGGTCCGATCCGGACCAAACTTTCACAAATCGTGTATGGCTATGTTAAATAAATAAATGTTTAATTCGGTTGCAATAGCTTGGAAAACAAAAAAATTTTTCATACAAAGAAAATAAATAAATGTTGAATTCGGTTGCAATAGGTTGGAAAACAATGTTCAATTCGGTTGCAATAGCTTGGAAAACAAAAAAGTTTCCCATACAAAGACTTGTTTTCATTACGGTCGTTGGTATGGCAGCTATATGATATAGTGGTCCGATCCTGACCACACTTTAACAAATTGTGTATGCCTATGTTAAACAAATAATTGTTGAATTCCGTTGCAATCATTTGGAAAACAAAAAAAATTTTCCATATAAAGACTTGTTTCCATATCGGTCGTTTGTATGGCAGCTATATGATATAGTGGTCCGATCCGGACCAAACTTTTACAAATCGTGTATGGCTATGTTAAATAAATAAATGTTTAATGCGGTTGCAATAGCTTGGAAAACAAAAAAGTTTCCCATATAAAGACTTGTTTCCATATCGGTCGTTTGTATGGCAGCTATATGATATAGTAATCCGATCCGGACCAAACATTTACAAATCGTGTATGGCTATGTTAAATAAATAAATGTTCAATTCGGTTGCAATAGCTTGGAAAACAAAAAAGTTTCCCATACAAAGACTTGTTTTCATTACGGTCGTTGGTATGGCAGCTATATGATATAGTGGTCCGATCCGGACCAAACTTTCACAAATTGTGTATGCCTATGTTAAACAGATAATTGTTGAATTCCGTTGCAATCATTTGGAAAACAAAAAAATTTTCCATATAAAGACTTGTTATCATATCGGTCGTTTGTATGGCAGCTATAAGATATAGTGGTCCGATTCGGACCAAACATTTACAAATCGTGTATGGCTATGTTAAATAAATAAATGTTCAATTCGGTTGCAATAGCTTAGAAAACAAAAAAGTTTCGCATACAAAGGCTTGTTTTCATATCGGTCGTTGGTATGGCAGCTGTATGATATAGTGGTCCGATCCGGACCAAACTTTCAGAAATTGTGTATGCCTATGTTAAACAAACAAATGTTGAATTCCGTTGCAATCATTTGGAAAACAAAAAAATTTTTCATATAAAGACTTGTTTCCATATCGGTCGTTTGTATGGCAGCTATATGATATAGTGGTCCGATCCGGACCAAACTTTCAGAAATCGTGTCTGGCTATGTTAAATAAATAAATGTTTAATTCGGTTGCAATAGCTTGGAAAACAAAAAAGTTTCCTATACAAAGACTTGTTTTCATATCGGTCGTTGGTATGGCAGCTATAAGATATAGTGGTCCAATCCGGACCAATGGCTATGTATGTCTTTGTTAAATAAATAAATGTTGAATTCAGTTTCAATAGCTTGGAAAACAAAAAAGTTTCCCATACAAAGACTTGATTTCATATCGGTCGTTTGTATGGCAGCTATATGATATAGTGGTCCGATCCAAACCAAACTTTCACAAATCGTGTATGGCTATAATAAATAAATAACTGTTGAATTCAGTTGCAATAGCTTGAAAAACAAAAAAGTTTCCCATACAAAAGACTTGTTTTCATTACGGTCGTTTGTATTGCAGCTATATGATATAGTGGTCCGATCCAAACCAAACTTTCACAAATCGTGTATGGATTATAATAAATAAATTACTGTTGAGTTCAGTTGCAATAGCTTGAAAAACAAAAAGGTTCCCATACAAAGACTTGTTTTCATTACGGTCGTTTGTGTGGCAGCTTATATGATATAGGACCAAACTTTTACAAATCGTGTATGGCTATGTTAAATAAATAAATGTTCAATTCGGTTGCAATAGCTTGGAAAACAAAAAGTTTCCTATACAAAGACTTGTTTTCATATCGGTCGTTTGTATGGCAGCTATATGATATAGTGGTCCGATCCGGACCAATAGGCTATGTATGGCTATGTTAAATAAATAAATGTTGAATTCAGTTGCAATAGCTTGAAAACCAAAAATGTTTTCCATACAAAGACTTGTTTTCATACCGGTCGTTTGTATGGCAGCTATAAGATATAGTGGTCCGATCCGGACTAAACTTTCACAAATCGTGTATGGCTATAATAAGTAAATAAATGTTGAATTCAGTGGCAATAGCTTGAAAAACAAAAAGGTTCCCATACAAAGACTTGTTTTCATTACGGTCGTTTGTATGGCAGCTATATGATATAGTGGTCCGATCCAAACCAAACTTTCACAAATCGTGTATGGCTATAATAAATAAATAACTGTTGAATTCAGTTGCAATAGCTTGAAAAACAAAAAAGGTTTCCATACAAAGACTTGTTTTCATTACGGTCGTTTGTATTGCAGCTATATGATATAGTGGTCCGATCCAAACCAAACTTTCACAAATCGTGTATGGTTATAATAAATAAATTACTGTTGAGTTCAGTTGCAATAGCTTGAAAAACAAAAAAGGTTCCCATACAAAGACTTGTTTTCATTACGGTCGTTTGTATGGCAGCTATATGATATAGGACCAAACTTTTACAAATCGTGTATGGCTATGTTAAATAAATAAATGTTCAATTCGGTTGCAATAGCTTGGAAAACAAAAAAGTTTCCTATACAAAGACTTGTTTTCATATCGGTCGTTTGTATGGCAGCTATATGATATAGTGGTCCGATCCGGACCAAACTTTCACAAATCGTCTATGGCTATGTTAAATAAATAAATGTTCAATTCGGTTGCAATAGCTTGGAAAACAAAAAGTTTCCCATACAAAGACTTGTTTTCATATCGGTCGTTGGTATGGCAGCTATAAGATATAGTGGTCCAATCCGGACCAATGGCTATGTATGGCTTTGTTAAATAAATAAATGTTGAATTCAGTTGCAATAGCTTGAAAAACAAAAGTTTCCCATACAAAGACTTGATTTCATATCGGTCGTTTGTATGGCAGCTATATGATATAGTGGTCCGATTCGGACCAATGGCTATGTATGGCTATGTTAAATAAATAAATGTTGAATTCAGTTGCAATAGCTTGAAAAACAAAAAAGTTTCCCATACAAAGACTTGATTTCATATCGGTCGTTTGTATGGCAGCTATATGATATAGTGGTCCGATCCGACCAATGGCTATGTATGGCTATGTTAAATAAATAAATGTTGAATTCGGTTGCAATAGCTTGAAAAACAAAAAAGTTTCCCATACAAAGACTTGATTTCATATCGGTCGTTTGTATGGCAGCTATATGATATAGTGGTCCGATCCGGACCAATGGCTATGTATGGCTATGTTAAATAAATAAATGTTGAATTCGGTTGCAATAGCTTGAAAAACAAAAAGTTTCCCATACAAAGACTTGATCTCATATCGGTCGTTTGTATGGCAGCTATATGATATAGTGGTCCGATCCGGACCAATGGCTATGTATGGCTATGTTAAATAAATAAATGTTGAATTCAGTGGCAATAGCTTGAAAACCAAAAATGTTTTCCATACAAAGACTTGTTTTCATACCGGTCGTTTGTATGGCAGCTATATATAGTTATAGCGGTCCGATCCGGTCCAAACTTTCGCAAATCGTGTAGGGGTATGTTATATAAATAAACCTTGAATTCAGTTGCAATAGCTTGAAAACCAAAAATGTTTTCCATACAAAGACTTGTTTTCATACCGGTCGTTTGTATGGCAGCTATAAGATATAGTGGTCCGATCCGGACTAAACTTTCACAAATCGTGTATGGCTATAATAAGTAAATAAATGTTGAATTCAGTGGCAATAGCTTGAAAAAAAAAAAAAGTTCCCATACAAAGACTTGTTTTCATTACGGTCGTTTGTATGGCAGCTATATGATATAGTGGTCCGATCCAAACCAAACTTTCACAAATCGTGTATGGCTATAATAAATAAATAACTGTTGAATTCAGTTGCAATAGCTTGAAAAACAAAAAGGTTTCCATACAAAGACTTGTTTTCATTACGGTCGTTTGTATTGCAGCTATATGATATAGTGGTCCGATCCAAACCAAACTTTCACAAATCGTGTATGGTTATAATAAATAAATTACTGTTGAGTTCAGTTGCAATAGCTTGAAAAACAAAAAAGGTTCCCATACAAAGACTTGTTTTCATTACGGTCGTTTGTATGGCAGCTATATGATATAGGACCAAACTTTTACAAATCATGTATGGCTATGTTAAATAAATAAATGTTCAATTCGGTTGCAATAGCTTGGAAAACAAAAAAGTTTCCTATACAAAGACTTGTTTTCATATCGGTCGTTTGTATGGCAGCTATATGATATAGTGGTCCGATCCGGACAAACTTTCACAAATCGTCTATGGCTATGTTAAATAAATAAATGTTCAATTCGGTTGCAATAGCTTGGAAAACAAAAAAGTTTCCCATACAAAGACTTGTTTTCATATCGGTCGTTGGTATGGCAGCTATAAGATATAGTGGTCCAATCCGGACCAATGGCTATGTATGGCTTTGTTAAATAAATAAATGTTGAATTCAGTTGCAATAGCTTGAAAAACAAAAAAGTTTCCCATACAAAGACTTGATTTCATATCGGTCGTTTGTATGGCAGCTATATGATATAGTGGTCCGATTCGGACCAATGGCTATGTATGGCTATGTTAAATAAATAAATGTTGAATTCAGTTGCAATAGCTTGAAAAACAAAAAAGTTTCCCATACAAAGACTTGATTTCATATCGGTCGTTTGTATGGCAGCTATATGATATAGTGGTCCGATCCGGACCAATGGCTATGTATGGCTATGTTAAATAAATAAATGTTGAATTCGGTTGCAATAGCTTGAAAAACAAAAAAGTTTCCCATACAAAGACTTGATTTCATATCGGTCGTTTGTATGGCAGCTATATGATATAGTGGTCCGATCCGGACCAATGGCTATGTATGGCTATGTTAAATAAATAAATGTTGAATTCGGTTGCAATAGCTTGAAAAACAAAAAAGTTTCCCATACAAAGACTTGATCTCATATCGGTCGTTTGTATGGCAGCTATATGATATAGTGGTCCGATCCGGACCAATGGCTATGTATGGCTATGTTAAATAAATAAATGTTGAATTCAGTGGCAATAGCTTGAAAACCAAAAATGTTTTCCATACAAAGACTTGTTTTCATACCGGTCGTTTGTATGGCAGCTATATATAGTTATAGCGGTCCGATCCGGTCCAAACTTTCGCAAATCGTGTAGGGGTATGTTATATAAATAAACCTTGAATTCAGTTGCAATAGCTTGAAAAACAAAAAAGTTTCCCATACAAAGACTTTTTTCCATATCGGTCGTTTGTATGGCAGCTATAAGATATAGTGGTCCGATCCGGACTAAACTTCCACAAATCGTGTATGGCTATAATATGTAAATAAATGTTGAATTCAGTGGCAATAGCTTGAAAAACAAAAAAGGTTCCCATACAAAGACTTGTTTTCATTACGGTCGTTTGTATGGCAGCTATATGATATAGTGGTCCGATCCAAACCAAACTTTCACAAATCGTGTATGGCTATAATAAATAAATAAATGTTGAATTCAGTTGCAATAGCTTGAAAAACAAAAAAGTTTCCCATACAAAGACTTGATTTCATATCGGTCGTTTGTATGGCAGCTATATGATATAGTGGTCCAATCCGGACCAATGGCTATGTATGGCTATGTTAAATAAATAAATGTTGAATTCGGTTGCAATAGCTTGAAAAACAAAAAAGTTTCCCATACAAAGACTTGATTTCATATCGGTCGTTTGTATGACAGCTATATGATATAGTGGTCCGATCCGGACCAATGGCTATGTATGGCTATGTTAAATAAATAAATGTTGAATTCAGTTGCAATAGCTTGAAAAACAAAAAAGTTTCCCATACAAAGACATGATTTCATATCGGTCGTTTGTATGTCAGCTATATGATATAGTGGTCCGCTCGGGACCAATGGCTATGTATGGCTTTGTTAAATAAATAAATGTTGAATTCAGTTGCAATAGCTTGAAAACCAAAAAAGTTTCCCATACAAAGACTTGATTTCATATCGGTCGTTTGTATGGCAGCTATATGATATAGTGGTCCGATCCGGACCAATGGCTATGTATGGCTATGTTAAATAAATAAATGTTGAATTCAGTTGCAATAGCTTGAAAAACAAAAAAGTTTCCCATACAAAGACTTGATTTCATATCGGTCGTTTGTATGGCAGCTATATGATATAGTGGTCCGATCCGGACCAATGGCTATGTATGGCTATGTTAAATAAATAAATGTTGACTTCAGTTGCAATAGCTTGAAAAACAAAAAAGTTTCCCATACAAAGACTTGATTTCATATCGGTCGTTTGTATGGCAGCTATATGATATAGTGGTCCGATCCGGACCAATGGCTATGTATGGCTATGTTAAATAAATAAATGTTGAATTCAGTTGCAATAGCTTGAAAACCAAAAATGTTTTCCATACAAAGACTTGTTTTCATACCGGTCGTTTGTATGGCAGCTATATATAGATATAGCGGTCCGATCCGGTCCAAACTTTCGCAAATCGTGTAGGGTTATGTTATATAAATAAACCTTGAATTCAGTTGCAATAGCTTGAAAAACAAAAAAGTTTCCCATACAAAGACTTTTTTCCATATCGGTCGTTTGTATGGCAGCTATAAGATATAGTGGTCCGATCCGGACTAAACTTTCACAAATCGTGTATGGCTATAATAAGTAAATAAATGTTGAATTCAGTGGCAATAGCTTGAAAAACAAAAAAGGTTCCCATACAAAGACTTGTTTTCATTACGGTCGTTTGTATGGCAGCTATATGATATAGTGGTCCGATCCAAACCAAACTTTCACAAATCGTGTATGGCTATTCAGTTGCAATAGCTTGAAAAACAAAAAAGTTTCCCATACAAAGACTTGTTTTCATATCGGTCGTTTGTATGGCAGCTATATGATATAGTGGTCCGATCCGGACCAATGGCTATGTATGGCTATGTTAAATAAATAAATGTTGCATTCGGTTGCAATAGCTTGAAAAACAAAAAAGTTTCCCATACAAAGACTTGATTTCATATCGGTCGTTTGTATGGCAGCTATATGATATAGTGGTCCGATCCGGACCAATGGCTATGTATGGCTATGTTAAATAAATAAATGTTGAATTCGGTTGCAATAGCTTGAAAAACAAAAAAGTTTCCCATACAAAGACTTGATTTCATATCGGTCGTTTGTATGGCAGCTATATGATATAGTGGTCCGATCCGGACCAATGGCTATGTATGGCTATGTTAAATAAATAAATGTTGAATTCAGTTGCAATAGCTTGAAAACCAAAAATGTTTTCCATACAAAGACTTGTTTTCATACCGGTCGTTTGTATGGCAGCTATATATAGATATAGCGGTCCGATCCGGTCCAAACTTTCGCAAATCGTGTAGGGTTATGTTATATAAATAAACCTTGAATTCAGTTGCAATAGCTTGAAAAACAAAAAAGTTTCCCATACAAAGACTTTTTTCCATATCGGTCGTTTGTATGGCAGCTATAAGATATAGTGGTCCGATCCGGACTAAACTTTCACAAATCGTGTATGGCTATAATAAGTAAATAAATGTTGAATTCAGTGGCAATAGCTTGAAAAACAAAAAAGGTTCCCATACAAAGACTTGTTTTCATTACGGTCGTTTGTATGGCAGCTATATGATATAGTGGTCCGATCCAAACCAAACTTTCACAAATCGTGTATGGCTATAATAAATAAATAACTGTTGAATTCAGTTGCAATAGCTTGAAAAACAAAAAAGGTTCCCATACAAAGACTTGTTTTCATTACGGTCGTTTGTATTGCAGCTATATGATATAGTGGTCCGATCCAAACCAAACTTTCACAAATCGTGTATGGTTATAATAAATACATTACTGTTGAGTTCAGTTGCAATAGCTTGAAAAACAAAAAAGGTTCCCATACAAAGACTTGTTTTCATTACGGTCGTTTGTATGGCAGCTATATGATATAGGACCAAACTTTTACAAATCGTGTATGGCTATGTTAAATAAATAAATGTTCAATTCGGTTGCAATAGCTTGGAAAACAAAAAAGTACAAAGACTTGTTTTCATATCGGTCGTTGGTATGGCAGCTATAAGATATAGTGGTCCAATCCGGACCAATGGCTATGTATGGCTTTGTTAAATAAATAAATGTTGAATTCAGTTGCAATAGCTTGAAAAACAAAAAAGTTTCCCATACAAAGACTTGATTTCATATCGGTCGTTTGTATGGCAGCTATATGATATAGTGGTCCGATTCGGACCAATGGCTATGTATGGCTGTGTCAAATAAATAAATCTTGAATTCGGTTGCGATAGCTTGGAAAACAAAAAAGTTTTCCATGCAAAGACTTGTTTTCATTTCGGTCGTTTGTATGGCACCTATATGATATAGTGGTCCGATATTGACCAAACTTTAAAAAATCATATATGAATACACATAAATAAATTATGAATTCGGTTGCGATAGCTTGGAGAACAAAAAAGTTTTTCATACGAAGACTTATTTTCATATCGGTCGTTTTGTATGGCAGCTATATGATAAAGTGGTCCGATCCGGACAAAAGTTTTACAAATCGTGTATGGCTATGTCATATAAATAAATTTTTCCATACAAAGACTTGTTTTCATATCGGTCGTTTGTATGGCAGCTATATGATATAGTGGTCCGATCCAAACCAAACTTTCACAAATCGTGTATGGCTATAATAAATAAATAACTGTTGAATTCAGTTGCAATAGCTTGAAAAACAAAAAAGGCTATGTATGGCTATGTTAAATAAATAAATGTTGAATTCGGCTGCAACAGAAAAATTTTCCATACAAAAGACTTGTTTTCATATCGGTCGTTTGTATTGCAGCTATATGATATAGTGGTCCGATCCAAACCAAACTTTCACAAATCGTGTATGGCTATAATAAATAAATAACTGTTGAATTCAGTTGCAATAGCTTGAAAAACAAAAAAGGTTCCCATACAAAGACTTGTTTTCATATCGGTCGTTTGTATGGCAGCTATATGATATAGGACCAAACTTTTACAAATCGTGTATGGCTATGTTAAATAAATAAATGTTCAATTCGGTTGCAATAGCTTAGAAAACAAAAAAGTTTCCCATACAAAGACTTGTTTTCATATCGGTCGTTGGTATGGCAGCTATATGATATAGTGGTCCGATCCGGACCAATGGCTATGTATGGCTATGTTAAATAAATAAATGTTGAATTCGGTTGCAATAGGTTGGAAAACAAAAATTTTCTATACAAAGACTTGTTTTCATTACGGTCGTTTGTATGGCAGCTATATGATATAGTGGTCCGATCCGGATCAATGGCTATGTATGGCTTTGTTAAATAAATAAATGTTGAATTCAGTTGCAATAGGTTGGAAAACAGAAAAATTTTCCATACAAAGACTTGTTTTCATATCGGTCGTTTGTATTGCAGCTATATGATATAGTGGTCCGATCCAAACCAAACTTTCACAAATCTTGTATGGCTATAATAAATAAATAACAATTGAATTCAGTTGCAATAGCTTGAAAAACAAAAAGGTTCCCATACAAAGACTTGTTGTCATATCGGTCGGACCAAACTTTCACAAATTGTGTATGCCTATGTTAAACAAATAAATGTTGAATTCCGTTGCAATCATTTGGAAAACAAAAAAATTTTCCATATAAAGACTTGTTTCCGTATCGGTCGTTTGTATGGCAGCTATATGATATAGTGGTCCGATCCGACCAAACTTTCACAAATTGTGTATGCCTATGTTAAACAAACAAATGTTGAATTCCGTTGCAATCATTTGGAAAACAAAAAAATTTTCCATATAAAGACTTGTTTCCATATCGGTCGTTTGTATGGCAGCTATATGATATAGTGGTCCGATCCGGACCAAACTTTCACAAATTGTGTATGCCTATGTTGAACAAACAAATGTTGAATTCCGTTGCAATCATGTGGAAAACAAAAAAATGTTCCATATAAAGACTTGTTTCCATATCGGTCGTTTGTATGGCAGCTATATGATATAGTGGTCCGATCCGGACCAAACTTTCACAAATCGTGTATGGCTATGTTAAATAAATAAATGTTCAATTCGGTTGCAATAGCTTGGAAAAGAAAAAAGTTTCCTATACAAAGACTTGTTTTCATATCGGTCGTTGGTATGGCAGCTAAAAGATATAGTGGTCCAATCCGGACCAATGGCTATGTATGGCTTTGTTAAATAAATAAATGTTGAATTCAATTGCAATAGCTTGAAAAACAAAAAAGTTTCCCATACAAAGACTTGATTTCATATCGGTCGTTTGTATGGCAGCTATATGATATAAAGGTCCGATCCAAACCAAACTTTCACAAATCGGGTATGGCTATAATAAATAAATAACTGTTGAATTCAGTTGCAATAGCTTGAAAAAAAAAAAAAGGTTCCCATACAAAGACTTGTTTTCATTACGGTCGTTTGTATTGCAGCTATATGATATAGTGGTCCGATCCGGACCAAACTTTCACAAATCGTGTATGGCTATGTTAAATAAATAAATGTTCAATTCGGTTGCAATAGCTTGGAAAAGAAAAAAGTTTCCTATACAAAGACTTGTTTTCATATCGGTCGTTGGTATGGCAGCTAAAAGATATAGTGGTCCAATCCGGACCAATGGCTATGTATGGCTTTGTTAAATAAATAAATGTTGAATTCAATTGCAATAGCTTGAAAAACAAAAAAGGTTCCCATACAAAGACTTGTTTTCATTACGGTCGGTTGTATGGCAGCTATATGATATAGGACCAAACTATTACAAATCGTGTATGGCTATGTTAAATAAATAAATGTTCAATTCGGTTGCAATAGCTTGGAAAACAAAAAAGTTTCCTATACAAAGACTTGTTTTCATATCGGTCGTTTGTATGGCAGCTATATGATATAGTGGTCCGATCCGGACCAAACTTTCACAAATCGTGTATGGCTATGTTAAATAAATAAATGTTCAATTCGTTTGCAATAGCTTGGAAAACAAAAAGTTTCCCATACAAAGACTTGTTTTCATATCGGTCGTTGGTATGGCAGCTATAAGATATAGTGATCCAAGCCGGACCAATGGCTATGTATGGCTTTGTTAAATAAATAAATGTTGAATTCAGTTGCAATAGCTTGAAAAACAAAAAGTTTCCCATACAAAGACTTGATTTCATATCGGTCGTTTGTATGGCAGCTATATGATATAGTGGTCCGATCCGGACCAATGGCTATGTATGGCTATGTTAAATAAATATATGTTGAATTCGGTTGCAATAGCTTGAAAAACAAAAAAGTTTCCCATACAAAGACTTGATTTCATATCGGTCGTTTGTATGGCAGCTATATGATATAGTGGTCCGATCCGGACCAATGGCTATGTATGGCTATGTTACATAAATATATGTTGAATTCAGTTGCAATAGCTTGATGTTAAATAAATATATGTTGAATTCAGTTGCAATAGCTTGGAAAACAAAAAAGTTTCCCATACAAAGACTTGATTTCATATCGGTCGTTTGTATGGCAGCTATATGATATAGTGGTCCGATCCGGACCAATGGCTATGTATGCCTATGTTAAATAAATATATGTTGAATTCAGTTGCAATAGCTTGAAATACAAAAAAGTTTCCCATACAAAGACTTGTTTCCATATCGGTCGTTTGTATGGCAGCTATAAGATATAGTGGTCCGATCCGGACTAAACTTTCACAAATCGTGTATGGCTATAATAAGTAAATAACTGTTGAATTCAGTTGTAATAGCTTGAAAAACAAAAAGTTTCCCATACAAAGACTTGTTTTCATTACGGTCGTTTGTATGGCAGCTATATGATATAGTGGTCCGATCCGGACCAAATGGCTATGTGTGGCTATGTTTAGTAAATAAAGGTTGAATTCGGTTGCAATAGGTTGGAAAACAAAAAAGTTTTTTATACAAAGACTTGTTTTCATATCGGTCGTTTGTATGGCAGCTATATGATATAGTGGTCCGATCCGGACCAAACTTTCAGAAATCGTGTCTGGCTATGTTAAATAAATAAATGTTCAATTCGGTTGCAATAGCTTGGAAAACAAAAAAGTTTCCTATACAAAGACTTGTTTTCATATCGGTCGTTGGTATGGCAGCTATAAGATATAGTGGTCCAATCCGGACCAATGGCTAATGTATGGCTTTGTTAAATAAATAAATGTTGAATTCAGTTTCAATAGCTTGAAAAACAAAAAAGTTTCCCATACAAAGACTTGATTTCATATCGGTCGTTTGTATGGCAGCTATATGATATAGTGGTCCGATCCAAACCAAACTTTCACAAATCGTGTATGGCTATAATAAATAAATAACTGTTGAATTCAGTTGCAATAGCTTGGAAAACAAAAAAGGTTCCCATACAAAGACTTGTTTTCATTACGGTCGTTTGTATTGCAGCTATATGATATAGTGGTCCGATCCAAACCAAACTTTCACAAATCGTGTATGGTTATAATAAATAAATTACTGTTGAGTTCAGTTGCAATAGCTTGGAAAACAAAAAAGGTTCCCATACAAAGACTTGTTTTCATTACGGTCGTTTGTATGGCAGCTATATGATATAGGTGTCGGACCAAACTTTTACAAATCGTGTATGGCTATGTTAAATAAATAAATGTTCAATTCGGTTGCAATAGCTTGGAAAACAAAAAAGTTTCCTATACAAAGACTTGTTTTCATATCGGTCGTTGGTGTGGCAGCTATAAGATATAGTGGTCCAATCCGGACCAATGGCTATGTATGGCTTTGTTAAATAAATAAATGTTGAATTCAGTTGCAATAGCTTGGAAAACAAAAAAGTTTCCCATACAAAGACTTGATTTCATATCGGTCGTTTGTATGGCAGCTATATGATATAGTGGTCCGATCCGGACCAATGGCTATGTATGGCTATGTTAAATAAATAAATGTTGAATTCGGTTGCAATAGCTTGAAAAACAAAAAAGTTTCCCATACAAAGACTTGATTTCATATCGGTCGTTTGTATGGCAGCTCTATGATATAGTGGTCCGATCCGGACCAATGGCTATGTATGGCTATGTTAAATAAATAAATGTTGAATTCAGTTGCAATAGCTTTAAAAACAAAAAGTTTCCCATACAAAGACTTGATTTCATATCGGTCGTTTGTATGGCAGCTTTATGATATAGTGGTCCGCTCGGGACCAATAGCTATGTATGGCTTTGTTAAATAAATAAATGTTGAATTCAGTTGCAATAGCTTGAAAAACAAAAAAGGTTCCCATACAAAGACTTGTTTTCATTACGGTCGTTTGTATGGCAGCTATATGATATAGTGGTCCGATCCAGACCAAACTTTCACAAATCGTGTATGGCTATAATAAATAAATAACTGTTGAATTCAGTTGCAATAGCTTGAAAAACAAAAAAGGTTTTCATACAAAGACTTGTTTTCATTACGGTCGTTTGTATTGCAGCTATATGATATAGTGGTCCGATCCAAACCAAACTTTCACAAATCGTGTATGGCTATAATAAATAAATTACTGTTGAGTTCAATTGCAATAGCTTGAAAAACAAAAAAGGTTCCCATACAAAGACTTGTTTTCATTACGGTCGTTTGTATGGCAGCTATATGATATAGGACCAAACTTTTACAAATCGTGTATGGCTATGTTAAATAAATAAATGTTGAATTCGGTTGCAATAGCTTGGAAAACAAAAAGTTTCCCATACAAAGACTTGTTTTCATATCGGTCGTTTGTATGGCAGCTATATGATATAGTGGTCCGATCCGGACCAAATTGGCTATGTATGGCTATGTTAAATAAATAAATGTTGAATTCAGTTGCAATAGCTTGGAAAACAAAAAGTTTCCCATACAAAGACTTGTTTTCATATCGGTCGTTTGTATGGCAGCTATATGATATAGTGGTCCGATCCGGACCAATGGCTATGTATGGCTATGTTAAATAAATAAATGTTGAATTCAGTTGCAATAGCTTGGAAAACAAAAAAGTTTCCCATACAAAGACTTGATTTCATATCGGTCGTTTGTATGGCAGCTATATGATATAGTGGTCCGATCCGGACCAATTGGCTATGTATGGCTATGTTAAATAAATAAATGTTGAATTCAGTTGCAATAGCTTGAAAACCAAAAATGTTTTCCATACAAAGACTTGTTTTCATATCGGTCGTTTGTATGGCAGCTATATATAGATATAGCGGTCCGATCCGGTCCAAACTTTCGCAAATCGTGTAGGGTTATGTTAAATAAATAAACCTTGAATTCAGTTGCAATAGCTTGAAAAACAAAAAAGTTTCCCATACAAAGACTTTTTTCCATATCGGTCGTTTGTATGGCAGCTATATGATATAGTGGTCAGATCTGGACTAAACTTACACAAATCGTGTATGGCTATGTTAAATAAATAAGTGTTGAAGTTAGTTGCAATAGCTTGAAAAACAAAAAAGTTTCCCATACAAAGACTTGTTTTCATTACGGTCGTTTGTATGGCAGCTATATGATATAGTGGTCCGATCCAAACCAAACTTTCACAAATCGTGTATGGCTATGATAAATAAATAAATGTTGAATTCGGTTGCAATAGCTTGGAAAACAAAAAAGTTTTCCATACAAAGACTTGTTTTCATATCGGTCGTTTGTATGGCAGCTATATGATATAGTGGTCCGATCCGGACCAAATTGGCTAAACATGTATGGCTATGTTAAATAAATAAATGTTGAATTCGGTTGCAATAGCTTGAAAAACAAAAAAGTTTCCCATACAAAGACTTGATTTCATATCGGTCGTTTGTATGGCAGCTATATGATATAGTGGTCCGATCCGGACCAATGGCTATGTATGGCTATGTTAAATAAATAAATGTTGAATTCGGTTGCAATAGCTTGAAAAACAAAAAAGTTTCCCATACAAAGACTTGATTTCATATCGGTCGTTTGTATGGCAGCTATATGATATAGTGGTCCGATCCGGACCAATGGCTATGTATGGCTATGTTAAATAAATAAATGTTGAATTCAGTTGCAATAGCTCGAAAACCAAAAATGTTTTCCATACAAAGACTTGTTTTCATACCGGTCGTTTGTATGGCAGCTATATATAGATATAGTGGTCCGATCCGGTCCAAACTTTCGCAAATCGTGTAGGGTTATGTTATATAAATAAACCTTGAATTCGGTTGCAATAGCTTGGAAAACAAAAAAGTTTCCCATACAAAGACTTTTTTCCATATCGGTCGTTTGTATGGCAGCTATATGATATAGTGGTCCGATCCGGACTAAACTTTCACAAATCGTGTATGGCTATGATAAATAAATAAATGTTGAATTCGGTTGCAATAGCTTGGAAAACAAAAAAGGTTCCCATACAAAGACTTGTTTTCATTACGGTCGTTTGTATGGCAGCTATATGATATAGTGGTCCGATCCAAACCAAACTTTCACAAATCGTGTATGGCTATAATAAATAAATAACTGTTGAATTCAGTTGCAATAGCTTGAAAAACAAAAAAGGTTCCCATACAAAGACTTGTTTTCATATCGGTCGTTTGTATGGCAGCTATATGATATAGTGGTCCGATCCAAACCAAACTTTCACAAATCGTGTATGGTTATAATAAATAAATTACTGTTGAGTTCAGTTGCAATAGCTTGGAAAACAAAAAAGGTTCCCATACAAAGACTTGTTTTCATTTCGGTCGTTTGTATGGCAGCTATATGATATAGGTGGGACCAAACTTTTACAAATCGTGTATGGCTATGTTAAATAAATAAATGTTCAATTCGGTTGCAATAGCTTGGAAAACAAAAAAGTTTCCCATACAAAGACTTGTTTTCATATCGGTCGTTTGTATGGCAGCTATATGATATAGTGGTCCGATCCGGACCAATTTGGCTATGTATGGCTTTGTTAAATAAATAAATGTTGAATTCAGTTGCAATAGCTTGAAAAACAAAAAAGTTTCCCATACAAAGACTTGATTTCATATCGGTCGTTTGTATGGCAGCTATATGATATAGTGGTCCGATTCGGACCAAACTTTGGCTATGTATGGCTATGTCAAATAAATAAATCTTGAATTCGGTTGCGATAGCTTGGAAAACAAAAAAGTTTTCCATACAAAGACTTGTTTTCATATCGGTCGTTTGTATGGCAGCTATATGATATAGGGGTCCGATCCTGACCAAACTTTCACAAATCATGTATGGCTACACATAAATAAATGTTGAATTCGGTTGCGATAGCTTGGAGAACAAAAAAGTTTTTCATACAAAGACTTGTTTTTATATCTGTCGTTTGTATGGCAGCTATATGATATAAAGGTCCGTTCCGGACAAAAGTTTTACAAATCGTGTATGGCTATGTCATATAAATAAATGTTTTCCATACAAAGACTTGTTTTCATATCGGTCGTTTGTATGGCAGCTATATGATATAGTGGTCCGATCCAAACCAAACTTTCACAAATCGTGTATGGCTATGTTAAATAAATAACTGTTGAATTCAGTTGCAATAGCTTGGAAAACAAAAAAGGCTATGTATGGCTATGTTAAATAAATAAATGTTGAATTCGGCTGCAACAGAAAAATTTTCCATACAAAGACTTGTTTTCATATCGGTCGTTTGTATTGCAGCTATATGATATAGTGGTCCGATCCAAACCAAACTTTCACAAATCGTGTATGGCTATAATAAATAAATAACTGTTGAATTCAGTTGCAATAGCTTGAAAAACAAAAAAGGCTATGTATGGCTATGTTAAATAAATAAATGTTGAATTCGGCTGCAACAGAAAAATTTTCCATACAAAGACTTGTTTTCATATCGGTCGTTTGTATTGCAGCTATATGATATAGTGGTCCGATCCAAACCAAACTTTCACAAATCGTGTATGGCTATAATAAATAAATAACTGTTGAATTCAGTTGCAATAGCTTGGAAAACAAAAAAGGTTCCCATACAAAGACTTGTTTTCATATCGGTCGATTGTATGGCAGCTATATGATATAGGGACCAAACTTTTACAAATCGTGTATGGCTATGTTAAATAAATAAATGTTCAATTCGGTTGCAATAGCTTGGAAAACAAAAAAGTTTCCCATACAAAGACTTGTTTTCATATCGGTCGTTGGTATGGCAGCTATATGATATAGTGGTCCGATCCGGACCAATTGGCTATGTATGGCTATGTTAAATAAATAAATGTTGAATTCGGTTGCAATAGGTTGGAAAACAAAAAAATTTTCCATACAAAGACTTGTTTTCATATCGGTCGTTTGTATGGCAGCTATATGATATAGTGGTCCGATCCGGACCAATTGCTAATCGTGTATGGCTTTGTTAAATAAATAAATGTTGAATTCAGTTGCAATAGGTTGGAAAACAGAAAAATTTTCCATACAAAGACTTGTTTTCAAATCGGTCGTTTGTATGGCAGCTATATGATATAGTGGTCCGATCCGAACCAAACTTTCACAAATCGTGTATGGCTATAATAAATAAATAACTATTGAATTCAGTTGCAATAGCTTGAAAAACAAAAAAGGTTCCCATACAAAGACTTGTTTTCATATCGGTCGTGACCAAACTTTCACAAATTGTGTATGGCTATGTTAAATAAATAAATGTTGAATTCCGTTGCAATCATTTGGAAAACAAAAAAATTTTCCATACAAAGACTTGTTTCCATATCGGTCGTTTGTATGGCAGCTATATGATATAGTGGTCCGATCCGGACCAAACTTTCACAAATTGTGTATGGCTATGTTAAATAAACAAATGTTGAATTCCGTTGCAATCATGTGGAAAACAAAAAATGTTCCATACAAAGACTTGTTTTCATATCGGTCGTTTGTATGGCAGCTATATGATATAGTGGTCAGATCTGGACCAAACTTTCACAAATCGTGTATGGCTATGTTAAATAAATAAATGTTGAATTCGGTTGCAATAGCTTGGAAAAAAAAAAGTTTCCTATACAAAGACTTGTTTTCATATCGGTCGTTTGTATGGCAGCTATATGATATAGTGGTCCAATCCGGACCAATGGCTATGTATGGCTTTGTTAAATAAATAAATGTTGAATTCAATTGCAATAGCTTGAAAAACAAAAAAGTTTCCCATACAAAGACTTGATTTCATATCGGTCGTTTGTATGGCAGCTATATGATATAAAGGTCCGATCCGAACCAAACTTTCACAAATCGTGTATGGCTATAATAAATAAATAACTGTTGAATTCAGTTGCAATAGCTTGAAAAAAAAAAAAGGTTCCCATACAAAGACTTGTTTTCATTTCGGTCGTTTGTATGGCAGCTATATGATATAGTGGTCCGATCCAAACCAAACTTTCACAAATCGTGTATGGCTATAATAAATAAATTACTGTTGAGTTCAGTTGCAATAGCTTGGAAAACAAAAAAGTTTCCCATACAAAGACTTGTTTTCATATCGGTCGTTTGTATGGCAGCTATATGATATAGTGGTGGACCAAACTTTTACAAATCGTGTATGGCTATGTTAAATAAATAAATGTTGAATTCGGTTGCAACAGCTTGGAAAACAAAAAAGTTTCTCATACAAAGACTTGTTTTCATATCGGTCGTTTGTATGGCAGCTATATGATATAGTGGTCCGATCCGGACCAAACTTTCACAAATCGTGTATGGCTATGTTAAATAAATAAATGTTGAATTCGGTT
Source organism: Drosophila merina (assembly GCA_035047645.1). Taxonomy (NCBI): domain Eukaryota; kingdom Metazoa; phylum Arthropoda; class Insecta; order Diptera; family Drosophilidae; genus Drosophila; species Drosophila merina. The sequence continues at coordinate 65,612 of JAWNPH010000032.1, forward strand.
GCAATAGCTTGGAAAACAAAAAGTTTCCCATACAAAGACTTGTTTTCATATCGGTCGTTTGTATGGCAGCTATAAGATATAGTGGTCCAATCCGGACCAATGGCATATGTATGGCTTTGTTAAATAAATAAATGTTGAATTCAGTTGCAATAGCTTGAAAAACAAAAAAGTTTCCCATACAAAGACTTGATTTCATATCGGTCGTTTGTATGGCAGCTATATGATATAGTGGTCCGATCCGGACCAATGGCTATGTATGGCTATGTTAAATAAATATATGTTGAATTCGGTTGCAATAGCTTGGAAAACAAAAAAGTTTCCCATACAAAGACTTGTTTTCATATCGGTCGTTTGTATGGCAGCTATATGATATAGTGGTCCGATCCGACCAAATGGCTATGTATGGCTATGTTAAATAAATATATGTTGAATTCAGTTGCAATAGCTTGATGTTAAATAAATATATGTTGAATTCAGTTGCAATAGCTTGGAAAACAAAAAGTTTCCCATACAAAGACTTGTTTTCATATCGGTCGTTTGTATGGCAGCTATATGATATAGTGGTCCGATCCGGACCAATGGCTATGTATGCCTATGTTAAATAAATATATGTTGAATTCAGTTGCAATAGCTTGAAATACAAAAAAGTTTCCCATACAAAGACTTGTTTTCATATCGGTCGTTTGTATGGCAGCTATATGATATAGTGGTCCGATCCGGACTAAACTTTCACAAATCGTGTATGGCTATAATAAGTAAATAACTGTTGAATTCAGTTGTAATAGCTTGGAAAACAAAAAAGGTTCCCATACAAAGACTTGTTTTCATTTCGGTCGTTTGTATGGCAGCTATATGATATAGTGGTCCGATCCGGACCAATGACTATGTATGGCTATGTTTAGTAAATAAATGTTGAATTGGGTTGCAATAGGTTGGAAAACAAAAAAATTTTTTATACAAAGACTTGTTTTCATATCGGTCGTTTGTATGGCAGCTATATGATATAGTGGTCCGATCGGGACCAATGGCTATGTATGGCTTTGTTAAATAAATAAATGTTGAATTCAGTTGCAATAGCTTGAAAACAAAAAAGTTTCCCATACAAAGACTTGTTTTCATTACGGTCGTTTGTATGGCAGCTATATGATATAGTGGTCCGATCCGGACCAATGGCTATGTATGGCTATGTTAAATAAATAAATGTTGAATTCGGTTGCAATAGGTTGGAAAACAGAAAAATTTTCCATACAAAGACTTGTTTTCATATCGGTCGTTTGTATTGCAGCTATATGATATAGTGGTCCGATCCAAACCAAACTTTCACAAATCGTGTATGGCTATAATAAATAAATAACTGTTGAATTCAGTTGCAATAGCTTGGAAAACAAAAAAGGTTCCCATACAAAAACTTGTTTTCATATCGGTCGTTTGTATGGCAGCTATATGATATAGGACCAAACTTTTACAAATCGTGTATGGCTATGTTAAATAAATAAATGTTGAATTCGGTTGCAATAGCTTGGAAAACAAAAAAGTTTCCCATACAAAGACTTGTTTTCATATCGGTCGTTGGTATGGCAGCTATATGATAATGTGGTCCGATCCGGACCAATGGCTATGTATTGCTATGTTAAATAAATAAATGTTGAATTCGGTTGCAATAGGTTGGAAAACAAAAAAATTTTCTATACAAAGACTTGTTTTCATTACGGTCGTTTGTATGGCAGCTATATGATATAGTGGTCCGATCCGGACCAATGGCTATGTATGGCTTTGTTAAATAAATAAATGTTGAATTCAGTTGCAATAGGTTGGAAAACAGAAAAATTTTCCATACAAAGACTTGTTTTCATATCGGTCGTTTGTATTGCAGCTATATGATATAGTGGTCCGATCCAAACCAAACTTTCACAAATCGTGTATGGCTATAATAAATAAATAACTGTTGAATTCAGTTGCAATAGCTTGAAAAACAAAAAAAAGTTCCCATACAAAGACTTGTTTTCATATCGGTCGTTTGTATGGCAGCTATATGATATAGGACCAAACTTTTACAAATCGTGTATGGCTATGTTAAATAAATAAATGTTCAATTCGGTTGCAATAGCTTAGAAAACAAAAAAGTTTCCCATACAAAGACTTGTTTTCATATCGGTCGTTGGTATGGCAGCTATATGATATAGTGGTCCGATCCGGACCAATGGCTATGTATGGCTATGTTAAATAAATAAATGTTGAATTCGGTTGCAATAGGTTGGAAAACAAAAAAATTTTCTATACAAAAACTTGTTTTCATTACGGTCGTTTGTATGGCAGCTATATGATATAGTGGTCCGATCCGGACCAATGGCTATGTATGGCTTTGTTAAATAAATAAATGTTGAATTCAGTTGCAATAGGTTGGAAAACAGAAAATTTTCCATACAAAGACTTGATTTCATATCGGTCGTTTGTATGGCAGCTATATGATATAGTGGTCCGATCCGGACCAATGGCTATGTATGGCTATGTTAAATAAATAAATGTTGAATTCGGTTGCAATAGCTTGAAAAACAAAAAGTTTCCCATACAAAGACTTGTTTTCATATCGGTCGTTTGTATGGAAGCTATATGATATAGTGGTCCGATCCGGACCAATGGCTATGTATGGCTATGTTAAATAAATAAATGTTGAATTCAGTTGCAATAGCTAGAAAAACAAAAAAGTTTCCCATACAAAGACTTGATTTCATATCGGTCGTTTGTATGGCAGCTATATGATATAGTGGTCCGATCCGGACCAATGGCTATGTATGGCTATGTTTAATAAATAAATGTTGAATTCGGTTGCAATAGGTTGGAAAACAAAAAATTTTCCATACAAAGACTTGTTTTCATATCGGTCGTTTGTATGGCAGCTATATGATATAGTGGTCCGATCGGGACCAATGGCTATGTATGGCTTTGTTAAATAAATAAATGTTGAATTCAGTTGCAATAGCTTGGAAAACAAAAAAGTTTCCCATACAAAGACTTGTTTTCATATCGGTCGTTTGTATGGCAGCTATATATAGATATAGTGGTCCGATCCGGTCCAAACTTTCGCAAATCGTGTAGGGGTATGTTAAATAAATAAACCTTGAATTCAGTTGCAATAGCTTTAAAAACAAAAAAGTTTCCCATACAAAGACTTGTTTCCATATCGGTCGTTTGTATGGCAGCTATAAGATATAGTGGTCCGATCCGGACTAAACTTTCACAAATTGTGTATGGCTATATTAAATAAATAACTGTTGAATTCAGTTGCAATAGCTTGAAAACAAAAAAGGTTCCCATACAAAGACTTGCTTTCATTACGGTCGTTTGTATGGCAGCTATATGATATAGTGGTCCGATCCGGACCAATGGCTATGTATGTCTATGTTAAATAAATAAATGTTGAATTCAGTTGCAATAGCTAGAAAACAAAAAAGTTTCCCATACAAAGACTTGATTTCATATCGGTCGTTTGTATGGCAGCTATATGATATAGTGGTCCGATCCGGACCAATGGCTATGTATGGCTATGTTTAATAAATAAATGTTGAATTCGGTTGCAATAGGTTGGAAAACAAAAAATTTTCTATACAAAGACTTGTTTTCATATCGGTCGTTTGTATGGCAGCTATATGATATAGTGGTCCGATCGGGACCAATGGCTATGTATGGCTTTGTTAAATAAATAAATGTTGAATTCAGTTGCAATAGCTTGGAAAACAAAAAAGTTTCCCATACAAAGACTTGTTTTCATATCGGTCGTTTGTATGGCAGCTATATATAGATATAGCGGTCCGATCCGGTCCAAACTTTCGCAAATCGTGTAGGGTTATGTTAAATAAATAAACCTTGAATTCAGTTGCAATAGCTTGAAAAACAAAAAAGTTTCCCATACAAAGACTTGTTTCCATATCGGTCGTTTGTATGGCAGCTATAAGATATAGTGGTCCGATCCGGACTAAACTTTCACAAATCGTGTATGGCTATAATAAGTAAATAACTGTTGAATTCAGTTGCAATAGCTTGGAAAACAAAAAAGGTTCCCATACAAAGACTTGTTTTCATTACGGTCGTTTGTATGGCAGCTATATGATATAGTGGTCCGATCGGGACCAATGGCTATGTATGGCTATGTTTAATAAATAAATGTTGAATTCGGTTGCAATAGGTTGGAAAACAAAAAAATTTTCTATACAAAGACTTGTTTTCATATCGGTCGTTTGTATGGCAGCTATATGATATAGTGGTCCGATCGGGACCAATGGCTATGTATGGCTTTGTTAAATAAATAAATGTTGAATTCAGTTGCAATAGCTTGAAAAACAAAAAAGTTTCCCATACAAAGACTTGTTTTCATTTCGGTCGTTTGTATGGCAGCTATATGATATAGTGGTCCGATCCGGACCAATGGCTATGTATGGCTATGTTAAATAAATAAATGTTGAATTCGGTTGCAATAGGTTGGAAAACAGAAAAATTTTCCATACAAAGACTTGTTTTCATTTCGGTCGTTTGTATGGCAGCTATATGATATAGTGGTCCGATCGGGACCAATGGCTATGTATGGCTTTGTTAAATAAATAAATGTTGAATTCGGTTGCAATAGCTTGGAAAACAAAAAAGTTTCCCATACAAAGACTTGTTTTCATATCGGTCGTTTGTATTGCAGCTATATGATATAGTGGTCCGATCCAAACCAAACTTTCACAAATCGTGTATGGCAATAGCTTGAAAAACAAAAAAGGTTCCCATACAAAGACTTGTTTTCATTACGGTCGTTTGTATGGCAGCTATATGATATAGTGGTCCGATCCGGACCAATGGCTATGTATGGCTATGTTTAATAAATAAATGTTGAATTCGGTTGCAATAGGTTGGAAAACAAAAAAATTTTTCATACAAAGACTTGTTTTCATATCGGTCGTTTGTATGGCAGCTATATGATATAGTGGTCCGATCGGGACCAATGGCTATGTATGGCTTTGTTAAATAAATAAATGTTGAATTCAGTTGCAATAGCTTGAAAAACAAAAAAGTTTCCCATACAAAGACTTGTTTTCATTACGGTCGTTTGTATGGCAGCTATAAGATATAGTGGTCCGATCCGGACCAATGGCTATGTATGGCTATGTTAAATAAATAAATGTTGAATTCGGCTGCAATAGGTTGGAAAACAGAAAAATTTTCCATACAAAGACTTGTTTTCATTACGGTCGTTTGTATGGCAGCTATATGATATAGTGGTCCGATCGGGACCACTGGCTATGTATGGCTTTGTTAAATAAATAAATGTTCAATTCGGTTGCAATAGCTTGGAAAACAAAAAAGTTTCCTATACAAAGACTTGTTTTCATATCGGTCGTTTGTATGGCAGCTATATGATATAGTGGTCCGATCCAAACCAAACTTTCACAAATCGTGTATGGCTATAATAAATAAATAACTGTTGAATTCAGTTGCAATAGCTTGAAAAACAAAAAGGTTCCCATACAAAGACTTGTTTTCATATCGGTCGTTTGTATGGCAGCTATATGATATAGTGGTCCGATCGGGACCAATGGCTATGTATGGCTTTGTTAAATAAATAAATGTTGAATTCAGTTGCAATAGCTTGAAAAACAAAAAAGTTTCCCATACAAAGACTTGTTTTCATTACGGTCGTTTGTATGGCAGCTATATGATATAGTGGTCCGATCCGGACCAATGGCTATGTATGGCTTTGTTAAATAAATAAATGTTGAATTCAGTTGCAATAGGTTGGAAAACAGAAAAATTTTCCATACAAAGACTTGTTTTCATATCGGTCGTTTGTATTGCAGCTATATGATATAGTGGTCCGATCCAAACCAAACTTTCACAAATCGTGTATGGCTATAATAAATAAATAACTGTTGAATTCCGTTGCAATAGCTTGAAAAACAAAAAAGGTTCCCATACAAAGACTTGTTTTCATATCGGTCGTTTGTATGGCAGCTATATGATATAGGACCAAACTTTTACAAATCGTGTATGGCTATGTTAAATAAATAAATGTTGAATTCGGTTGCAATAGCTTAGAAAACAAAAAAGTTTCCCATACAAAGACTTGTTTTCATATCGGTCGTTGGTATGGCAGCTATATGATATAGTGGTCCGATCCGGACCAATGGCTATGTATGGCTATGTTAAATAAATAAATATTGAATTCGGTTGCAATAGGTTGGAAAACAAAAAAGTTTTCTATACAAAGACTTGTTTTCATAACGGTCGTTTGTATGGCAGCTATATGATATAGTGGTCCGATTCGGACCAATGGCTATGTATGGCTTTGTTAAATAAATAAATGTTGAATTCAGTTGCAATAGCTTGAAAAACAAAAAAGGTTCCCATACAAAGACTTGTTTTCATATCGGTCGGACCAAACTTTCACAAATTGTGTATGCCTATGTTAAACAAATAAATGTTGAATTCCGTTGCAATCATTTGAAAAACAAAAAAATTTTCCATATAAAGACTTGTTTCCATATCGGTCGTTTGTATGGCAGCTATATGATATAGTGGTCCGATCCGACCAAACTTTCACAAATCGTGTATGGCTATGTTAAATAAATAAATGTTCAATTCGGTTGCAATAGCTTGGAAAACAAAAAGTTTCCCATACAAAGACTTGTTTTCATATCGGTCGTTGGTATGGCAGCTATAAGATATAGTGGTCCAATCCGGACCAATGGCTATGTATGGCTTTGTTAAATAAATTAATGTTGAATTCAGTTGCAATAGCTTGAAAAACAAAAAAGTTTCCCATACAAAGACTTGATTTCATATCGGTCGTTTGTATGGCAGCTATATGATATAGTGGTCCGATCCGGACCAATGGCTATGTATGGCTATGTTAAATAAATAAATGTTGAATTCGGTTGCAATAGCTTGGAAAACAAAAAAGTTTCCCATACAAAGACTTGATTTCATATTGGTCGTTTGTATGGCAGCTATATGATATAGTGGTCCGATCCGGACCAATGGCTATGTATGGCTATGTTAAATAAATAAATGTTGAATTCAGTTGCAATAGCTAGAAAAACAAAAAAGTTTCCCATACAAAGACTTGATTTCATATCGGTCGTTTGTATGGCAGCTATATGATATAGTGGTCCGATCCGGACCAATGGCTATGTATGGCTATGTTTAATAAATAAATTTTGAATTCGGTTGCAATAGGTTGGAAAACAAAAAAATTTTCTATACAAAGACTTGTTTTCATATCGGTCGTTTGTATGGCAGCTATATGATATAGTGGTCCGATCGGGACCAATGGCTATGTATGGCTTTGTTAAATAAATAAATGTTGAATTCAGTTGCAATAGCTTGAAAAACAAAAAAGTTTCCCATACAAAGACTTGTTTTCATATCGGTCGTTTGTATGGCAGCTATATATAGATATAGTGGTCCGATCCGGTCCAAACTTTCGCAAATCGTGTAGGGGTATGTTATATAAATAAACCTTGAATTCAGTTGCAATAGCTTGAAAAACAAAAAAGGTTCCCATACAAAGACTTGTTTCCATATCGGTCGTTTGTATGGCAGCTATATGATATAGTGGTCCGATCCGGACCAATGGCTATGTATGTCTATGTTAATTAAATAAATGTTGAATTCAGTTGCAATAAGCTCGAAAACAAAAAAAATTTTCCATACAAAGACTTGTTTTCATATCGGTCGCTTGTATGGCAGCTATAAGATATAGTTGTCCGATCCGGACTAAACTTTCACAAATCGTGTATGGCTATAATAAATAAATAACTGTTGAATTCAGTTGCAATAGCTTGAAAAACAAAAAGTTTCCCATACAAAGACTTGTTTCCATATCGGTCGTTTGTATGGCAGCTATAAGATATAGTGGTCCGATCCGGACTAAACTTTCGCAAATCTTGTATGGCTATATTAAATAAATAAATGTTGAATTCAGTGGCAATAGCTTGAAAAACAAAAAAGGTTCCCATACAAAGACTTGTTTTCATTTCGGTCGTTTGTATGGCAGCTATATGATATAGTGGTCCGATCCGGACCAATGGCTATGTATGGCTATGTTAAATATATAAATGTTGAATTGGGCTGCAATAGGTTGGAAGACAGAAAAATTTTCCATACAAAGACTTGTTTTCATATCGGTCGTTTGTATTGCAGCTATATGATATAGTGGTCCGATCCGGACCAATGGCTATGTATGTCTATGTTAATTAAATAAATGTTGAATTCCTTTGCAATAAGATCGAAAACAAAAAAATTTTCCATACAAAGACTTGTTTTCATATCGGTCGTTTGTATGCTAGCTATAAGATATAGTGGTCCGATCCGGACTAAACTTTCACAAATCTTGTATGGCTATATTAAATAAATAAATGTTGAATTCAGTGGCAATAGCTTGAAAAACAAAAAAGGTTCCCATACAAAGACTTGTTTTCATTACGGTCGTTTGTATGGCAGCTATATGATATAGTGGTCCGATCCGGACCAATGGCTATGTATGGCTATGTTAAATAAATAAATGTTGAATTGGGCTGCAATAGGTTGGAAGACAGAAAAATTTTCCATACAAAGACTTGTTTTCATTACGGTCGTTTGTATGGCAGCTATATGATATAGTGGTCCGATCCGGACCAATGGCTATGTATGGCTATGTTAAATAAATAAATGTTGAATTCGGCTGCAATAGGTTGGAAAACAGAAAAATTTTCCATGCAAAGACTTGTTTTCATATCGGTCGTTTGTATTGCAGCTATATGATATAGTGGTCCGATCCAAACCAAACTTTCACAAATCGTGTATGGCTATAATAAATAAATAACTGTTGAATTCAGTTGCAATAGCTTGAAAAACAAAAAAGGTTCCCATAGAAAGACTTGTTTTCATTACGGTCGTTTGTATGGCAGTTATATGATATAGTGGTCCGATCCGGACCAATGGCTATGTATGTCTATGTTAATTAAATAAATGTTGAATTCAGTTGCAATAAGCTCGAAAACAAAAAAATTTTTCATACAAAGACTTGTTTTCATATCGGTCGTTTGTATGGCAGCTATATGATATAGTGGTCCGATCCGGACCAATGGCTATGTATGTCTATGTTAATTAAATAAATGTTGAATTCAGTTGCAATAAGCTCGAAAACAAAAAAATTTTCCATACAAAGACTTGTTTTCATATCGGTCGCTTGTATGGCAGCTATAAGATATAGTTGTCCGATCCGGACTAAACTTTCACAAATCGTGTATGGCTATAATAAATAAATAACTGTTGAATTCAGTTGCAATAGCTTGAAAAACAAAAAAGTTTCCCATACAAAGACTTGTTTCCATATCGGTCGTTTGTATGGCAGCTATAAGATATAGTGGTCCGATCCGGACTAAACTTTCGCAAATCTTGTATGGCTATATTAAATAAATAAATGTTGAATTCAGTGGCAATAGCTTGAAAAACAAAAAAGGTTCCCATACAAAGACTTGTTTTCATTACGGTCGTTTGTATGGCAGCTATATGATATAGTGGTCCGATCCGGACCAATGGCTATGTATGGCTATGTTAAATAAATAAATGTTGAATTGGGCTGCAATAGGTTGGAAGACAGAAAAATTTTCCATACAAAGACTTGTTTTCATATCGGTCGTTTGTATTGCAGCTATATGATATAGTGGTCCGATCCAAACCAAACTTTCACAAATCGTGTATGGCTATAATTATTAAATAACTGTGGAATTCAGTTGCAATAGCTTGAAAAACAAAAAAGGTTCCCATACAAAGACTTGTTTTCATTACGGTCGTTTGTATGGCAGCTATATGATATAGTGGTCCGATCCGGACCAATGGCTATGTATGGCTATGTTAAATAAATAAATGTTGAATTGGGCTGCAATAGGTTGGAAGACAGAAAAATTTTCCATACAAAGACTTGTTTTCATATCGGTCGTGTGTATTGCAGCTATATGATATAGTGGTCCGATCCAAACCAAACTTTCGCAAATCTTGTATGGCTATATTAAATAAATAAATGTTGAATTCAGTGGCAATAACGTGAAAAACAAAAAAGGTTACCATACAAAGACTTGTTTTCATTACGGTCGTTTGTATGGCAGCTATATGATATAGTGGTCCGATCCGGACCAATGGCTATGTATGTCTATGTTAATTAAATAAATGTTGAATTCCTTTGCAATAAGATCGAAAACAAAAAAATTTTCCATACAAAGACTTGTTTTCATATCGGTCGTTTGTATGCTAGCTATAAGATATAGTGGTCCGATCCGGACTAAACTTTCACAAATCGTGTACGGCTATGTCAAATAAATAAATGCTGAATTCAGTTGCAATAGCTTGGAAAACAAAAAAATTTTTCATACAAAGACTTGTTTTCATATCGGTCGTTTGTATGGCAGCTATATGATATAGTGGTCCGATCCGGACCAATGGCTATGTATGGCTATGTAAAATAAATAAATGTTGAATTCAGTTGCAATAGCTTCTAAAACAAAAAAGTTTCCCATACAAAGACTTGTTTCCATATCGGTCTTTTGTATGGCAGCTACATGATATAGTGGTCCGATCCGGACCAAACTTTCACAAATCGTGTATGGCTATCTTAAATAAATAAATGTTCAATTCGGTTGCAATAGCTTGGAAAACAAAAAAGTTTCCCATACAAAGACTTGTTTTCATATCGGTCGTTGGTATGGCAGCTATATATAGATATAGTGGTCCGATCCGGTCCAAATCTTGAATTGAGCTGCAATAGCTTGAAAAACAAAAAGTTTCCCATACAAAGACTTGATTTCATATCGGTCGTTTGTATGGCAGCTATATGATATAGTGGTCCGATCCGGACCAATGGCTATGTATGGCTATGTAAAATAAATAAATGTTGAATTCGGTTGCAATAGGTTGGAAAACAAAAAAATTTTCTATACAAAGACTTGTTTTCATATCGGTCGTTTGTATTGCAGCTATATGATATAGTGGTCCGATCCAAACCAAACTTTCACAAATCGTGTATGGCTATAATAAATAAATAACAGTTGAATTCAGTTGCAATAGCTTGAAAAACAAAAAAGGTTCCCATACAAAGACTTGTTTACACTACGGTCGTTTGTATGGCAGCTATATGATATAGTGGTCCGATCCGGACCAATGGCTATGTATGGCTATGTAAAATAAATAAATGTTGAATTCAGTTGCAATAGCTTGAAAAACAAAAAAGTTTCCCATACAAAGACTTGTTTCCATATCGGTCGTTTGTATGGCAGCTATAAGATATAGTGGTCCGATCCGGACTAAACTTTCATAAATCGTGAACGGCTATGTCAAATAAATAAATGCTGAATTCAGTTGCAATAGCTTGGAAAACAAAAAAATTTTTCATACAAAGACTTGTTTTCATATCAGTCGTTTGTATGGCAGCTATATGATATAGTGGTCCGATCCGGACTAAACTTTCGCAAATGTATGGCTATATTAAATAAATAACTGTTGAATTCAGTGGCAATAGCTTGAAAAACAAAAAAGGTTCCCATACAAAGACTTGTTTTCATTACGGTCGTTTGTATGGCAGCTATATGATATAGTGGTCCGATCCGGACCAATGGCTATGTATGGCTATGTTAAATAAATAAATGTTGAATTGGGCTGCAATAGGTTGGAAGACAGAAAAATTTTCCATACAAAGACTTGTTTTCATATCGGTCGTTTGTATGGCAGCTATATGATATAGTGGTCCGATCGGGACCAATGGCTATGTATGGCTTTGTTATATAAATAAATGTAGAATTCAGTTGCAATAGCTTGAAAAACAAAAAAGTTTCCCATACAAAGACTTGTTTTCATATCGGTCGTTTGTATGGCAGCTATATGATATAGTGGTCCGATCCGGACCAATGGCTATGTATGGCTATGTAAAATAAATAAATGTTGAATTCAGTTGCAATAGCTTGAAAAACAAAAAAGTTTCCCATACAAAGACTTGTTTCCATATCGGTCGTTTGTATGGCAGCTATATATATAGTGGTCCGATCCAAACCAAACTTTCACAAATCGTGTATGGCTATAATAAATAAATAAATGTTGAATTCAGTTGCAATAGCTTGAAAAACAAAAAAGGTTCCCATACAAAGACTTGTTTACATTACGGTCGTTTGTATGGCAGCTATATGATATAGTGGTCCGATCCGGACCAATGGCTATGTATGTCTATGTTAAATAAATAACTGTTGAATTCAGTTGCAATAGCTTGAAAAACAAAAAAGGTTCCCATACAAAGACTTGTTTACATTACGGTCGTTTGTATGGCAGCTATATGATATAGTGTTCCGATCCGGACCAATGGCTATGTATGTCTATGTTAAATAAATGAATGGTGAATTCGGTTGCAATAGGTTGGAAAACAAAAAAATTTTCTATACAAAGACTTGTTTTCATATCGGTCGTTTGTATGGCAGCTATATGATATAGTGGTCCGATCGGGACCAATGGCTATGTATGGCTTTGTTATATAAATAAATGTAGAATACAGTTGCAATAGCTTGAAAAACAAAAAAGTTTCCCATACAAAGACTTGTTTTCATATCGGTCGTTTGTATGGCAGCTATATGATATAGTGGTCCGATCCGGACCAATGGCTATGTATGGCTATGTAAAATAAATAAATGTTGAATTCAGTTGCAATAGCTTGAAAAACAAAAAAGTTTCCCATACAAAGACTTGTTTCCATATCGGTCATTTGTATGGCAGCTATAAGATATAGTGGTCCGATCCGGACTAAACTTTCATAAATCGTGAACGGCTATGTCAAATAAATAAATGCTGAATTCAGTTGCAATAGCTTGGAAAACAAAAAATTTTTCATACAAAGACTTGTTTTCATATCAGTCGTTTGTATGGCAGCTATATGATATAGTGGTCCGATCCGGACCAATGGCTATGTAAAATAAATAAGTGTTGAATTCACTTGCAATAGCTTGAAAAACAAAAAAGGTTCCCATACAAAGACTTGTTTTCATTACGGTCGTTTGTATGGCAGCTATATGACATAGTGGTCCGATCCGGACCAATGGCTATGTATGGCTATGTTAATTAAATAAATGTTGAATTCCTTTGCAATAAGCTCGAAAACAAAAAAATTTTCCATACAAAGACTTGTTTTCATATCGGTCGTTTGTATGGCAGCTATATGATATAGTGGTCCGATCCGGACCAATGGCTATGTATGGCTATGTAAAATAAATAAATGTTGAATTCAGTTGCAATAGCTCGAAAAACAAAAAAGTTTCCCATACAAAGACTTGTTTCCATATCGGTCGCTTGTATGGCAGCTATAAGATATAGTGGTCCGATCCGGACTAAACTTTCACAAATCGTGTAGGGGTATGTTATATAAATAAACCTTGAATTCAGTTGCAATAGCTTGAAAATTAAAAAAGTTTCCCATACAAAGACTTGTTTCCATATCGGTCGTTTGTATGGCAGCTATAAGATATAGTGGTCCGATCCGGACTAAACTTTCACAAATCGTGTATGGCTATATTAAATTAATAACTGTTGAATTCAGTGGCAATAGCTTGAAAAACAAAAAAGGTTCCCATACAAAGACTTGTTTTCATTATGGTCGTTTGTATGGCAGCTATATGATATAGTGGTCCGATCCGGACCAATGGCTATGTATGGCTATGTAAAATAAATAAATGTGTATTCAGTTGCAATAGCTCGAAAAACAAAAAAGTTTCCCATACAAAGACTTGTTTCCATATCGGTCGCTTGTATGGCAGCTATAAGATATAGTGGTCCGATCCGGACGAAACTTTCACAAATCGTGTACGGCTATGTCAAATAAATAAATGCGGAATTCAGTTGCAATAGCTTGGAAAACAAAAAAATTTGTCATACAAAGACTTGTTTCCATATCGGTCGTTTGTATGGCAGCTACAAAATATAGTGGTCCGATCCGGACCAAACTTTCACAAATCGTGTGTGGCTATCTTAAATAAATAAATGTTCAATTCGGTTGCTATAGCTTGGAAAACAAAAAAGTTTCCCATACAAAGACTTGTTTTCATATCGGTCGTTGGTATGGCAGCTATATATAGATATAGTGGTCCGATCCGGTCCACTTGAATTGAGCTGCAATAGCTTGAAAAACAAAAAAGTTTCCCATACAAAGACTTGTTTTCATATCGGTCGTTTGTATGGCAGCTATAAGATATAGTGGTCCGATCCGGACCAATGGCTATGTATGGCTTTGTTAAATAAATAAATGTTGAATGCAGTTGCAATATTTTGAAAAACAAAAAAGTTTCCCATACAAAGACTTGATTTCATATCGGTCGTTTGTATGGCAGCTATATGATATAGTGGTCCGATCCGGACCAATGGCTATGTATGGCTATGTTTAATAAATAAATGTTGAATTCGGTTGCAATAGGTTGGAAAACAAAAAAATTTTCTATACAAAGACTTGTTTTCATATCGGTCGTTTGTATTGCAGCTATATGATATAGTGGTCCGATCCGGACCAATGGCTATGTATAGCTTTGTTATATAAATTAATGTTGAATTCAGTTGCAATAGCTTGAAAAACAAAAAAGTTTCCCATACAAAGACTTGTTTTCATATCGGTCGTTTGTATGGCAGCTATATATAGATATATTGGTCCGATCCGGTCCAAACTTTTGCAAATCGTGTAGGGGTATGTTATATAAATAAACCTTGAATTCAGTTGCAATAGATTGAAAAACAAAAAATTTTCCCATACAAAGACTTGTTTCCATATCGGTCGTTTGTATGGCAGCTATAAGATATAGTGGTCCGATCCGGACTAAACTTTCACAAATCGTGTATGGCTATAATAAATAAATAACTGTTGAATTCAGTTGCAATAGCTTGAAAAACAAAAAAGGTTCCCATACAAAGACTTGTTTACATTACGGTCGTTTGTATGGCAGCTATATGATATAGTGGTCCGATCCGGACCAATGGCTATGTATGTCTATGTTAAATAAATAAATGGTGAATTCGGTTGCAATAGGTTGGAAAACAAAAAAATTTTCTATACAAAGACTTGTTTTCATATCGGTCGTTTGTATGGCAGCTATATGATATAGTGGTCCGATCGGGACCAATGGCTATGTATGGCTTTGTTATATAAATAAATGTAGAATTCAGTTGCAATAGCTTGAAAAACAAAAAAGTTTCCCATACAAAGACTTGTTTTCATATCGGTCGTTTGTATGGCAGCTATATGATATAGTGGTCCGATCCGGACCAATGGCTTTGTATGGCTATGTAAAATAAATAAATGTTGAATTCAGTTGCAATAGCTTGAAAAACAAAAGTTTCCCATACAAAGACTTGTTTCCATATCGGTCGTTTGTATGGCAGCTATATATATAGTGGTCCGATCCAAACCAAACTTTCACAAATCGTGTATGGCTATAATAAATAAATAACTGTTGAATTCAGTTGCAATAGCTTGAAAAACAAAAAAGGTTCCCATACAAAGACTTGTTTACATTACGGTCGTTTGTATGGCAGCTATATGATATAGTGGTCCGATCCGGACCAATGGCTATGTATGTCTATGTTAAATAAATAACTGTTGAATTCAGTTGCAATAGCTTGAAAAACAAAAAAGGTTCCCATACAAAGACTTGTTTACATTACGGTCGTTTGTATGGCAGCTATATGATATAGTGGTCCGATCCGGACCAATGGCTATGTATGTCTATGTTAAATAAATAAATGGTGAATTCGGTTGCAATAGGTTGGAAAACAAAAAAATTTTCTATACAAAGACTTGTTTTCATATCGGTCGTTTGTATGGCAGCTATATGATATAGTGGTCCGATCGGGACCAATGGCTATGTATGGCTTTGTTATATAAATAAATGTAGAATACAGTTGCAATAGCTTGAAAAACAAAAAAGTTTCCCATACAAAGACTTGTTTTCATATCGGTCGTTGGTATGGCAGCTATATATAGATATAGTGGTCCGATCCGGTCCACTTGAATTGAGCTGCAATAGCTTGAAAAACAAAAAAGTTTCCCATACAAAGACTTGTTTCCATATCGGTCGTTTGTATGGCAGCTATAAGATATAGTGGTCCGATCCGGACCAATGGCTATGTATGGCTTTGTTAAATAAATAAATGTTGAATGCAGTTGCAATATTTTGAAAAACAAAAAGTTTCCCATACAAAGACTTGATTTCATATCGGTCGTTTGTATGGCAGCTATATGATATAGTGGTCCGATCCGGACCAATGGCTATGTATGGCTATGTTTAATAAATAAATGTTGAATTCGGTTGCAATAGGTTGGAAAACAAAAAAATTTTCTATACAAAGACTTGTTTTCATATCGGTCGTTTGTATTGCAGCTATATGATATAGTGGTCCGATCCGGACGAAACTTTCACAAATCGTGTACGGCTATGTCAAATAAATAAATGCGGAATTCAGTTGCAATAGCTTGGAAAACAAAAAAATTTGTCATACAAAGACTTGTTTCCATATCGGTCGTTTGTATGGCAGCTACAAAATATAGTGGTCCGATCCGGACCAAACTTTCACAAATCGTGTGTGGCTATCTTAAATAAATAAATGTTCAATTCGGTTGCTATAGCTTGGAAAACAAAAAGTTTCCCATACAAAGACTTGTTTTCATATCGGTCGTTGGTATGGCAGCTATATATAGATATAGTGGTCCGATCCGGTCCACTTGAATTGAGCTGCAATAGCTTGAAAAACAAAAAAGTTTCCCATACAAAGACTTGTTTCCATATCGGTCGTTTGTATGGCAGCTATAAGATATAGTGGTCCGATCCGGACCAATGGCTATGTATGGCTTTGTTATATAAATAAATGTAGAATACAGTTGCAATAGCTTGAAAAACAAAAAAGTTTCCCATACAAAGACTTGTTTTCATATCGGTCGTTGGTATGGCAGCTATATATAGATATAGTGGTCCGATCCGGTCCACTTGAATTGAGCTGCAATAGCTTGAAAAACAAAAAAGTTTCCCATACAAAGACTTGTTTCCATATCGGTCGTTTGTATGGCAGCTATAAGATATAGTGGTCCGATCCGGACAAATGGCTATGTATGGCTTTGTTAAATAAATAAATGTTGAATGCAGTTGCAATATTTTGAAAAACAAAAAAGTTTCCCATACAAAGACTTGTTTTCATATCGGTCGTTTGTATGGCAGCTATATGATATAGTGGTCCGATCCGGACCAATGGCTATGTATGGCTATGTAAAATAAATAAATGTTGAATTCAGTTGCAATAGCTCGAAAAACAAAAAAGTTTCCCATACAAAGACTTGTTTCCATATCGGTCGCTTGTATGGCAGCTATAAGATATAGTGGTCCGATCCGGACTAAACTTTCACAAATCGTGTAGGGGTATGTTATATAAATAAACCTTGAATTCAGTTGCAATAGCTTGAAAATTAAAAAAGTTTCCCATACAAAGACTTGTTTCCATATCGGTCGTTTGTATGGCAGCTATAAGATATAGTGGTCCGATCCGGACTAAACTTTCACAAATCGTGTATGGCTATATTAAATTAATAACTGTTGAATTCAGTGGCAATAGCTTGAAAAACAAAAAAGGTTCCCATACAAAGACTTGTTTTCATTATGGTCGTTTGTATGGCAGCTATATGATATAGTGGTCCGATCCGGACCAATGGCTATGTATGGCTATGTAAAATAAATAAATGTGTATTCAGTTGCAATAGCTCGAAAAACAAAAAAGTTTCCCATACAAAGACTTGTTTCCATATCGGTCGCTTGTATGGCAGCTATAAGATATAGTGGTCCGATCCGAACGAAACTTTCACAAATCGTGTACGGCTATGTCAAATAAATAAATGCGGAATTCAGTTGCAATAGCTTGGAAAACAAAAAAATTTGTCATACAAAGACTTGTTTCCATATCGGTCGTTTGTATGGCAGCTACAAAATATAGTGGTCCGATCCGGACCAAACTTTCACAAATCGTGTGTGGCTATCTTAAATAAATAAATGTTCAATTCGGTTGCTATAGCTTGGAAAACAAAAAGTTTCCCATACAAAGACTTGTTTTCATATCGGTCGTTGGTATGGCAGCTATATATAGATATAGTGGTCCGATCCGGTCCACTTGAATTGAGCTGCAATAGCTTGAAAAACAAAAAAGTTTCCCATACAAAGACTTGTTTTTCATATCGGTCGTTTGTATGGCAGCTATAAGATATAGTGGTCCGATCCGGACCAATGGCTATGTATGGCTTTGTTAAATAAATAAATGTTGAATGCAGTTGCAATATTTTGAAAAACAAAAAAGTTTCCCATACAAAGACTTGATTTCATATCGGTCGTTTGTATGGCAGCTATATGATATAGTGGTCCGATCCGGACCAATGGCTATGTATGGCTATGTTTAATAAATAAATGTTGAATTCGGTTGCAATAGGTTGGAAAACAAAAAAATTTTCTATACAAAGACTTGTTTTCATATCGGTCGTTTGTATTGCAGCTATATGATATAGTGGTCCGATCCGGACCAATGGCTATGTATAGCTTTGTTATATAAATTAATGTTGAATTCAGTTGCAATAGCTTGAAAAACAAAAAAGTTTCCCATACAAAGACTTGTTTTCATATCGGTCGTTTGTATGGCAGCTATATATAGATATATTGGTCCGATCCGGTCCAAACTTTTGCAAATCGTGTAGGGGTATGTTATATAAATAAACCTTGAATTCAGTTGCAATAGCTTGAAAAACAAAAAAGTTTCCCATACAAAGACTTGTTTCCATATCGGTCGTTTGTATGGCAGCTATAAGATATAGTGGTCCGATCCGGACTAAACTTTCACAAATCGTGTATGGCTATAATAAATAAATAACTGTTGAATTCAGTTGCAATAGCTTGAAAAACAAAAAAGGTTCCCATACAAAGACTTGTTTACATTACGGTCGTTTGTATGGCAGCTATATGATATAGTGGTCCGATCCGGACCAATGGCTATGTATGTCTATGTTAAATAAATAAATGGTGAATTCGGTTGCAATAGGTTGGAAAACAAAAAAATTTTCTATACAAAGACTTGTTTTCATATCGGTCGTTTGTATGGCAGCTATATGATATAGTGGTCCGATCGGGACCAATGGCTATGTATGGCTTTGTTATATAAATAAATGTAGAATTCAGTTGCAATAGCTTGAAAAACAAAAAAGTTTCCCATACAAAGACTTGTTTTCATATCGGTCGTTTGTATGGCAGCTATATGATATAGTGGTCCGATCCGGACCAATGGCTATGTATGGCTATGTAAAATAAATAAATGTTGAATTCAGTTGCAATAGCTTGAAAAACAAAAAAGTTTCCCATACAAAGACTTGTTTCCATATCGGTCGTTTGTATGGCAGCTATATATATAGTGGTCCGATCCAAACCAAACTTTCACAAATCGTGTATGGCTATAATAAATAAATAACTGTTGAATTCAGTTGCAATAGCTTGAAAAACAAAAAGGTTCCCATACAAAGACTTGTTTACATTACGGTCGTTTGTATGGCAGCTATATGATATAGTGGTCCGATCCGGACCAATGGCTATGTATGTCTATGTTAAATAAATAAATGGTGAATTCGGTTGCAATAGGTTGGAAAACAAAAAAATTTTCTATACAAAGACTTGTTTTCATATCGGTCGTTTGTATGGCAGCTATATGATATAGTGGTCCGATCGGGACCAATGGCTATGTATGGCTTTGTTATATAAATAAATGTAGAATTCAGTTGCAATAGCTTGAAAAACAAAAAAGTTTCCCATACAAAGACTTGTTTTCATATCGGTCGTTTGTATGGCAGCTATATGATATAGTGGTCCGATCCGGACCAATGGCTATGTATGGCTATGTAAAATAAATAAATGTTGAATTCAGTTGCAATAGCTTGAAAAACAAAAAGTTTCCCATACAAAGACTTGTTTCCATATCGGTCGTTTGTATGGCAGCTATATATATAGTGGTCCGATCCAAACCAAACTTTCACAAATCGTGTATGGCTATAATAAATAAATAACTGTTGAATTCAGTTGCAATAGCTTGAAAAACAAAAAAGGTTCCCATACAAAGACTTGTTTACATTACGGTCGTTTGTATGGCAGCTATATGATATAGTGGTCCGATCCGGACCAATGGCTATGTATGTCTATGTTAAATAAATAACTGTTGAATTCAGTTGCAATAGCTTGAAAAACAAAAAAGGTTCCCATACAAAGACTTGTTTACATTACGGTCGTTTGTATGGCAGCTATATGATATAGTGGTCCGATCCGGACCAATGGCTATGTATGTCTATGTTAAATAAATAAATGGTGAATTCGGTTGCAATAGGTTGGAAAACAAAAAAATTTTCTATACAAAGACTTGTTTTCATATCGGTCGTTTGTATGGCAGCTATATGATATAGTGGTCCGATCGGGACCAATGGCTATGTATGGCTTTGTTATATAAATAAATGTAGAATACAGTTGCAATAGCTTGAAAAACAAAAAAGTTTCCCATACAAAGACTTGTTTTCATATCGGTCGTTGGTATGGCAGCTATATATAGATATAGTGGTCCGATCCGGTCCACTTGAATTGAGCTGCAATAGCTTGAAAAACAAAAAAGTTTCCCATACAAAGACTTGTTTCCATATCGGTCGTTTGTATGGCAGCTATAAGATATAGTGGTCCGATCCGGACCAATGGCTATGTATGGCTTTGTTAAATAAATAAATGTTGAATGCAGTTGCAATATTTTGAAAAACAAAAAAGTTTCCCATACAAAGACTTGATTTCATATCGGTCGTTTGTATGGCAGCTATATGATATAGTGGTCCGATCCGGACCAATGGCTATGTATGGCTATGTTTAATAAATAAATGTTGAATTCGGTTGCAATAGGTTGGAAATCAAAAAAATTTTCTATACAAAGACTTGTTTTCATATCGGTCGTTTGTATTGCAGCTATATGATATAGTGGTCCGATCCGGACCAATGGCTATGTATAGCTTTGTTATATAAATTAATGTTGAATTCAGTTGCAATAGCTTGAAAAACAAAAAGTTTCCCATACAAAGACTTGTTTTCATATCGGTCGTTTGTATGGCAGCTATATATAGATATATTGGTCCGATCCGGTCCAAACTTTCGCAAATCGTGTAGGGGTATGTTATATAAATAAACCTTGAATTCAGTTGCAATAGCTTGAAAAACAAAAAAGTTTCCCATACAAAGACTTGTTTCCATATCGGTCGTTTGTATGGCAGCTATAAGATATAGTGGTCCGATCCGGACTAAACTTTCACAAATCGTGTATGGCTATAATAAATAAATAACTGTTGAATTCAGTTGCAATAGCTTGAAAAACAAAAAAGGTTCCCATACAAAGACTTGTTTACATTACGGTCGTTTGTATGGCAGCTATATGATATAGTGGTCCGATCCGGACCAATGGCTATGTATGTCTATGTTAAATAAATAAATGGTGAATTCGGTTGCAATAGGTTGGAAAACAAAAAAAATTTTCTATACAAAGACTTGTTTTCATATCGGTCGTTTGTATGGCAGCTATATGATATAGTGGTCCGATCGGGACCAATGGCTATGTATGGCTTTGTTATATAAATAAATGTAGAATTCAGTTGCAATAGCTTGAAAAACAAAAAAGTTTCCCATACAAAGACTTGTTTTCATATCGGTCGTTTGTATGGCAGCTATATGATATAGTGGTCCGATCCGGACCAATGGCTATGTATGGCTATGTAAAATAAATAAATGTTGAATTCAGTTGCAATAGCTTGAAAAACAAAAAGTTTCCCATACAAAGACTTGTTTCCATATCGGTCGTTTGTATGGCAGCTATATATATAGTGGTCCGATCCAAACCAAACTTTCACAAATCGTGTATGGCTATAATAAATAAATAACTGTTGAATTCAGTTGCAATAGCTTGAAAAACAAAAAAGGTTCCCATACAAAGACTTGTTTACATTACGGTCGTTTGTATGGCAGCTATATGATATAGTGGTCCGATCCGGACCAATGGCTATGTATGTCTATGTTAAATAAATAACTGTTGAATTCAGTTGCAATAGCTTGAAAAACAAAAAAGGTTCCCATACAAAGACTTGTTTACATTACGGTCGTTTGTATGGCAGCTATATGATATAGTGGTCCGATCCGGACCAATGGCTATGTATGTCTATGTTAAATAAATAAATGGTGAATTCGGTTGCAATAGGTTGGAAAACAAAAAATTTTCTATACAAAGACTTGTTTTCATATCGGTCGTTTGTATGGCAGCTATATGATATAGTGGTCCGATCGGGACCAATGGCTATGTATGGCTTTGTTATATAAATAAATGTAGAATACAGTTGCAATAGCTTGAAAAACAAAAAAGTTTCCCATACAAAGACTTGTTTTCATATCGGTCGTTGGTATGGCAGCTATATATAGATATAGTGGTCCGATCCGGTCCACTTGAATTGAGCTGCAATAGCTTGAAAAACAAAAAAGTTTCCCATACAAAGACTTGTTTCCATATCGGTCGTTTGTATGGCAGCTATAAGATATAGTGGTCCGATCCGGACCAATGGCTATGTATGGCTTTGTTAAATAAATAAATGTTGAATGCAGTTGCAATATTTTGAAAAACAAAAAAGTTTCCCATACAAAGACTTGATTTCATATCGGTCGTTTGTATGGCAGCTATATGATATAGTGGTCCGATCCGGACCAATGGCTATGTATGGCTATGTTTAATAAATAAATGTTGAATTCGGTTGCAATAGGTTGGAAAACAAAAAAATTTTCTATACAAAGACTTGTTTTCATATCGGTCGTTTGTATTGCAGCTATATGATATAGTGGTCCGATCCGGACCAATGGCTATGTATAGCTTTGTTATATAAATTAATGTTGAATTCAGTTGCAATAGCTTGAAAAACAAAAAAGTTTCCCATACAAAGACTTGTTTTCATATCGGTCGTTTGTATGGCAGCTATATATAGATATATTGGTCCGATCCGGTCCAAACTTTCGCAAATCGTGTAGGGGTATGTTATATAAATAAACCTTGAATTCAGTTGCAATAGCTTGAAAAACAAAAAAGTTTCCCATACAAAGACTTGTTTCCATATCGGTCGTTTGTATGGCAGCTATAAGATATAGTGGTCCGATCCGGACTAAACTTTCACAAATCGTGTATGGCTATAATAAATAAATAACTGTTGAATTCAGTTGCAATAGCTTGAAAAACAAAAAAGGTTCCCATACAAAGACTTGTTTACATTACGGTCGTTTGTATGGCAGCTATATGATATAGTGGTCCGATCCGGACCAATGGCTATGTATGTCTATGTTAAATAAATAAATGGTGAATTCGGTTGCAATAGGTTGGAAAACAAAAAAATTTTCTATACAAAGACTTGTTTTCATATCGGTCGTTTGTATGGCAGCTATATGATATAGTGGTCCGATCGGGACCAATGGCTATGTATGGCTTTGTTATATAAATAAATGTAGAATTCAGTTGCAATAGCTTGAAAAACAAAAAAGTTTCCCATACAAAGACTTGTTTTCATATCGGTCGTTTGTATGGCAGCTATATGATATAGTGGTCCGATCCGGACCAATGGCTATGTATGGCTATGTAAAATAAATAAATGTTGAATTCAGTTGCAATAGCTTGAAAAACAAAAAAGTTTCCCATACAAGGACTTGTTTCCATATCGGTCGTTTGTATGGCAGCTATATATATAGTGGTCCGATCCAAACCAAACTTTCACAAATCGTGTATGGCTATAATAAATAAATAACTGTTGAATTCAGTTGCAATAGCTTGAAAAACAAAAAAGGTTCCCATACAAAGACTTGTTTACATTACGGTCGTTTGTATGGCAGCTATATGATATAGTGGTCCGATCCGGACCAATGGCTATGTATGTCTATGTTAAATAAATAACTGTTGAATTCAGTTGCAATAGCTTGAAAAACAAAAAAGGTTCCCATACAAAGACTTGTTTACATTACGGTCGTTTGTATGGCAGCTATATGATATAGTGGTCCGATCCGGACCAATGGCTATGTATGTCTATGTTAAATAAATAAATGGTGAATTCGGTTGCAATAGGTTGGAAAACAAAAAAATTTTCTATACAAAGACTTGTTTTCATATCGGTCGTTTGTATGGCAGCTATATGATATAGTGGTCCGATCGGGACCAATGGCTATGTATGGCTTTGTTATATAAATAAATGTAGAATACAGTTGCAATAGCTTGAAAAACAAAAAGTTTCCCATACAAAGACTTGTTTTCATATCGGTCGTTTGTATGGCAGCTATATGATATAGTGGTCCGATCCGGACCAATGGCTATGTATGGCTATGTAAAATAAATAAATGTTGAATTCAGTTGCAATAGCTTGAAAAACAAAAAAGTTTCCCATACAAAGACTTGTTTCCATATCGGTCGTTTGTATGGCAGCTATAAGATATAGTGGTCCGATCCGGACTAAACTTTCATAAATCGTGAACGGCTATGTCAAATAAATAAATGCTGAATTCAGTTGCAATAGCTTGGAAAACAAAAAATTTTTCATACAAAGACTTGTTTTCATATCAGTCGTTTGTATGGCAGCTATATGATATAGTGGTCCGATCCGACCAATGGCTATGTAAAATAAATAAGTGTTGAATTTGCAATAGCTTGAAAAACAAAAAAGGTTCCCATACAAAGACTTGTTTTCATTACGGTCGTTTGTATGGCAGCTATATGACATAGTGGTCCGATCCGGACCAATGGCTATGTATGTCTATGTTAATTAAATAAATGTTGAATTCCTTTGCAATAAGCTCGAAAACAAAAAAATTTTCCATACAAAGACTTGTTTTCATATCGGTCGTTTGTATGGCAGCTATATGATATAGTGGTCCGATCCGGACCAATGGCTATGTATGGCTATGTAAAATAAATAAATGTTGAATTCAGTTGCAATAGCTCGAAAAACAAAAAAGTTTCCCATACAAAGACTTGTTTCCATATCGGTCGCTTGTATGGCAGCTATAAGATATAGTGGTCCGATCCGGACTAAACTTTCACAAATCGTGTAGGGGTATGTTATATAAATAAACCTTGAATTCAGTTGCAATAGCTTGAAAATTAAAAAGTTTCCCATACAAAGACTTGTTTCCATATCGGTCGTTTGTATGGCAGCTATAAGATATAGTGGTCCGATCCGGACTAAACTTTCACAAATCGTGTATGGCTATATTAAATTAATAACTGTTGAATTCAGTGGCAATAGCTTGAAAAACAAAAAAGGTTCCCATACAAAGACTTGTTTTCATTATGGTCGTTTGTATGGCAGCTATATGATATAGTGGTCCGATCCGGACCAATGGCTATGTATGGCTATGTAAAATAAATAAATGTGTATTCAGTTGCAATAGCTCGAAAAACAAAAAAGTTTCCCATACAAAGACTTGTTTCCATATCGGTCGCTTGTATGGCAGCTATAAGATATAGTGGTCCGATCCGGACGAAACTTTCACAAATCGTGTACGGCTATGTCAAATAAATAAATGCGGAATTCAGTTGCAATAGCTTGGAAAACAAAAAATTTTTCATACAAAGACTTGTTTCCATATCGGTCGTTTGTATGGCAGCTACAAAATATAGTGGTCCGATCCGGACCAAACTTTCACAAATCGTGTGTGGCTATCTTAAATAAATAAATGTTCAATTCGGTTGCTATAGCTTGGAAAACAAAAAAGTTTCCCATACAAAGACTTGTTTTCATATCGGTCGTTGGTATGGCAGCTATATATAGATATAGTGGTCCGATCCGGTCCACTTGAATTGAGCTGCAATAGCTTGAAAAACAAAAAAGTTTCCCATACAAAGACTTGTTTCCATATCGGTCGTTTGTATGGCAGCTATAAGATATAGTGGTCCGATCCGGACCAATGGCTATGTATGGCTTTGTTAAATAAATAAATGTTGAATGCAGTTGCAATATTTTGAAAAACAAAAGTTTCCCATACAAAGACTTGATTTCATATCGGTCGTTTGTATGGCAGCTATATGATATAGTGGTCCGATCCGGACCAATGGCTATGTATGGCTATGTTTAATAAATAAATGTTGAATTCGGTTGCAATAGGTTGGAAAACAAAAAAATTTTCTATACAAAGACTTGTTTTCATATCGGTCGTTTGTATTGCAGCTATATGATATAGTGGTCCGATCCGGACCAATGGCTATGTATAGCTTTGTTATATAAATTAATGTTGAATTCAGTTGCAATAGCTTGAAAAACAAAAAAGTTTCCCATACAAAGACTTGTTTTCATATCGGTCGTTTGTATGGCAGCTATATATAGATATATTGGTCCGATCCGGTCCAAACTTTCGCAAATCGTGTAGGGGTATGTTATATAAATAAACCTTGAATTCAGTTGCAATAGCTTGAAAAACAAAAAAGTTTCCCATACAAAGACTTGTTTCCATATCGGTCGTTTGTATGGCAGCTATAAGATATAGTGGTCCGATCCGGACTAAACTTTCACAAATCGTGTATGGCTATAATAAATAAATAACTGTTGAATTCAGTTGCAATAGCTTGAAAAACAAAAAGGTTCCCATACAAAGACTTGTTTACATTACGGTCGTTTGTATGGCAGCTATATGATATAGTGGTCCGATCCAAACCAAACTTTCACAAATCGTGTATGGCTATAATAAATAAATAACTGTTGCAATAGCTTGAAAAACAAAAAAGTTTCCCATACAAAGACTTGTTTCCATATCGGTCGTTTGTACGGCAGCTATATGATATAGTGGTCCGATCCAAACCAAACTTTCACAAATCGTGTATGGCTATAATAAATAAATAACTGTTGAATTCAGTTGCAATAGCTTAAAAAACAAAAAAGGTTCCCATACAAAGACTTGTTTTCATTACGGTCGTTTGTATGGCAGCTATATGATATAGTGGTCCGATCCGGACCAATGGCTATGTATGTCTATGTTAATTAAATAAATGTTGAATTCCTTTGCAATGAGATCGAAACCAAAAAAATTTTCCATACAAAGACTTGTTTTCATATCGGTCGTTTGTATGGCAGCTATATGATATAGTGGTCCGATCCGGACCAATGGCTATGTATGGCTATGTAAAATAAATAAATGTTGAATTCAGTTGCAATAGCTTGAAAAACAAAAAAGTTTCCCATACAAAGACTTGTTTCCATATCGGTCGTTTGTATGGCAGCTATAAGATATAGTGGTCCGATCCGGACTAAACTTTCATAAATCGTGAACGGCTATGTCAAATAAATAAATGCTGAATTCAGTTGCAATAGCTCGAAAAACAAAAAAGTTTCCCATACAAAGACTTGTTTCCGTATCGGTCGTTTGTATGGCACCTATAAGATATAGTGGTCCGATCCGGACTAAACTTTCACAAATCGTGTACGGCTATGTCAAATAAATAAATGCTGAATTCAGTTGCAATAGGTTGGAAAACAAAAAAATTTTCTATACAAAGACTTGTTTTCATATCGGTCGTTTGTATGGCAGCTGTATGATATAGTGGTCCGATCGGGACCAATGGCTATGTATGGCTATGTAAAATAAATAAATGTTGAATTCAGTTGCAATAGCTTGGAAAACAAAAAAAAATTTTCATACAAAGACTTGTTTTCATATCAGTCGTTTGTATGGCAGCTACATGATATAGTGGTCCGATCCGGACCAAACTTTCAAAAATCGTGTATGACTATCTTAAATAAATAAATGTTCAATTCGGTTCCAATAGCTTGGAAAACAAAAAGTTTCCCATACAAAGACTTGTTTTCATATCGGTCGTTGGTATGGCAGCTATATATAGATATAGATATAGTGGTCCGATCCGGTCCAAACCTTCGCAAATCGTGTAGGTGTTTGTCAAATGAAAAAGTGTTAAATTCGGCTGCAATAGGTTGGAAAAAGAAAAATTTTCCATACAAAGACTTGTTTTCATATCGGTCGTTTGTATGGCAGCTATATGATATAGTAGTCCGATCCGAACCCAACTTTTACAAATCGTGTACGCCTATGTTAAATGAATAAATGTTGAATTCCTTTGCAATAAGTAGGAAAACAAAAAAATTTTCCATAAAAAGACTTGTTTTCATATCGGTCCTTTGCATGACAGCTATATTACATAGTGGTCCGATAAGGACCAAACTTTTACAAATCGTGTATGGCTATGTCAAATAAATAAATCCTGAATTGAGTTGCAATAGCTTGGAAAACAAAAAAGTTTCCCATACTGTAGCATATTGAACTAATCTACCCTACTAATCTACCGGAATGCTGAGCATGCACCTTGCAACTCAAGTGGTCAATGCCTTCTGCATACCTTTGTATATGCATAAAAATAAGTAAGAATACATAGACATAAGCAATGTATGTGCGGGGTAGATGAACCCAACTTCAGCACACTCTGATCATTAAAATAACAGTTACTCGAAGAAGATCCAGAACAATAGAATATAATATAGAAGCATAACGTAGAATATACATAACAGTTACTCGCTGCCTAGCAACTGTGGGCAGCGCAGCGATAAGACCGAGGCTTAATTAGATCTTAAGAAACAATGTAAAATCAGAGATAAGTGAACCTTGGAAGCGGCACCTTCGCTGCTCCCAACTTAAAATAAATAACCTTTTCAAGGAGCAGAAGTTCCAGAAGTTATTGTGTTAAAGATCCCAGAACATGGCGACCGTGACAGGACACTACTAGAACGGCATCTTTAACCTGTTCTAGGGACATCACTTGGACGGCATCTTTAACACAAGGACAAGCTCTAAGATTGGGACGCCATCAATGCGGCTGTCACGAATGTCAACTGCGCCACACGGATTGCTGCTCCATTGTTTCCCACTCCATTGGATACTGTATTATCCTGGACACCACATCGATCCAGCCTGGATCATCCTGGACACCGCATCGATCTGTACCCATACGAAGATTACGATAATTCCGTAGCAGGAAGAATTCTATGCTACAAGAAGTTATTATTATTAACTAAAAACATAATAATTGATGGCGGAAGAGCCACAATTCTCAACCGCACAGCCCACGACACAAAGGGACTTGCCAACGTTGGAAGAAGCTCTGCATCAACATCCTGCAGATGGACCACGCCCACTCACAATAGCTGAGTACCGGGCAAGGCAGGAAAGGAAGGAACCAAAGAAGCACAAACGCTCCGGAAAAAGGGTAAAGCTACTTAGACAACGCCGACTGGTTAAGGAAATGACCCAGTTGGCCAGAGACAAGGCATCCCGACAACGCTACAAAGAGCGTCTTGAGAACATCGAAAGCAGGATTTCGCAAGATGCGAAACAACGCAAACGGGCTGCATAAATAAATGCCAATGCCCCAATTTGCCTTAATTTTAATTTCTAAACCCAAGCCGATGCGGAAACCGCTGCTTGAAAAACACTAATATCTGTTAGGCTTTTTACTAACAATGCGGTTGGACAATTTTTTTTTTATATATTGTAAACAAATATGTGAGCCAACCACATTTATTAACAATTAATATTTCCACGTCTCCGCTACTGAGTATATATATATATATTCAGCTGCAAAAATTTTTTTTTAATGACAGAATATAACAATTCTTATCTTCATTAAATGTAAACATTTTTTTTATTTTTGTTTATTTATGTTTATTTATATTTTATTTATGTTGCAAATACAATAGCAGCATCCAAACATGTATACGTTCGACTTCTAAATACAACTAATTTCGACCAAGTGGTCAAAGTAAATAAAATACAATATGAAAATCTAAAAGATTATGACATTCATAATACCGACACTGGAAATAGAAGCGAGCAAATACTTTCAAAACTAAAGAAAAATTTTCCAGACCAATTTAAAAATCAATTAACAGAATTATGCACACAGTATAGTGATGTGTTCGGACTGGAAACCGAACCAATATCAACAAATAATTTTTATAAACAAACATTAAGACTTAAAGATGATGAACCCATTTATATAAAAAACTATAGAAGCCCGCATAGCCATATTGAGGAAATTCAAAAACGAGTAGGGAAATTAATAAGCGACAAAATCGTCGAACCGTCTGTATCTGAATATAACAGCCCACTCTTGCTAGTACCAAAAAAATCATTACCAAATTCACAAGAGAAAAAATGGCGATTAGTAATTGACTATCGTCAAATAAACAAAAAACTTCTTTCTGACAAATTTCCACTCCCTAGAATTGATGACATTTTAGATCAACTAGGTCGAGCTAAATACTTTTCATGCCTTGACTTGATGTCAGGTTTCCACCAAATAGAACTTGAGGAAAACTCTAGGAATATAACATCCTTTTCAACGAGCAATGGCTCATATCGCTTCACGCGATTACCATTTGGTCTTAAAATAGCACCAAATTCATTTCAGAGGATGATGACTATATCATTCTCGGGATTAGAACCCTCTCAGGCATTCCTTTACATGGATGACTTAATGGTGATAGGATGCTCCGAAAAACACATGATTAAAAACTTAACTGACGTTTTTAATGTATGTAGGAAATATAACCTAAAGTTGCATCCAGAAAAATGTTAATTTTTCATGCACGAAGTGACATTCCTAGGTCACAAATGCACAGACAAAGGAGTATTGCCAGATGACAAGAAATATGACGTCATCAAAAATTATCCTGTCCCTCATGATGCGGACAGTGCGAGACGATTTGTAGCATTCTGCAACTATTATCGTCGATTTATAAGGAACTTCGCCGACTATTCACGGCACATAACTAGATTATGTAAAAAGAATGTCCCTTTTGAATGGTCAAGCGAATGCCAGAACGCATTCGAATACCTTAAAGAAAATCTTATGCCCCCCACACTATTACAATATCCTGATTTTCGCAAAGAATTTTGCATTATAACGGATGCTAGTAAACAAGCTTGCGGAGCGGTTCTAATTCAGAACCGTGACGGGATTCAGCTCCCAATAGCTTATGCATCACGTTCATTTACAAAAGGAGAAAGCAATAAGAGTACAACGGAACAAGAACTAGCGGCAATTCATTGGGCAATTACCCATTTTAGACCATACATTTATGGCAAACATTTCACCATTAAAACGGACCACAGACCATTAACGTACCTATTTTCTATGACTAATCCCAGTTCTAAATTAACTCGCATGCGGCTAGAGCTTGAAGAATACGACTTCACAGTAGAATACCTAAGGGGGAAAGATAATTTTGTAGCAGACGCACTCTCACGCATAAATATAAAGGAACTCAAAGACATGCAACATAAAGTCCTGAAAGTCACTACCAGGCAACAAAGTAGACAAGAAAGCTGTACAGTAACAAATAAGGAACTATTGCCAAAATGTATCCAAAATGTATCTAAGCCCAACGTACACGAAGTCATAACAAATGATGAAGTACGAAAAGTAGTGACCTTGCGGATAACTAAATCTATTTGTTTACTAAAACGAGGAAATAAAGTTATTGCAAGAATTGATGTTGAAGATTTATATACCAATGGAATTTTTGATTTAGGTCAGTTCTTCCAAAGGCTTGAAATGCAAGCCGGTATACTAAAAATCAGCCAACTCAAATTGGCACCGAGTGAAAAAATCTTTGAAACCATTTCAATAGATAATTTCAAAAATATGGGCAATATAAAATTGAAATCATTAAGAGTAGCGCTACTCCAGCCGGTGACCATTATAAAAACTGAAAAAGAGATACAATCGATACTGTCTACATATCATGACGATCCAATTCAAGGAGGTCATACAGGCATTACAAGAACGCTAGCGAAAATAAAAAGACACTATTATTGGAAAAATATGACTCTTCATATAAAAGAGTACATACGTAGATGTCATAAATGCCAAATGTCAAAAACAACGACACATACAAAGACCCCAACGACTCACACA
Organism: Drosophila merina; assembly: GCA_035047645.1. Lineage (NCBI taxonomy): Eukaryota > Metazoa > Arthropoda > Insecta > Diptera > Drosophilidae > Drosophila > Drosophila merina. The sequence continues at coordinate 97,667 of JAWNPH010000032.1, forward strand.
GAAACCCCAACAAATGCTTTTGATATGGACAGTGGACACAGTTGGTCCACTACCGAAATCAGAATATGGCAACGAATACATCGTCACACTAATATGTGATTTGACGAAGTATCTAGTAACCATACCTGTTGCGAATAAGAGCGCAAATACTGTCGCAAAAGCTATATTCGAAAATTTTATACTAAAGTACGGTCCAATGAAGACGTTCATTTCGGACATGGGTACCGAGTATAAAAACAATGTAATTCAAGATATGTGTAAATATATGAAGATTGAAAATCTTACATCCACTGCATATCACCACCAGACTTTGGGGACAATCGAACGAAGTCATAGAACATTTAATGAATACATTCGTTCATACATCTCTGCAGATAAAACTGATTGGGATGTTTGGATACAATACTTTACATATTGTTTCAACACAACACCATCAGTCATACATAATTATTGTCCATATGAACTAGTCTTTGGAAGATTACCAAGGCAGTTCGCAAATTTTAATAAAACAGATAGGATAGAACCACTATATAATATAGAAGATTACACAAAGGAAATAAAATTTAGATTAGAAATAGCATATAAAAGAGCTAGACTTATGTTAGAAAAAGCTAAGTCTTATAGAAAACAACTTTATGATAAGAAAACTTCAGATTTTCAATTAAAAATAGGAGATAAAGTTATACTAAGGAACGAATCGGGTCATAAGTTAGATCCAGTATATCTAGGCCCTTACACTGTTGAAACCATAGAAGACAGAGATAACATAGTAATTAGAGATACAAAACAAAAGAAGCAAAAAGTTCATAAGGAGAGATTAAAAATATATAATCAATGAAACGTTTCATTTCACTTAAGAAAAGGTCTGATCAACCTCAAAACAAATAAAAAAAAACACAAAAAAAAAACAACAAAAAAAAATTTTAATTATTTTTCCTTCTAAGAAAGTTAAACATAAATCCAAAAATATCATAATTCAACATAAATTTTTGGTACAATTCTGTCATTATACAAAAATGCTTTGAGACAAAACATTGCTAATAATTAATAAGAAAAATCAATATCATCCTTTCTAAACACAATATTAATATTAAGAACTAAATGACCTAATATATGAAGGTCATTTCTTAAAAAAAGGGAGGTGTAGCATATTGAACTAATCTACCCTACTAATCTCCCGGAATGCTGAGCATGCACTTTGCAGCTCAAGTGGTCAATGCCTTCTGCATACCTTTGTATATGCATAAAAATAAGTAAGAATACATAGACATAAGCAATGTATGTGCGGGGTAGCTGAACCCAACTTCAGCACACTCTGATCATTAAAATAACAGTTACTCGAAGAAGATCCAGAACAATAGAATATAATATAGAAGCATAACGTAGAATATACATAACAGTTACTCGCTGCCTAGCAACTGTGGGCAGCGCAGCGATAAGACCGAGGCTTAATTAGATCTTAAGAAACAATGTAAAATCAGAGATAAGTGAACCTTGGAAGCGGCACCTTCGCTGCTCCCAACTTAAAATAAATAACCTTTTCAACGAGCAGAAGTTCCAGAAGTTATTGTGTTAAAGATCCCAGAACAATACAAAGACTTGTTTTCATATCGGTCATTTGTATGGCAGCTATATATAGATATAGTGGTCCGACCCGGACCAAACTTTCACAAATCGTGTAGGGGTATGTCAAATGAATAAATTTTGAATTCGGTTGCAATAGGTTGGAAAACAAAAAAATTTTCCATACAAAGACTTGTTTTCATATCGGTCGTTTGTATGGCAGCTATATGATATAGTGGTCCGATCCGGACCAATGGCTATGTATGGCTATGATAAATAAATGAATGTTGAATTCAGTTGCAATAGCTTGAAAAACAAAAAAGTTTCCCATACAAAGACTTGTTTCCATATCGGTCGTTTGTATGGCAGCTATAAGATATAGTGGTCTGATCCGAACCAAACTTTCACTAATCGTGAACGGCTATGTCAAATAAATAAATGCTGAATTCAATTGCAATAGCTTGGAAAACAAACAAATTTTTCATACAAAGACTTGTTTTTTTATCGGTCGTTTGAATGGCAGCTATATGATATAGTGGTCCGATCCGGACCAATGGCTATGTATGGCTATAATAAATAAATAAATGTTGAATTCAGTTGTAATAGTTTGAAAAACAAAAAAGGTTCCCATACAAAGACTTGTTTTCATATCGGTCGTTTGCATGGCAGCTATATGATAAAAAGGTCTGATCCGGACCAAACTTTCACAAATCATGTATGCCTACGTTAAATGAATAAATGTTGAATTCCTTTGCAATAAGTAGGAAAGCAAAAAAATGTTCCATACAAAGACTTGTTTCCATATCGGTCGTTTGTATGACAGCTATATGATATAGTGGTCTGATCCGGACCAAACTTTCACAAATCGTGTACAGTTATGTCAGATAAATAAATGTTGAATTCGGTAGCAATAGGTTAGAAAACAAAAAAATTTTCCATACAAAGACTTGTTTTTTATCGGTCGTTTGTATGGCAGCTATATGATATAGTGGTCCGATCCGGACCAATGGCTACGTATGGCTATAAAAAATAAATAAATGTTGAATTCAGTTGCAATAGCGTGAAAAACAAAAAAGGTTCCCATACAAAGACTTGTTTTCATATCGGTCGTTTGTATGGCAGCTATATGATATAGTGGTCCGATAAGGACCAAACTTTTACAAATTATATATGGCTATATCAAATAAAAAATGTTGAATTTGGTTGTACTAGCTTGAAAAGCAAAAGTTTCCCATACAAAGACTTGTATTCATATCGGTCGTTTGTATGGCAGCTATATGATATAGTGGTCCGATCCGGACCAATGGCTTTGTATGGCTATGATAAATAAATGAATGTTGAATTCGGTTGCAATAGGTTGGAAAACAAAAAAATTTTCCATACAAAGACTTGTTTTCATATCGGTCGTTTGTATGGCAGCTATATGATATAGTGGTCCGATCCGACCAATGGCTATGTATGGCTATGATAAATAAATGAATGTTGAATTCAGTTGCAATGCTTGGAAAACGAAAAAATTTTACATACAAAGACTTGTTTCCATATCGGTCGTTTGTATGGCAGCTATATGATATAGTGGTCTGATCCGGACCAAACTTTCACAAATCGTGCATGCCTATGTTAAACGAATAAATGCTGAATTCAATTGCAATAGCTTGGAAAACAAACAAATTTTTCATACAAAGACTTGTTTTTTTATCGGTCGTTTGAATGGCAGCTATATGATATAGTGGTCCGATCCGGACCAATGGCTATATATGGCTATAATAAATAAATAAATGTTGAATTCAGTTGTAATAGTTTGAAAAACAAAAACGGTTCCCATACAAAGACTTGTTTTCATATCGGTCGTTTGCATGGCAGCTATATGATATAGTGGTCTGATCCGGACCAAACTTTCACAAATCATGAATGCCCACGTTAAATGAATAAATGTTGAATTCCTTTGCAATAAGTAGGAAAGCAAAAAAATGTTCCATACAAAGACTTGTTTCCATATCGGTCGTTTCTATGACAGCTATATGATATAGTGGTCTGATCCGGACCAAACTTTCACAAATCGTGTACAGTTATGTCAGATAAATAAATGTTGAATTCGGTAGCAATAGGTTGGAAAACAAAAAATTTTCCATACAAAGACTTGTTTTTTATCGGTCGTTTGTATGGCAGCTATATGATATAGTGGTCCGATCCGGACCAATGGCTACGTATGGCTATAATAAATAAATAAATGTTGAATTCAGTTGCAATAGCGTGAAAAACAAAAAAGGTTCCCATACAAAGACTTGTTTTCATATCGGTCGTTTGTATGACAGCTATATGATATAGTGGTCCGATCCGGACCAAACTTTCACAAATCGTGTATGCCTACGTTAAATGAATAAATGTTGAATTCCTTTGCAATAAGTAGGAAAACAAAAAAATGTTCCATAAAAAGACTTGTTTCCATATCGGTCGTTTGTATGACAGCTATATGCTATAGTGGTCCGATCCGGACCAAACTTTCACAAATCGTGTATGGCTATGTCAAATAAATAAATCTTGAATTCAGTTGCAATAGCTTAGGAAACAAAAAAGTTTCCCATACAAAGACTTGTTTTCATATCGGTCATTTGTATGGCAGCTATATATATATATAGTGGTCCGATCCGGACCAAACTTTCACAAATCGTGTAGGGGTATGTCAAATGAATAAATTTTGAATTCGGTTGCAACAGGTTGGAAAACATAAAAATGTTCCTTACAAAGACTTGTTTTCATATCGGTTGCTTGTATGGCAGCTATATGATATAGTGGTCCGATAAGGACCAAACTTTTACAAATCATGTATGGCTATATCAAATAAAAACAAGTGAGAAAAGTTATCTTCGGCTTGCCGAAGATGGTATACCCTTGAAAACAAAAAAGTTGTCCATACAAAGACTTGTTTTCATATCGGTCGTTTGTATGGCAGCTATATGATATAGTGGTCCGATCCGGACCAAACTTTCACAAATCGTGTATGGCTATATCAAATGAATAAGTGTTGAATTCGGTTTCAATAGGTTGGAAAACAAAAAAGTTTCCCATACAAAGACTTGTTTTCATATCGGTCGTTTGTATGGCAGCTATATGATATAGTGGTCCGATCCGACTGATTCTTAAACCTGATCTGCGTGCAACAGGTTGGAAAACATAAAAATTTTTTCATACAAGACTTGTCTTCATATCGGTCGTTTGTATGGCAGCTATATGATATAGTGGTCCGATAAGGACCAAACTTTTACAAATTATATATGGCTATATCAAATAAAAAAATGTTGAATTTGGTTGTACTAGCTTGAAAAGCAAAAAAGTTTCCCATACAAAGACTTGTATTCATATCGGTCGTTTGTATGGCAGCTATATGATATAGTAGTCCGATCCGGACCAAACTTTCACAAATCGTGTACGGCTTTGTCAAATAAATAAATCTTGAATTCAGTTGCAATAGCTTGGAAAACAAAAAAGTTTCCCATACAAAGACTTGTTTTCATATCGGTCATAGTGGTCTGATAAGACCAAACTTTTACAAATCGTGTATGGCTATGTCAAATAAATAAATCCTGAATTCAGTTGCAATAGCTTGGAAAACAAAAAAGTTTCCCATACAAAGACTTGTTTTCATATTCCGTCATTTGTATGGCAGCTATATATAGATATAGTGGTCCGATCCGGACCAAACTTTCACAAATCGTGTAGGGGTATGTCAAATGAATAAATTTTGAATTCGGTTGCAATAGGTTGGAAAACAAACAAATTTTCCATACAAAGACTTGTTTTCATATCGGTCGTTTGTATGGCAGCTATATGATATAGTGGTCCGATCCGGACCAATGGCTATGTATGGCTATGATAAATAAATGAATGTTGAATTCAGTTGCAATGCTTGGAAAACGAAAAAATTTTACATACAAAGACTTGTTTCCATATCGGTCGTTTGTATGGCAGCTATCTGATATAGTGGTCTGATCCGGACCAAACTTTCACAAATCGTGTATGCCTATGTTAAACGAATAAATGCTGAATTCAATTGCAATAGCTTGGAAAACAAACAAATTTTTCATACAAAGACTTGTTTTTTTATCGGTCGTTTGAATGGCAGCTATATGATATAGTGGTTCGATCCGGACCAATGGCTATGTATGGCTATAATAAATAAATAAATGTTGAATTCAGTTGTAATAGTTTGAAAAACAAAAAAGGTTCCCATACAAAGACTTCTTTTCATATCGGTCGTTTGCATGGCAGCTATATGATATAGTGGTCTGATCCGGACCAAACTTTCACAAATCATGTATGCCTACGTTAAATGAATAAATGTTGAATTCCTTTGCAATAAGTAGGAAAACAAAAAAATGTTCCATAAAAAGACTTGTTTTCACATCGGTCCTTTGCATGACAGCTATATGACATAGTGGTCTGATAAGACCAAACTTTTACAAATCGTGTATGGCTATGTCAAATAAATAAATCCTGAATTCAGTTGCAATAGCTTGGAAAACAAAAAAGTTTCCCATACAAAGACTTGTTTTCATATCGGTCATAGTGGTCTGATAAGACCAAACTTTTACAAATCGTGTATGGCTATGTCAAATAAATAAATCCTGAATTCAGTTGCAATAGCTTGGAAAACAAAAAAGTTTCCCATACAAAGACTTGTTTTCATATCGGTCGTTTGTATGGCAGCTATATGATATAGTGGTCCGATAAGGACCAAACTTTTACACATTATATACGGCTATATCAAATAAAAAAATGTTTAATTTGGTTGTACTGGCTTGAAAAGCAAAAAAGTGTCCCATACAAAGACTTGTATTCATATCGGTCGTTTGTATGGCAGCTGTATGATATAGTAGTCCGATCCGGAATAAACTTTCACAAATCGTGTATGCCTATGGTAAATGAATAAATGCTGAATTCCTTTGCAATAAGTTGGAAAACCAAAAAATGTTCATACAAAGACTTGTTTTCATATCAGTCGTTTGTATGGCAGCTATATGATATAGTGGTCCGATCCGGACCCAACTTTTACAAATCGTGTATGTCTATGACAAATATATATATGTTGAATTCGGTTGCAATAGGTTAAAAAACAAAACAATTTTCCATACAAAGACTTGTTTTCATATCGGTCGTTTGTATGGCAGCTATATGATATAGTAGTTCGATCCGGACCAAACCTTTACAAATCGTGTAGGGGTAAATTAAATGAAAAAGTGTTGAATTCGGCTGCAATAGGTTGGAAAACAGAAAAATTTTCCATACAAAGACTTGTTTTCATATCGGTCGTTTGTATTGCAGCTATGGTCCGATCCAAACCAAACTTTCACAAATCGTGTATGGTTATAATTAATAAATAACTGTTGAATTCAGTTGCAATAGCTTGAAAAACAAAAAAGTTTCCTATACAAAGACTTGTTTTCATATCGGTCGTTTGTATGGCAGCTATATATAGATATAGTGGTCCGATCCGGTCCAACCTTTCGCAAATCGTGTAGGGGTAGTTAAATGAATAAATGTTAATATCGGTTGCAATAGTTTGGAAAACAAAAAAAATTTCCATACAAAGACTTGTCTCCATATCGGTGGTTTGTATGGCAGCTATATGATATAGTGGTCCGATGGCTATGTATGGCTATGTTAAATAAATAAATGTTGAATTCGGTTGCAATAGCTTGGAAAACAAAAAAAGTTTCCCATACAAAGACTTGTTTTCATATCGGTCGTTGGTATGGCAGCTATATATAGATATAGTGGTCCGATCCGGTCCAAACTTTCGCAAATCGTGTAGGGGTATGTTAAATGAAAAAGTGTTGAATTCGGCTGCAATACGTTGTAAAACAGAAAAATTTTCCATATAAAGACTTGTTTTCATATCGGTCGTTTGTATGGCAGCTATATGATATAGTGGTCCGATCCGGACCAAACTTTCACAAATCGTGTATGCCTATGTTAAATGAATAAATTCTGAATTCAGTTGCAATAAGTTAGAAAACAAAAAAATTTCCCATACAAAGACTTGTTTCCATATCGGTCGTTTGTATGGCAGCTATATGATATAGTGGTCTGATCCGGACCAAACTTTTACAAATCGTGTATAGCTTTGACAAATAAAGAAATGTTAAATGCAGTTGCAATGCTTGGAAAACGAAAAAATTTTACATACAAAGACTTGTTTCCATATCGGTCGTTTGTATGGCAGCTATATGATATAGTAGTTCGATCCGCACCAAACTTTTACAACTCGTGTTTGCCTATGTTAAATAAAAAAATGCTGAATTTCTTTGCAATAAGTTGGAAAACAAAAAAATTTTCATACAAAGACTTGTTTTCATATAGGTCGTTTGTATGGCAGCTATATGATATAGTAGTCCGATCCGGACCCAACTTTTACAAATCGTGTATGTCTATGATAAATATATATATGTTGAATTCGGTTGCAATAGGTTGGAAAACAAAAAAATTTCCCATACAAAGACTTGTTTTCATATCGGTCGTTTGTATGGCAGCTATATGATATAGTGGTTCGATCCGACCAAAGTTTCACAAATCGTGTATGCCTATGTTAAATAAATAAATGCTGAATTCCTTTGCAATAAGTTGGAAAACAAAAAATTTTCATACAAAGACTTGTTTCCATATCGGTCGTTTGTAATGCAGCTATATGATATAGTGGTCTGATCCGGACCAAACTTTTACAAATCGTGTATGGCTATGTCAAATAAATAAATGTTAAATGCAGTTGCAATGCTTGGAAAACGAAAAAATTTTACATACAAAGACTTGTTTCTATATCGGTCGTTTGTATGGCAGCTATATGATATAGTGGTCCGATCCAAACCAAACTTTCACAAATTGTGTATGCCTATGTTAAATGAATAAATTCTGAATTCAGTTGCAATAAGTTGGAAAACAAAAAAATTTCCCATACAAAGACTTGTTTCCATATTGGTCGTTTGTATGGCAGCTATAGGATATAGTGGTTCGATCCGGACCAAACTTTCACAAATCCTGTATGTCAATGATAAATATATATATGTTGAATTCGGTTGCAATAGGTTGGAAAACAAAAAATTTCCCATACAAAGACTTGTTTTCATATCGGTCGTTTGTATGGCAGCTATATGATATAGTGGTTCGATCCGGACCAAAGTTTCACAAATCGTGTATGCCTATGTTAAATAAATAAATGCTGAATTCCTTTGCAATAAGTTGGAAAACAAAAAAATTTTCATACAAAGACTTGTTTCCATATCGGTCGTTTGTAATGCAGCTATATGATATAGTGGTCTGATCCGGACCAAACTTTTACAAATCGTGTATGGCTATGTCAAATAAATAAATGTTAAATGCAGTTGCAATGCTTGGAAAACGAAAAAATTTTACATACAAAGACTTGTTTCTATATCGGTCGTTTGTATGGCAGCTATATGATATAGTGGTCCGATCCAAACCAAACTTTCACAAATTGTGTATGCCTATGTTAGATGAATAAATTCTGAATTCAGTTGCAATAAGTTGGAAAACAACAAAATTTCCCATACAAAGACTTGTTTCCATATTGGTCGTTTGTATGGCAGCTATATGATATAGTGGTTCGATCCGGACCAAACCTTCACAAATTCTGTATGTCAATGATAAATATATATATGTTGAATTCGGTTGCAATAGGTTGGAAAACAAAAAATTTCCCATACAAAGACTTGTTTTCATATCGGTCGTTTGTATGGCAGCTATATGATATAGTGGTTCGATCCGGACCAAACTTTCACAAATCGTGTATGCCTATATTATATGAATAAATGCTGTTGCAATGCTTGGAAAACGAAAAAAATTTTACATACAAAGACTTGGTCGTTTGTATGGCAGCTATATGATATAGTGGTTCGATCCGGACCAAACTTTCACAAATCGTGTATGTCAATGATAAATATATACATGTTGAATTCGGTTGCAATAGGTTGGAAAACAAAAAATTTCCCATACAAAGACTTGTTTCCATATCGGTCGTTTGTAATGCAGCTATATGATATAGTGGTCTGATCCGGACCAAACTTTTACAAATCGTGTATGGCTATGTCAAATAAATAAATGTTAAATGCAGTTGCAATGCATGGAAAACGAAAAAATTTTACATACAAAGACTTGTTTCTATATCGGTCGTTTGTATGGCAGCTATATGATATAGTGGTCCGATCCAAACCAAACTTTCACAAATTGTGTATGCCTATGTTAAATGAATAAATTCTGAATTCAGTTGCAATAAGTTGGAAAACAACAAAATTTCCCATACAAAGACTTGTTTCCATATTGGTCGTTTGTATGGCAGCTATATGATATAGTGGTTCGATCCGGACCAAAACCTTCACAAATTCTGTATGTCAATGATAAATATATATATGTTGAATTCGGTTGCAATAGGTTGGAAAACAAAAAATTTCCCATACAAAGACTTGTTTTCATATCGGTCGTTTGTATGGCAGCTATATGATATAGTGGTTCGATCCGGACCAAACTTTCACAAATCGTGTATGCCTATATTATATGAATAAATGCTGTTGCAATGCTTGGAAAACGAAAAAATTTTACATACAAAGACTTGGTCGTTTGTATGGCAGCTATATGATATAGTGGTTCGATCCGGACCAAACTTTCACAAATCGTGTATGTCAATGATAAATATATACATGTTGAATTCGGTTGCAATAGGTTGGAAAACAAAAAATTTCCCATACAAAGACTTGTTTTCATATCGGTCGTTTGTATGGCAGCTATATGATTTAGTGGTTCGATCCGGACCAAACTTTCACAAATCGTGTATGCCTATGTTAAATAAAAAAATGCTGAATTTCTTTGCAATAAGTTGGAAAACAAAAAAATTTTCATACAAAGACTTGTTTTCATATAGGTCGTTTGTATGGCAGCTATATGATATAGTAGTCCGATCCGGACCCAACTTTTACAAATCGTGTATGTCTATGATAAATATATATATGTTGAATTCGGTTGCAATAGGTTGGAAAACAAAAAAATTTCCCATACAAAGACTTGTTTTCATATCGGTCGTTTGTATGGCAGCTATATGATATAGTGGTTCGATCCGGACCAAAGTTTCACAAATCGTGTATGCCTATGTTAAATAAATAAATGCTGAATTCCTTTGCAATAAGTTGGAAAACAAAAAAATTTTCGTACAAAGACTTGTTTCCATATCGGTCGTTTGTAATGCAGCTATATGATATAGTGGTCTGATCCGGACCAAACTTTTACAAATCGTGTATGGCTATGTCAAATAAATAAATGTTAAATGCAGTTGCAATGCTTGGAAAACGAAAAAATTTTACATACAAAGACTTGTTTCTATATCGGTCGTTTGTATGGCAGCTATATGATATAGTGGTCCGATCCAAACCAAACTTTCACAAATTGTGTATGCCTATGTTAAATGAATAAATTCTGAATTCAGTTGCAATAAGTTGGAAAACAAAAAAAATTTCCCATACAAAGACTTGTTTCCATATTGGTCGTTTGTATGGCAGCTATAGGATATAGTGGTTCGATCCGGACCAAACTTTCACAAATCCTGTATGTCAATGATAAATATATATATGTTGAATTCGGTTGCAATAGGTTGGAAAACAAAAAATTTCCCATACAAAGACTTGTTTTCATATCGGTCGTTTGTATGGCAGCTATATGATATAGTGGTTCGATCCGGACCAAACTTTCACAAATCGTGTATGCCTATATTATATGAATAAATGCTGTTGCAATGCTTGGAAAACGAAAAATTTTACATACAAAGACTTGGTCGTTTGTATGGCAGCTATATGATATAGTGGTTCGATCCGGACCAAACTTTCACAAATCGTGTATGTCAATGATAAATATATACATGTTGAATTCGGTTGCAATAGGTTGGAAAACAAAAAATTTCCCATACAAAGACTTGTTTTCATATCGGTCGTTTGTATGGCAGCTATATGATTTAGTGGTTCGATCCGGACCAAACTTTCACAAATCGTGTATGCCTATGTTAAATAAAAAAATGCTGAATTTCTTTGCAATAAGTTGGAAAACAAAAAAATTTTCATACAAAGACTTGTTTTCATATAGGTCGTTTGTATGGCAGCTATATGATATAGTAGTCCGATCCGGACCCAACTTTTACAAATCGTGTATGTCTATGATAAATATATATATGTTGAATTCGGTTGCAATAGGTTGGAAAACAAAAAAATTTCCCATACAAAGACTTGTTTTCATATCGGTCGTTTGTATGGCAGCTATATGATATAGTGGTTCGATCCGGACCAAAGTTTCACAAATCGTGTATGCCTATGTTAAATAAATAAATGCTGAATTCCTTTGCAATAAGTTGGAAAACAAAAAAATTTTCATACAAAGACTTGTTTCCATATCGGTCGTTTGTAATGCAGCTATATGATATAGTGGTCTGATCCGGACCAAACTTTTACAAATCGTGTATGGCTATGTCAAATAAATAAATGTTAAATGCAGTTGCAATGCTTGGAAAACGAAAAAATTTTACATACAAAGACTTGTTTCTATATCGGTCGTTTGTATGGCAGCTATATGATATAGTGGTCCGATCCAAACCAAACTTTCACAAATTGTGTATGCCTATGTTAAATGAATAAATTCTGAATTCAGTTGCAATAAGTTGGAAAACAAAAAAATTTCCCATACAAAGACTTGTTTCCATATTGGTCGTTTGTATGGCAGCTATAGGATATAGTGGTTCGATCCGGACCAAACTTTCACAAATCCTGTATGTCAATGATAAATATATATATGTTGAATTCGGTTGCAATAGGTTGGAAAACAAAAAATTTCCCATACAAAGACTTGTTTTCATATCGGTCGTTTGTATGGCAGCTATATGATATAGTGGTTCGATCCGGACCAAAGTTTCACAAATCGTGTATGCCTATGTTAAATAAATAAATGCTGAATTCCTTTGCAATAAGTTGGAAAACAAAAAAATTTTCATACAAAGACTTGTTTCCATATCGGTCGTTTGTAATGCAGCTATATGATATAGTGGTCTGATCCGGACCAAACTTTTACAAATCGTGTATGGCTATGTCAAATAAATAAATGTTAAATGCAGTTGCAATGCTTGGAAAACGAAAAAATTTTACATACAAAGACTTGTTTCTATATCGGTCGTTTGTATGGCAGCTATATGATATAGTGGTCCGATCCAAACCAAACTTTCACAAATTGTGTATGCCTATGTTAAATGAATAAATTCTGAATTCAGTTGCAATAAGTTGGAAAACAACAAAATTTCCCATACAAAGACTTGTTTCCATATTGGTCGTTTGTATGGCAGCTATATGATATAGTGGTTCGATCCGGACCAAACTTTCACAAATCGTGTATGCCTATATTATATGAATAAATGCTGTTGCAATGCTTGGAAAACGAAAAAATTTTACATACAAAGACTTGGTCGTTTGTATGGCAGCTATGCCTATGTTAAATGAATAAGTGCTGAATTCCTTTGCAATAAGTTGGAAAACAAAAAAATTTTCATACAAAGACTTGTTTTCATATCGGTCGTTTGTATGGCAGCTATATGATATAGTGGTCCGATCCGGACCCAACTTTTACAAATCGTGTATGTCTATGATAAATATATATATGTTGAATTCGGTTGCAACACGTTGGAAAACAAAAAAATTTTCCATACAAAGACTTGTTTTCATATCGGTCGTTTGTATGGCAGCTATATGATATAGTGGTTCGATCCGACCAAACTTTCACAAATCGTGTATGCCTATGTTAAATGAATAAATGCTGAATTCCTTTGCAATAAGTTGGAAAACAAAAAAATTTTCATACAAAGACTTGTTTCCATATCGGTCGTTTGTATGGCAGCTATATGATATAGTGGTCTGATCCGGACCAAACTTTTACAAATCGTGTATGGCTTTGTCAAATAAATAAATGTTAAATGCAGTTGCAATGCTTGGAAAACGAAAAAATTTTACATACAAAGACTTGTTTCCATATCGGTCGTTTGTATGGCAGCTATATGATATAGTGGTTCGATCCGGACCAAACTTTCACAAATCGTGTATGCCTATGTTAAATAAATAAATGCTGAATTCCTTTGCAATGAGTTGGAAAAGAAAAAAATTTTCATACAAAGACTTGTTTCCATATCGGTCGTTTGTATGGCAGCTATATGATATAGTGGTCTGATCCGGACCAAACTTTTACAAATCGTATATGGCTATTTCAAATAACTAAATGTTAAATGCAGTTGCAATGCTTGGAAAACGAAAAAATTGTACATACAAAGACTTGTTTTCTTATCGGTCGTTTGTATGGCAGCTATATATAGATATAGTAGTCCCATCCGGACCCAACTTTTACAAATCGTGTATGTCTATGATAAATATATATATGTTGAATTCGGTTGCAATAGATTGGAAAACAAAAAATTTCCCATACAAAGACTTGTTTTCATATCGGTCGTTTTTATGGCAGCTATATGACATAGTGGTTCGATCCGGATTAAACTTTCACAAATCGTGTATGCCTATGATAAATATATATATGTTGAATTCGGTTGCAATAGGTTGGAAAAGAAAAATATGTTACATACAAAGACTTGTTTCCATATCGGTCGTTTGTATGGCAGCTATATGATATAGTGGTTCGATCCGGACCAAACTTTCACAAATCGTGTATGCCTATTTTAAATGAATAAGTGCTGAATTCCTTTGCAATAAGTTGGAAAACAAACAAATTTTCATACAAAGACTTGTTTCCATATCGGTCGTTTGTATGGCAGCTATATGATATAGTGGTCTGATCCGGACCAAACTTTCACAAATCGTGTATGCCTATGTTAAACGAATAAATGCTGAATTCCTTTGCAATAAGGTGGAAAACAAAAAAATTTTCATACAAAGACTTGTTTCCATATCAGTCGTTTGTTTAGCAGCTATATGATATAGTGGCCCGATCCGGACCTAACTTTTACAAATCGTGTATGTCTATGATAAATATATATATGTTGAATTCGGTTGCAATAGGTTGGAAAACAAAAAAATTTTACATACAAAGACTGGTTTCCATATCGGTCGTTTGTATGGCAGCTATATAATATAGTGGTTCGATCCAGACCAAACTTTCACAAATCGTGTATGCCTATGTTAAATAAATAAGTGCTGAATTCCTTTGCAAAAAGTTGGAAAACAAAAAAATTTTGATACAAAGACTTGTTTTCATATCGGTCGTTTGTATGGCAGCTATATGATATAGTGGTTCGATCCGGATTAAACTTTCATAAATCGTGTATGCCTATGATAAATATATATATGTTGAATTCGGCTGCAATAGGTTGGAAAACAAAAAAATGTTACATACAAAGACTTGTTTCCATATCGGTCGTTTGTATGGCAGCTATATGATATAGTGGTTCGATCCGAACCAAACTTTCACAAATCGTGTATGTCTATGATAAATATATATATGTTGAATTCGGTTGCAATAGGTTGGAAAAACAAAAAAAAATTCCCATGCAAAGACTTGTTTCCATATCGGTCGTTTGTATGGCAGCTATATGATATAGTGGTTCGATCCGGACCAAACTTTCACAAATCGTGTATGCCTATGTTAAATAAATAAATGCTGAATTCTTTTGCAATGAGTTGGAAAAGAAAAAACTTTTCATACAAAGACTTGTTTCCATATCGGTCGTTTGTATGGCAGCTATATGATATAGTGGTCTGATCCGGACCAAACTTTTACAAATCGTATATGTCTATGTCAAATAAATAAATGTTAAATGCAGTTGCAATGCTTGGAAAACGAAAAAATTTTACATACAAAGACTTGTTTCCATATCGGTCGTTTGTATGGCAGCTATATGATATAGTGGTCTGATCCGGACCAAACTTTCACAAATCGTGTATGCCTATGTTAAACGAATAAATGCTGAATTCCTTTGCAATAAGTTGGAAAACAAAAAAATTTTCATACAAAGACTTGTTTCCATATCAGTCGTTTGTTTAGCAGCTATATGATATACTGGCCCGATCCGGACCCCACTTTCACAAATCGTGTATGTCTATGTCTATATATATGTTGAATTCGGTTGCAATAGGTTGGAAAACAAAAAAATTTTACATACAAAGACTTGTTTCCATATCGGTCGTTTGTACGGCAGCTATATAATATAGTGGTTCGATCCAGACCAAACTTTCACAAATCGTGTATGCCTATGTTAAATGAATAAGTGCTGAATTCCTTTGCAATAAGTTGGAACACAAAAAAATTTTGATACAAAGACTTGTTTTCATAGCGGTCGTTTGTATGGCAGCTATATGATATAGTGGTTCGATCCGGATTAAACTTTCACAAATCGTGTATGCCTATGACAAATATATATATGTTGAATTCGGTTGCAATAGGTTGGAAAACAAAAAAATGTTACATACAAAGACTTGTTTCCATATCGGTCGTTTGTATGGCAGCTATATGATATAGTGGTTCGATCTGGACCAAACTTTCACAAATCGTGTATGCCTATGTTAAATGAATAAGTGCTGAATTCCTTTGCAATAAGTTGGAAAACAAACAAATTTTCATACAAAGACTTGTTTCCATATCGGTCGTTTGTATGGCAGCTATATGATATAGTGGTCTGATAAGGACCAAACTTTTACAAATCATGTATGGCTATATCAAATAAACAAATCTTGAGTTTAGTTGCAATAGCTTGGAAAACAAAAAGTTTCCCATACAAAGATTTGTTTTTCTTATCGGTCGTTTGTATGGCAGCTATATGACATAGTGGTTCGATCCGGATTAAACTTTCACAAATCGTGTATGCCTATGATAAATATATATATGTTGAATTCGGTTGCAATAGGTTGGAAAAGAAAAATATGTTACATACAAAGACTTGTTTCCATATCGGTCGTTTGTATGGCAGCTATATGATATAGTGGTTCGATCCGGACCAAACTTTCACAAATCGTGTATGCCTATGTTAAATGAATAAGTGCTGAACTCCTTTGCAATAAGTTGGAAAACAAACAAATTTTCATACAAAGACTTGTTTCCATATCGGTCGTTTGTATGGCAGCTATATGATAAAGTGGTCTGATCCGGACCAAACTTTTACAAATCGTGTATGGCAATGTCAAATAAATAAATGTTAAATGCAGTTGCAATGCTTGGAAAACGAAAAAATTGTACATAAAAAGACTTGTTTCCATATCGATCGTTTGTATGGCAGCTATATGATATAGTAGTTCGATCCGGACCAAACTTTCACAAATCGCGTATGCCTGTGTTAAATGAATAAATGCTGAATTCCTTTGCAATAAGTTGGAAAACAAAAAAATTTTCATACAAAGACTTGATTCCATATCGGCCGTTTGTATGGCAGCTATATGATATAGTGGTTCGATCCGGACCAAACTTTCACAAATCGTGAATGCCTATGTTAAATAAATAAATTCTGAATTCAGTTGCAATAAGTCGGAAAACAAAAAAATTTTCATACAAAGACTTGTTTCCATATCGGACGTTTGTATGGCAGCTATATGATATATTGGTTCGATCCGGACCAAACTTTCACAAATCGCGTATGCCTGTGTTGAATAAATAAATGCTGAATTCCTTTGCAATAAGTTGGAAAACAAAAAAATTTTCATACAAAGACTTGTTTTCATATCGGTCGTTTGTATGGCAGCTATATGATATAGTGGTCCGATCCGGACCCAACTTTTACAAATCGTGTATGTCTATGATAAATATATATATGTTGAATTCGGTTGCAATAGGTTGGAAAACAAAAAAATTTCCCATACAAAGATTTGTTTTCTTATCGGTCGTTTGTATGGCAGCTATATATAGATATAGTAGTCCGATCCGGACCAAACTTTCACAAATCGTGTATGTCTATGATAAATATATATATGTTGAATTCGGTTGCAATAGGTTGGAAAACAAAAAAAAATTCCCATGCAAAGACTTGTTTCCATATCGGTCGTTTGTATGGCAGCTATATGATAGTGGTCTGATCCGGACCAAACTTTTACAAATCGTATATGGCTATGTCAAAAAAATAAATGTTAAATGCAGTTGCAATGCTTGGAAAACGAAAAATTTTACATACAAAGACTTGTTTCCATATCGGTCGTTTGTATGGCAGCTATATGATATAGTGGTCTGATCCGACCAAACTTTCACAAATCGTGTATGCCTATGTTAAACGAATAAATGCTGAATTCCTTTGCAATAAGTTGGAAAACAAAAAAATTTTCATACAAAGACTTGTTTCCATATCAGTCGTTTGTTTAGCAGCTATATGATATAGTGGCCCGATCCGGACCCAACTTTTACAAATCGTGTATGTCTATGATAAATATATATATGTTGAATTCGGTTGCAATAGGTTGGAAAACAAAAAAATTTTACATACAAAGACTTGTTTCCATATCGGTCGTTTGTATGGCAGCTATATAATATAGTGGTTCGATCCAGACCAAACTTTCACAAATCGTGTATGCCTATGTTAAATGAATAAGTGCTGAATTCCTTTGCAATAAGTTGGAAAACATACAAATTTTCATACAAAGACTTGTTTTCATATCGGTCGATTGTATGGCAGCTATATGATATAGTGGTTCGATCCGGATTAAAGTTTCACAAATCGTGTATGCCTATGATAAATATATATATGTTGAATTCGGTTGCAATAGGTTGGAAAACAAAAAATTTTACATACAAAGACTTGTTTCCATATCGGTCGTTTGTATGGCAGCTATATAATATAGTGGTTCGATCCAGACCAAACTTTCACAAATCGTGTATGCCTATGTTAAATGAATAAGTGCTGAATTCCTTTGCAATAAGTTGGAAAACAAACAAATTTTCATACAAAGACTTGTTTTCATATCGGTCGATTGTATGGCAGCTATATGATATAGTGGTTCGATCCGGATTAAACTTTCACAAATCGTGTATGCCTATGATAAATATATATATGTTGAATTCGGTTGCAATAGGTTGGAAAACAAAAAAATGTTACATACAAAGACTTGTTTCCATATCGGTCGTTTGTATGGCAGCTATATGATATAGTGGTTCGATCCGGACCAAACTTGCGGTCGTTTGTATGGCAGCTATATGATATATTGGTTCGATCCGGACCAAACTTTCACAAATCGCGTATGCCTATGTTAAATGAATAAGTGCTGAATTCCTTTGCAATAAGTTGGAAAACAAACAAATTTTCATACAAAGACTTGTTTCCATATCGGTCGTTTGTATGGCAGCTATATGATATAGTGGTCTGATAAGGACCAAACTTTTACAAATCATGTATGGCTATATCAAATAAACAAATCTTGAGTTTAGTTGCAATAGCTTGGAAAACAAAAAAGTTTCCCATACAAAGATTTGTTTTCTTATCGGTCGTTTGTATGGCAGCTATATGACATAGTGGTTCGATCCGGATTAAACTTTCACAAATCGTGTATGCCTATGATAAATATATATATGTTGAATTCGGTTGCAATAGGTTGGAAAAGAAAAATATGTTACATACAAAGACTTGTTTCCATATCGGTCGTTTGTATGGCAGCTATATGATATAGTGGTTCGATCCGGACCAAACTTTCACAAATCGTGTATGCCTATGTTAAATTAATAAGTGCTGAACTCCTTTGCAATAAGTTGGAAAACAAACAAATTTTCATACAAAGACTTGTTTCCATATCGGTCGTTTGTATGGCAGCTATATGATATAGTGGTCTGATCCGGACCAAACTTTTACAAATCGTGTATGGCAATGTCAAATAAATAAATGTTAAATGCAGTTGCAATGCTTGGAAAACGAAAAAATTGTACATAAAAAGACTTGTTTCCATATCGGTCGTTTGTATGGCAGCTATATGATATAGTAGTTCGATCCGGACCAAACTTTCACAAATCGCGTATGCCTGTGTTAAATGAATAAATGCTGAATTCCTTTGCAATAAGTTGGAAAACAACAAAATTTTCATACAAAGACTTGATTCCATATCGGCCGTTTGTATGGCAGCTATATGATATAGTGGTTCGATCCGGACCAAACTTTCACAAATCGTGTATGCCTATGTTAAATAAATAAATTCTGAATTCAGTTGCAATAAGTCGGAAAACAAAAAAATTTTCATACAAAGACTTGTTTCCATATCGGACGTTTGTATGGCAGCTATATGATATATTGGTTCGATCCGACCAAACTTTCACAAATCGCGTATGCCTGTGTTAAATAAATAATTGCTGAATTCCTTTGCAATAAGTAGGAAAACAAAAAAATTTTCATACAAAGACTTGTTTTCATATCGGTCGTTTGTATGGCAGCTATATGATATAGTGGTCCGATCCGGACCCAACTTTTACAAATCGTGTATGTCTATGATAAATATATATATGTTGAATTCGGTTGCAATAGGTTGGAAAACAAAAAAATTTCCCATACAAAGATTTGTTTTCTTATCGGTCGTTTGTATGGCAGCTATATATAGATATAGTAGTCCGATCCGGACCAAACTTTCACAAATCGTGTATGTCTATGATAAATATATATATGTTGAATTCGGTTGCAATAGGTTGGAAAACAAAAAAAAATTCCCATGCAAAGACTTGTTTCCATATCGGTCGTTTGTATGGCAGCTATATGATATAGTGGTCTGATCCGGACCAAACTTTTACAAATCGTATATGGCTATGTCAAAAAAATAAATGTTAAATGCAGTTGCAATGCTTGGAAAACGAAAAAATTTTACATACAAAGACTTGTTTCCATATCGGTCGTTTGTATGGCAGCTATATGATATAGTGGTCTGATCCGGACCAAACTTTCACAAATCGTGTATGCCTATGTTAAACGAATAAATGCTGAATTCCTTTGCAATAAGTTGGAAAACAAAAAAATTTTCATACAAAGACTTGTTTCCATATCAGTCGTTTGTTTAGCAGCTATATGATATAGTGGCCCGATCCGGACCCAACTTTTACAAATCGTGTATGTCTATGATAAATATATATATGTTGAATTCGGTTGCAATAGGTTGGAAAACAAAAAATTTTACATACAAAGACTTGTTTCCATATCGGTCGTTTGTATGGCAGCTATATAATATAGTGGTTCGATCCAGACCAAACTTTCACAAATCGTGTATGCCTATGTTAAATGAATAAGTGCTGAATTCCTTTGCAATAAGTTGGAAAACAAACAAATTTTCATACAAAGACTTGTTTTCATATCGGTCGATTGTATGGCAGCTATATGATATAGTGGTTCGATCCGGATTAAACTTTCACAAATCGTGTATGCCTATGATAAATATATATATGTTGAATTCGGTTGCAATAGGTTGGAAAACAAAAAAATGTTACATACAAAGACTTGTTTCCATATCGGTCGTTTGTATGGCAGCTATATGATATAGTGGTTCGATCCGGACCAAACTTGCGGTCGTTTGTATGGCAGCTATATGATATATTGGTTCGATCCGGACCAAACTTTCACAAATCGCGTATGCCTGTGTTAAATAAATAAATGCTGAATTCCATTGCAATAAGTTGGAAAACAAAAAAATTTTCATACAAAGACTTGTTTTCATATCGGTCGTTTGTATGGCAGCTATATGATATAGTGGTCCGATCCGGACCCAACTTTTACAAATCGTGTATGTCTATGATAAATATATATATGTTGAATTCGGTTGCAATAGGTTGGAAAACAAAAAAAAATTCCCATGCAAAGACTTGTTTCCATATCGGTCGTTTGTATGGCAGCTATATGATATAGTGGTTCGATCCGGACCAAACTTTCACAAATCGTGTATGCCTATGTTTAATAAATAAATGCTGAATTCTTTTGCAATAAGTTGGAAAAGAAAAAAATTTTCATACAAAGACTTGTTTCCATATCGGTCGTTTGTATGGCAGCTATATGATATATAGTTTTCTGATCCGGACCCAACTTTTACAAATCGTATATGGCTATGTCAAATAAATAAATGTTAAATGCAGTTGCAATGCTTGGAAAACGAAAAAATTTTACATACAAAGACTTGTTTCCATATCGGTCGTTTGTATGGCAGCTATATGATATAGTGGTCTGATCCGGACCAAACTTTCACAAATCGTGTATGCCTATGTTAAACGAATAAATGCTGAATTCCTTTGCAATAAGTTGGAAAAGAAAAAAATGTTCATACAAAGACTTGTTTCCATATCAGTCGTTTGTTAAGCAGCTATATGATATAGTAGCCCGATCCGGACCCAACTTTTACAAATCGTGTATGTCTATGATAAATATATATATGTTGAATTCGGTTGCAATAGGTTGGAAAACAAAAAAATTTTACATACAAAGACTTGTTTCCATATCGGTCGTTTGTATGGCAGCTATATAATATAGTGATTCGATCCAGACCAAACCTTCACAAATCGTGTATGCCTATGTTAAATGAATAAGTGCTGAATTCCTTTGCAATAAGTTGGAAAACAAAAAAATTTTCATACAAAGACTTGTTTTCATATCGGTCGTTTGTATGGCAGCTATATGATATAGTGGTTCGATCCGGATTAAACTTTCACAAATCGTGTATGCCTATGATAAATATATATATGTTGAATTCGGTTGCAATAGGTTGGAAAACAAAAAAATGTTACATACAAAGACTTGTTTCCATATCGGTCGTTTGTATGGCAGCTATATGATATAGTGGTTCATCCGGACCAAACTTTCACAAATCGTGTATGCCTATGTTAAATGAATAAGTGCTGAATTCCTTTGCAATAAGTTGGAAAACAAACAAATTTTCATACAAAGAGTGGTTTCCATATCGGTCGTTTGTATGGCAGCTATATGATATAGTGGTCTGATAAGGACCAAACTTTTACAAATCGTATATGGCTATGTCAAATAAATAAATGTTAAATGCAGTTGCAATGCTTGGAAAACGAAAAAATTTTACATACAAAGACTTGTTTCCATATCGGTCGTTTGTATGGCAGCTATATGATATAGTGGTCTGATCCGGACCAAACTTTCACAAATCGTGTATGCCTATGTTAAACGAATAAATGCTGAATTCCTTTGCAATAAGTTGGAAAACAAAAAATTTTCATACAAAGACTTGTTTTCATATCGGTCGTTTGTATGGCAGCTATATGATATAGTGGTTCGATCCGGATTAAACTTTCACAAATCGTGTATGCCTATGATAAATATATATATGTTGAATTCGGTTGCAATAGGTTGGAAAACAAAAAAATTTTACATACAAAGACTTGTTTCCATATCGGTCGTTTGTATGGCAGCTATATAATATAGTGATTCGATCCAGACCAAACCTTCACAAATCGTGTATGCCTATGTTAAATGAATAAGTGCTGAATTCCTTTGCAATAGGTTGGAAAACAAAAAAATGTTACATACAAAGACTTGTTTTCATATCGGTCGTTTGTATGGCAGCTATATGACATAGTGGTTCGATCCGGATTAAACTTTCACAAATCGTGTATGCCTATGATAAATATATATATGTTGAATTCGGTTGCAATAGGTTGGAAAAGAAAAATATGTTACATATAAAGACTTGTTTCCATATCGGTCGTTTGTATGGCAGCTATATGATATAGTGGTTCGATCCGGACCAAACTTTCACAAATCGTGTATGCCTATGTTAAATGAATAAGTGCTGAATTCCTTTGCAATAAGTTGGAAAACAAACAAATTTTCATACAAAGACTTGTTTCCATATCGGTCGCTTGTATGGCAGCTATATGATATAGTGGTCTGATCCGGACCAAACTTTTACAAATCGTGTATGGCAATGTCAAATAAATAAATGTTAAATGCAGTTGCAATGCTTGGAAAACGAAAAATTTTACATAAAAAGACTTGTTTCCATATCGGTCGTTTGTATGGCAGCTATATGATATAGTGGTTCGATCCGGACCAAACTTTCACAAATCGCGTATGCCTGTGTTAAATGAATAAATGCTGAATTCCTTTGCAATAAGTTGGAAAACAAAAAAATTTTCATACAAAGACTTGATTCCATATCGGCCGTTTGTATGGCAGCTATATGATATAGTGGTTCGATCCGGACCAAACTTTCACAAATCGTGTATGCCTATGTTAAATAAATAAATTCTGAATTCAGTTGCAATAAGTCGGAAAACAAAAAAATTTTCATACAAAGACTTGTTTCCATATCGGACGTTTGTATGGCAGCTATATGATATATTGTTTTGATCCGGACCAAACTTTCACAAATCGCGTATGCCTGTGTTAAATAAATAAATGCTAAATTCCTTTTGCAATAAGTTGGAAAACAAAAAAATTTTCATACAAAGACTTGTTTTCATATCGGTCGTTTGTATGGCAGCTATATGATATAGTGGTCCGATCCGGACCCAACTTTTACAAATCGTGTATGTCTATATGATAAATATGTCTATGATAAATATATATATGTTGAATTCGGTTGCAATAGGTTGGAAAACAAAAAAATTTCCCATACAAAGATTTGTTTTCTTATCGGTCGTTTGTATGGCAGCTATATATAGATATAGTAGTCCGATCCGGACCCAACTTTTACAAATCGTGTATGTCTATGATAAATATATATATGTTGAATACGGTTGCAATAGGTTGGAAAGCAAAAAAAATTCCCATGCAAAGACTTGTTTCCATATTGGTCGTTTGTATGGCAGCTATATGATATAGTGGTTCGATCCGGACCAAACTTTCACAAATCGTGTATGCCTATGTTAAATGAATAACTGCTGAATTCCTTTGCAATAAGTTGGAAAACAAACAAATTTTCATACAAAGACTTGTTTCCATATCGGTCGTTTGTATGGCAGCTATATGATATAGTGGTCTGATCCGGACCAAACTTTTACAAATCGTGTATGGCAATGTCAAATAAATAAATGTTAAATGCAGTTGCAATGCTTGGAAAACGAAAAAATTTTACATACAAAGACTTGTTTCCATATCGGTCGTTTGTATGGCAGCTATATGGTATAGTGGTCTGATCCGGACCAAACTTTCACAAATCGTGTATGCCTATGTTAAACGAATAAATGCTGAATTCCTTTGCACTAAGGTGGAAAACAAAAAAATTTTCATACAAAGACTTGTTTCCATATCAGTCCATATCAGTTTAGCAGCTATATGATATAGTGGCCCGATCCGGACCCAACTTTTACAAATCGTGTATGCCTATGTTAAATGAATAAGTGCTGAATTCCTTTGCAATAAGTTGGAAAACAAAAAAATTTTGATACAAAGACTTGTTTTCATATCGGTCGTTTGTATGGCAGCTATATGATATAGTGGTTCGATCCGGATTAAACTTTCACAAATCGTGTATGCCTATGATAAATATATATATGTTGAATTCGGTTGCAATAGGTTGGAAAACAAAAAAATGTTACATACAAAGACTTGCTTCGATATCGGTCGTTTGTATGGCAGCTATATGATATAGTGGTTCGATCCTGACCAAACTTTCACAAATCGCGTATGCCTGTGCTAAATAAATAAATGCTGAATTCCTTTGCAATAAGTTGGAAAAGAAAAAAATTTCATACAAAGACTTGTTTTCATATCGGTCGTTTGTATGGCAGCTATATGATATAGTGGTCCGATCCGGACCCAACTTTAACAAATCGTGTATGTCTATGATAAATATATATATGTTGAATTCGGTTGCAATAGGTTGGAAAACAAAAAATTTCCCATACAAAGATTTGTTTTCTTATCGGTCGTTTGTATGGCAGCTATATATAGATATAGTAGTCCGATCCGGACCCAACTTTTACAAATCGTGTATGTCTATGATAAATATATATATGTTGAATTCGGTTGCAATAGGTTGGAAAACAAAAAAAAATTCCCATGCAAAGACTTGTTTCCATATCGGTCGTTTGTATGGCAGCTATATGATATAGTGGTTCGATCCGGACCAAACTTTTACAAATCGTATATGCCTATGTTAAATAAACAAATTCTGAATTCAGTTGCAATAAGTTGGAAAACAAAAAATTTTCATACAAAGACTTGTTTCCATATCGGTCGTTTGTATGGCAGCTATATGATATATTGGTTCGATCCGGACCAAACTTTCACAAATCGTGTATGCCTATGTTAAATGAATAAATGCTGAATTCCTTTGCAATAAGTTGGAAAACAAAAAAAAATATCATACAAAGACTTGTTTCCATATCGGTCGTTTGTATGGCAGCTATATGATATAGTGGTTCGATCCGGACCAAACTTTCACAAATCGTGTATGCCTATATTAAATGAATAAATGTTGAATGCCTTTGCAATAAGTTGAAAAACAAAAAAAAATTTCATACAAAGACTTGTTTTCATATCGGTCGTTTGTATGGCAGCTATATGATATAGTGGTCCGATCCGGACCCAACTTTTACAAATCGTGTATGTCTATGATAAATATATATATGTTGAATTCGGTTGCAATAGGTTGGAAAACAAAAAAATTTCCCATACAAAGACTTGTTTTCATATAGGTCGTTTGTATGGCAGCTATATGATATAGTGGTCCGATCCGGACCCAACTTTTACAAATCGTGTATGTCTATGATAAATATATATATATGTTGAATTCGGTTGCAATAGGTTGGAAAACAAAAAATTTCCCATACAAAGACTTGTTTTCATATAGGTCGTTTGTATGGCAGCTATATGATATAGTGGTTTGATCCGGACCAAACTTTCACTAATCGTGTATGCCTATGGTAAATGAATAAATTCTGAATTCAGTTGTAATAAGTTGGAAAACAAAAAAATTTTCATACAAAGACTTGTTTCCATATCGGTCGTTTGTATGGCAGCTATATGATATAGTGGTTCGATCCGGACCAAACTTTCACAAATCGTGTATGCCTATGTTAGACGAATAAATGCTGAATTCCTTTGCAATAAGTTGGAAAACAAAAAAATTTTCATACAAAGACTTGTTTCCATATCGGTCGTTTGTATGGCAGCTATATGATATAGTGGTCTGATCCGGACCAAACTTTTACAAATCGTGTATGGCTATGTCAAATAAATAAATGTTAAATGCAGTTGCAATGCTTGAAAACAAAAAAATTTTCATACAAAGACTTGTTTCCATATCGGTCGTTTGTATGGCAGCTATATGATATATTGGTTCGATCCGGACCAAACTTTCACAAATCGCGTATGCCTGTGCTAAATAAATAAATGCTGAATTCGTTTGCAATAAGTTGGAAAAGAAAAAAATTTTCATACAAAGACTTGTTTTCATATCGGTCGTTTGTATGGCAGCTATATGATATAGTGGTCCGATCCGGACCCAACTTTTACAAATCGTGTATGTCTATGATAAATATATATATGTTGAATTCGGTTGCAATAGGTTGGAAAACAAAAAAATTTCCCATACAAAGATTTGTTTTCTTATCGGTCGTTTGTATGGCAGCTATATATAGATATAGTAGTCCGATCCGGACCCAACTTTTACAAATCGTGTATGTCTATGATAAATATATATATGTTGAATTCGGTTGCAATAGGTTGGAAAACAAAAAAAAATTCCCATGCAAAGACTTGTTTCCATATCGGTCGTTTGTATGGCAGCTATATGATATAGTGGTTCGATCCGGACCAAACTTTTACAAATCGTATATGCCTATGTTAAATAAACAAATTCTGAATTCAGTTGCAATAAGTTGGAAAACAAAAAAATTTTCATACAAAGACTTGTTTCCATATCGGTCGTTTGTATGGCAGCTATATGACATATTGGTCCGATCCGGACCAAACTTTTACAAATCGTGTATGCCTATGTTAAATGAATAAATGCTGAATTCCTTTGCAATAAGTTGGAAAACAAAAAATTTCATACAAAGACTTGTTTCCATATCGGTCGTTTGTATGGCAGCTATATGATATAGTGGTTCGATCCGGACCAAACTTTCACAAATCGTGTATGCCTATATTAAATGAATAAATGCTGAATGCCTTTGCAATAAGTTGAAAAACAAAAAAAATGTCATACAAAGACTTGTTTTCATATCGGTCGTTTGTATGGCAGCTATATGATATAGTGGTCCGATCCGGACCCAACTTTTACAAATCGTGTATGTCTATGATAAATATATATATATGTTGAATTCGGTTGCAATAGGTTGGAAAACAAAAAAATTTCCCATACAAAGACTTGTTTTCATATAGGTCGTTTGTATGGCAGCTATATGATATAGTGGTTCGATCCGGACCAAACTTTCACTAATCGTGTATGCCTATGGTAAATGAATAAACTCTGAATTCAGTTGTAATAAGTTGGAAAACAAAAAAATTTTCATACAAAGACTTGTTTCCATATCGGTCGTTTGTATGGCAGCTATATGATATAGTGGTTCGATCCGAACCAAACTTTCACAAATCGTGTATGCCTATGTTAGACGAATAAATGCTGAATTCCTTTGCAATAAGTTGGAAAACAAAAAAATTTTCATACAAAGACTTGTTTCCATATCGGTCTTTTGTATGGCAGCTATATGATATAGTGGTCTGATCCGGACCAAACTTTTACAAATCGTGTATGGCTATGTCAAATAAATAAATGTTAAATGCAGTTGCAATGCTTGAAAACAAAAAAATTTTCATACAAAGACTTGTTTCCATATCGGTCGTTTGTATGGCAGCTATATGATATATTGGTTCGATCCGGACCAAACTTTCACAAATCGCGTATGCCTGTGCTAAATAAATAAATGCTGAATTCCTTTGCAATAAGTTGGAAAAGAAAAAAATTTTCATACAAAGACTTGTTTTCATATCGGTCGTTTGTATGGCAGCTATATGATATAGTGGTCCGATCCGGACCCAACTTTTACAAATCGTGTATGTCTATGATAAATATATATATATGTTGAATTCGGTTGCAATAGGTTGGAAAACAAAAAAATTTCCCATACAAAGACTTGTTTTCATATAGGTCGTTTGTATGGCAGCTATATGATATAGTGGTTCGATCCGGACCAAACTTTCACTAATCGTGTATGCCTATGGTAAATGAATAAACTCTGAATTCAGTTGTAATAAGTTGGAAAACAAAAAATTTTCATACAAAGACTTGTTTCCATATCGGTCGTTTGTATGGCAGCTATATGATATAGTGGTTCGATCCGAACCAAACTTTCACAAATCGTGTATGCCTATGTTAGACGAATAAATGCTGAATTCCTTTGCAATAAGTTGGAAAACAAAAAAATTTTCATACAAAGACTTGTTTCCATATCGGTCTTTTGTATGGCAGCTATATGATATAGTGGTCCGATCCGGACCCAACTTTTACAAATCGTGTATGTCTATGATAAATATATATATATGTTGAATTCGGTTGCAATAGGTTGGAAAACAAAAAAATTTCCCATACAAAGACTTGTTTTCATATAGGTCGTTTGTATGGCAGCTATATGATATAGTGGTTCGATCCGGACCAAACTTTCACTAATCATGTATGCCTATGGTAAATGAATAAATTCTGAATTCAGTTGTAATAAGTTGGAAAACAAAAAAATTTTCATACAAAGACTTGTTTCCATATCGGTCGTTTGTATGGCAGCTATATGATATAGTGGTTCGATCCGGACCAAACTTTCACAAATCGTGTATGCCTATGTTAGACGAATAAATGCTGAATTCCTTTGCAATAAGTTGGAAAACAAAAAAATTTTCATACAAAGACTTGTTTCCATATCGGTCGTTTGTATGGCAGCTATATGATATAGTGGTCTGATCCGGACCAAACTTTTACAAATCGTGTATGGCTATGTCAAATAAATAAATGTTAAATGCAGTTGCAATGCTTGAAAACAAAAAAATTTTCATACAAAGACTTGTTTCCATATCGGTCGTTTGTATGGCAGCTATATGATATATTGGTTCGATCCGGACCAAACTTTCACAAATCGCGTATGCCTGTGCTAAATAAATAAATGCTGAATTCGTTTGCAATAAGTTGGAAAAGAAAAAAATTTTCATACAAAGACTTGTTTTCATATCGGTCGTTTGTATGGCAGCTATATGATATAGTGGTCCGATCCGGACCCAACTTTTACAAATCGTGTATGTCTATGATAAATATATATATGTTGAATTCGGTTGCAATAGGTTGGAAAACAAAAAAATTTCCCATACAAAGATTTGTTTTCTTATCGGTCGTTTGTATGGCAGCTATATATAGATATAGTAGTCCGATCCGGACCCAACTTTTACAAATCGTGTATGTCTATGATAAATATATATATGTTGAATTCGGTTGCAATAGGTTGGAAAACAAAAAAAAATTCCCATGCAAAGACTTGTTTCCATATCGGTCGTTTGTATGGCAGCTATATGATATAGTGGTTCGATCCGGACCAAACTTTTACAAATCGTATATGCCTATGTTAAATAAACAAATTCTGAATTCAGTTGCAATAAGTTGGAAAACAAAAAAATTTTCATACAAAGACTTGTTTCCATATCGGTCGTTTGTATGGCAGCTATATGACATATTGGTCCGATCCGGACCAAACTTTTACAAATCGTGTATGCCTATGTTAAATGAATAAATGCTGAATTCCTTTGCAATAAGTTGGAAAACAAAAAAATTTCATACAAAGACTTGTTTCCATATCGGTCGTTTGTATGGCAGCTATATGATATAGTGGTTCGATCCGGACCAAACTTTCACAAATCGTGTATGCCTATATTAAATGAATAAATGCTGAATGCCTTTGCAATAAGTTGGAAAACAAAAAAAATGTCATACAAAGACTTGTTTTCATATCGGTCGTTTGTATGGCAGCTATATGATATAGTGGTCCGATCCGGACCCAACTTTTACAAATCGTGTATGTCTATGATAAATATATATATATGTTGAATTCGGTTGCAATAGGTTGGAAAACAAAAAAATTTCCCATACAAAGACTTGTTTTCATATAGGTCGTTTGTATGGCAGCTATATGATATAGTGGTTCGATCCGGACCAAACTTTCACAAATCGTGTATGCCTATGTTAGACGAATAAATGCTGAATTCCTTTGCAATAAGTTGGAAAACAAAAAAATTTTCATACAAAGACTTGTTTCCATATCGGTCGTTTGTATGGCAGCTATATGATATAGTGGTCTGATCCGGACCAAACTTTTACAAATCGTGTATGGCTATGTCAAATAAATAAATGTTAAATGCAGTTGCAATGCTTGAAAACAAAAAATTTTCATACAAAGACTTGTTTCCATATCGGTCGTTTGTATGGCAGCTATATGATATATTGGTTCGATCCGGACCAAACTTTCACAAATCGCGTATGCCTGTGCTAAATAAATAAATGCTGAATTCGTTTGCAATAAGTTGGAAAAGAAAAAAATTTTCATACAAAGACTTGTTTTCATATCGGTCGTTTGTATGGCAGCTATATGATATAGTGGTCCGATCCGGACCCAACTTTTACAAATCGTGTATGTCTATGATAAATATATATATGTTGAATTCGGTTGCAATAGGTTGGAAAACAAAAAAATTTCCCATACAAAGATTTGTTTTCTTATCGGTCGTTTGTATGGCAGCTATATATAGATATAGTAGTCCGATCCGGACCCAACTTTTACAAATCGTGTATGTCTATGATAAATATATATATGTTGAATTCGGTTGCAATAGGTTGGAAAACAAAAAAAAATTCCCATGCAAAGACTTGTTTCCATATCGGTCGTTTGTATGGCAGCTATATGATATAGTGGTTCGATCCGGACCAAACTTTTACAAATCGTATATGCCTATGTTAAATAAACAAATTCTGAATTCAGTTGCAATAAGTTGGAAAACAAAAAAATTTTCATACAAAGACTTGTTTCCATATCGGTCGTTTGTATGGCAGCTATATGACATATTGGTCCGATCCGGACCAAACTTTTACAAATCGTGTATGCCTATGTTAAATGAATAAATGCTGAATTCCTTTGCAATAAGTTGGAAAACAAAAAAATTTCATACAAAGACTTGTTTCCATATCGGTCGTTTGTATGGCAGCTATATGATATAGTGGTTCGATCCGGACCAAACTTTCACAAATCGTGTATGCCTATATTAAATGAATAAATGCTGAATGCCTTTGCAATAAGTTGGAAAACAAAAAAAATGTCATACAAAGACTTGTTTTCATATCGGTCGTTTGTATGGCAGCTATATGATATAGTGGTCCGATCCGGACCCAACTTTTACAAATCGTGTATGTCTATGATAAATATATATATATGTTGAATTCGGTTGCAATAGGTTGGAAAACAAAAAAATTTCCCATACAAAGACTTGTTTTCATATAGGTCGTTTGTATGGCAGCTATATGATATAGTGGTTCGATCCGGACCAAACTTTCACTAATCGTGTATGCCTATGGTAAATGAATAAACTCTGAATTCAGTTGTAATAAGTTGGAAAACAAAAAAATTTTCATACAAAGACTTGTTTCCATATCGGTCGTTTGTATGGCAGCTATATGATATAGTGGTTCGATCCGAACCAAACTTTCACAAATCGTGTATGCCTATGTTAGACGAATAAATGCTGAATTCCTTTGCAATAAGTTGGAAAACAAAAAAATTTTCATACAAAGACTTGTTTCCATATCGGTCTTTTGTATGGCAGCTATATGATATAGTGGTCTGATCCGGACCAAACTTTTACAAATCGTGTATGGCTATGTCAAATAAATAAATGTTAAATGCAGTTGCAATGCTTGAAAACAAAAAAATTTTCATACAAAGACTTGTTTCCATATCGGTCGTTTGTATGGCAGCTATATGATATATTGGTTCGATCCGGACCAAACTTTCACAAATCGCGTATGCCTGTGCTAAATAAATAAATGCTGAATTCCTTTGCAATAAGTTGGAAAAGAAAAAAATTTTCATACAAAGACTTGTTTTCATATCGGTCGTTTGTATGGCAGCTATATGATATAGTGGTCCGATCCGGACCCAACTTTTACAAATCGTGTATGTCTATGATAAATATATATATATGTTGAATTCGGTTGCAATAGGTTGGAAAACAAAAAAATTTCCCATACAAAGACTTGTTTTCATATAGGTCGTTTGTATGGCAGCTATATGATATAGTGGTTCGATCCGGACCAAACTTTCACTAATCGTGTATGCCTATGGTAAATGAATAAACTCTGAATTCAGTTGTAATAAGTTGGAAAACAAAAAAATTTTCATACAAAGACTTGTTTCCATATCGGTCGTTTGTATGGCAGCTATATGATATAGTGGTTCGATCCGAACCAAACTTTCACAAATCGTGTATGCCTATGTTAGACGAATAAATGCTGAATTCCTTTGCAATAAGTTGGAAAACAAAAAAATTTTCATACAAAGACTTGTTTCCATATCGGTCTTTTGTATGGCAGCTATATGATATAGTGGTCTGATCCGGACCAAACTTTTACAAATCGTGTATGGCTATGTCAAATAAATAAATGTTAAATGCAGTTGCAATGCTTGAAAACAAAAAAATTTTCATACAAAGACTTGTTTCCATATCGGTCGTTTGTATGGCAGCTATATGATATATTGGTTCGATCCGGACCAAACTTTCACAAATCGCGTATGCCTGTGCTAAATAAATAAATGCTGAATTCGTTTGCAATAAGTTGGAAAAGAAAAAAATTTTCATACAAAGACTTGTTTTCATATCGGTCGTTTGTATGGCAGCTATATGATATAGTGGTCCGATCCGGACCCAACTTTTACAAATCGTGTATGTCTATGATAAATATATATATGTTGAATTCGGTTGCAATAGGTTGGAAAACAAAAAAATTTCCCATACAAAGATTTGTTTTCTTATCGGTCGTTTGTATGGCAGCTATATATAGATATAGTAGTCCGATCCGGACCCAACTTTTACAAATCGTGTATGTCTATGATAAATATATATATGTTGAATTCGGTTGCAATAGGTTGGAAAACAAAAAAAAATTCCCATGCAAAGACTTGTTTCCATATCGGTCGTTTGTATGGCAGCTATATGATATAGTGGTTCGATCCGGACCAAACTTTTACAAATCGTATATGCCTATGTTAAATAAACAAATTCTGAATTCAGTTGCAATAAGTTGGAAAACAAAAAAATTTTCATACAAAGACTTGTTTCCATATCGGTCGTTTGTATGGCAGCTATATGACATATTGGTCCGATCCGGACCAAACTTTCACAAATCGTGTATGCCTATGTTAAATGAATAAATGCTGAATTCCTTTGCAATAAGTTGGAAAACAAAAAAATTTCATACAAAGACTTGTTTCCATATCGGTCGTTTGTATGGCAGCTATATGATATAGTGGTTCGATCCGGACCAAACTTTCACAAATCGTGTATGCCTATATTAAATGAATAAATGCTGAATGCCTTTGCAATAAGTTGAAAAACGAAAAAAATGTCATACAAAGACTTGTTTTCATATCGGTCGTTTGTATGGCAGCTATATGATATAGTGGTCCGATCCGGACCCAACTTTTACAAATCGTGTATGTCTATGATAAATATATATATATGTTGAATTCGGTTGCAATAGGTTGGAAAACAAAAAAATTACCCATACAAAGACTTGTTTTCATATAGGTCGTTTGTATGGCAGCTATATGATATAGTGGTTCGATCCGGACCAAACTTTCACAAATCGTGTATGCCTATGGTAAATGAATAAATTCTGAATTCAGTTGTAATAAGTTGGAAAACAAAAAAATTCCCATACAAAGACTTGTTTCCATATCGGTCGTTTGTATGGCAGCTATATGATATAGTGGTTCGATCCGGACCAAACTTTCACAAATCGTGTATGCCTATGTTAGACGAATAAATGCTGAATTCCTTTGCAATAAGTTGGAAAACAAAAAAATTTTCATACAAAGACTTGTTTCCATATCGGTCGTTTGTATGGCAGCTATATGATATAGTGGTCTGATCCGGACCAAACTTTTACAAATCGTGTATGGCTATGTCAAATAAATAAATGTTAAATGCAGTTGCAATGCTTGAAAACAAAAAAATTTTCATACACAGACTTGTTTCCATATCGGTCGTTTGTATGGCAGCTATATGATATATTGGTTCGATCCGGACCAAACTTTCACAAATCGAGTATGCCTGTGCTAAATAAATAAATGCTGAATTCCTTTGCAATAAGTTCGAAAAGAAAAAATTTTCATACAAAGACTTGTTTTCATATCGGTCGTTTGTATGGCAGCTATATGATATAGTGGTCCGATCCGGACCCAACTTTTACAAATCGTGTATGTCTATGATAAATATATGTATGTTGAATTCGGTTGCAATAGGTTGGAAAACAAAAAAATTTCCCATACAAAGATTTGTTTTCTTATCGGTCGTTTGTATGGCAGCTATATATAGATATAGTAGTCCGATCCGGACCCAACTTTTACAAATCGTGTATGTCTATGATAAATATATATATGTTGAATTCGGTTGCAATAGGTTGGAAAACAAAAAAAAATTCCCATGCAAAGACTTGTTTCCATATCGGTCGTTTGTATGGCAGCTATATGATATAGTGGTTCGATCCGGACCAAACTTTTAAAAATCGTATATGCCTATGTTAAATAAACAAATTCTGAATTCAGTTGCAATAAGTTGGAAAACAAAAAAATTTTCATACAAAGACTTGTTTCCATATCGGTCGTTTGTATGGCAGCTATATGATATATTGGTTCGATCCGGACCAAACTTTCACAAATCGTGTATGCCTATGTTAAATGAATAAATGCTGAATTCCTTTGCAATAAGTTGGAAAACAAAAAAATTTCATACAAAGACTTGTTTCCATATCGGTCGTTTGTATGGCAGCTATATGATATAGTGGTTCGATCCGGACCAAACTTTCACACATCGTGTATGCCTATATTAAATGA
Source organism: Drosophila merina (assembly GCA_035047645.1). NCBI lineage: Eukaryota > Metazoa > Arthropoda > Insecta > Diptera > Drosophilidae > Drosophila > Drosophila merina. The sequence continues at coordinate 133,301 of JAWNPH010000032.1, forward strand.
ATAAATGCTGAATGCCTTTGCAATAAGTTGAAAAACAAAAAAAAATTTCATACAAAGACTTGTTTTCATATCGGTCGTTTGTATGGCAGCTATATGATATAGTGGTCTGATCCGGACCAAACTTTTACAAATCGTGTAGGGCTATGTCAAATAAATAAATGTTAAATGCAGTTGCAATGCTTGAAAACGAAAAAATTTTACATACAAAGACTTGTTTCCATATCGGTCGTTTGTATGGCAGCTATATGATATAGTGGTCTGATCCGGACCAAACTTTTACAAATCGTGTATGGCTATGTCAAATAAAAAAATGTTAAATGCAGTTCCAATGCTTGGAAAACAAAAAAATTTTACATACAAAGACATGTTTACATATCGGTCGTTTGTAAGGCAGCTATATGATATAGTGGTTCGATCCGGACCAAACTTTCACAAATCGTGTATGTCTATGATAAATATATATATGTTGAATTCGGTTGCAATAGGTTGGAAAACAAAAAAATTTCCCATACAAAGACTTGTTTCCATATCGGTCGTTTTTATGGCAGCTATATGATATAGTGGTTCGATCCGGACCAAACTTTCACAAATCGCGTATGCCTGTGTTAAATGAATAAATGCTGAATTCCTTTGCAATAAGTTGGAAAACAAAAAAATTTTCATACAAAGACTTGATTCCATATCGGCCGTTTGTATGGCAGCTATATGATATAGTAGTTCGATCCGGACCAAACTTTCACAAATCGTGTATGCCTATGTTAAATAAATAAGCTCTGAATTCAGTTGCAATAAGTCGGAAAACAAAAAAATTTTCATACAAAGACTTGTTTCCATATCGGCCGTTTGTATGGCAGCTATATGATATAGTAGTTCGATCCGGACCAAACTTTCACAAATCGTGTATGCCTATGTTAAATAAATAAATTCTGAATTCAGTTGCAATAAGTTGGAAAACAAAAAAATTTTCATACAAAGACTTGTTTTCATATCGGTCGTTTGTATGGCAGCTATATGATATAGTTATCCGATCCGGACCCAACTTTTACAAATCGTGTATGTCTATAATAAATATATATATGTTGAATTCGGTTGCAATAGGTTGGAAAATAAAAAATTTCCCATACAAAGACTTGTTTTCATATCGGTCGTTTGTATGGCAGCTATATGATATATTGGTTCGATCCGGACCAAACTTTCACAAATCGCGTATGCCTGTGCTAAATAAATAAATGCTGAATTCCTTTGCAATAAGTTGGAAAAGAAAAAAATTTTCATACAAAGACTTGTTTTCATATCGGTCGTTTGTATGGCAGCTATATGATATACTGGACCCAACTTTTACAAATCGTGTATGTGTATGATAAATATATACATGTTGAATTCGGTTGCAATAGGTTGGAAAACAAAAAAATTTCCCATACAAAGTGTTGTTTTCTTATCGGTCGTTTGTATGGCAGCTATATATAGATATAGTAGTCCGATCCGGACCCAACTTTTACAAATCGTGTATGTCTATGATAAATATATATATGTTGAATTCGGTTGCAATAGGTTGGAAAATAAAAAAATTTCCCATACAAAGACTTGTTTCCATATCGGTCGTTTGTATGGCAGCTATATGATATAGTGGTTCGATCCGGACCAAACTTTTACAAATCGTATATACCTATGTTAAATAAACAAATTCTGAATTCAGTTGCAATAAGTTGGAAAACAAAAAAATTGTCATACAAAGACTTGTTTCCATATCGGTCGTTTGTATGGCAGCTATATGATATAATGGTTCGATCCGGACCAAACTTTCACAAATCGTGTATGCCTATGTTAAATAAATAAATTCTGAATTCAGTTGCAATAAGTCGGAAAACAAAAAAATTTTCATACAAAGACTTGTTTCCATATCGAACGTTTGTATGGCAGCTATATGATATATTGGTTCGATCCGGACCCAACTTTTACAAATCGTGTATGTCTATGATAAATATATATATGTTGAATTCGGTTGCAATAGGTTGGAAAACAAAAAAATTTCCCATACAAAGATTTGTTTTCTTATCGGTCGTTTGTATGGCAGCTATATATAGATATAGTAGTCCGATCCGGACCCAACTTTTACAAATCGTGTTTGTCTATGATAAATATATATATGTTGAATTCGGTTGCAATAGGTTGGAAAATAAAAAAATTTCCCATACAAAGACTTGTTTCCATATTGGTCGTTTGTATGGCAGCTATATGATATAGTGGTTCGATCCGGACCAAACTTTCACAAATCGTGTATGCCTATGTTAAATGAATAAGTGCTAAATTCCTCTGCAATAAGTTGGAAAACAAACAAATTTTCATACAAGGACTTGTTTCCATATCGGTCGTTTGTATGGCAGCTATATGATATAGTGGTCTGATAAGGACCAAACTTTTACAAATCGTGTATGTCTATGATTAATATATATATGTAGAATTCGGTTGCAACAGGTTGGAAAACAAAAAAATTTCCCATACAAAGACTTGTTTCCATATTGGTCGTTTGTATGGCAGCTATATGATATAGTGGTTCGATCCGGACCAAACTTTCACAAATCGTGTATGCCTATGTTAAATGAATAAGTGCTGAATTCCTTTGCAATAAGTTGGAAAACAAACAAATTTTCATACAAAGACTTGTTTCCATATCGGTCGTTTGTATGGCAGCTATATGATATAGTGGTCTGATCCGGACCAAACTTTTACAAATCGTGTATGGCAATGTCAAATAAATAAATGTTAAATGCAGTTGCAATGCTTGGAAAACGAAAAAATTTTACATACAAAGACTTGTTTCCATATCGGTCGTTTGTATGGCAGCTATATGATATAGTGGTCTGATCCGGACCAAACTTTCACAAATCGTGTATGCCTATGTTTAACGAATAAATGCTGAATTCCTTTGCAATAAGGTGGAAAACAAAAAAATTTTCATACAAAGACTTGTTTCCATATCAGTCGTTTGTTTAGCAGCTATATGATATAGTGGCCCGATCCGGACCCAACTTTTACAAATCGTGTATGCCTATGATAAATATATATATGTTGAATTCGGTTGCAATAGGTTGGAAAACAAAAAAATTTTACATACAAAGACTTGTTTCCATATCGGTCGTTTGTATGGCAGCTATATGATATAGTGGTTCGATCCGGACCAAACTTTCACAAATCGTGTATGCCTATGTTAAATGAATAAATGCTGAATTCTTTTGCAATAAGTTGGAAAACAAAAAATTTTGATACAAAGACTTGTTTTCATATCGGTCGTTTGTATGGCAGCTATATGATATAGTGGTCTGATAAGGACCAAACTTTTACAAATCATGTATGGCTATATCAAATAAACAAATATTGAGTTTAGTTGCAAAAGCTTGGAAAACAAAAAAGGTTCCCCTACCAAGATTTGTTTTCTTATCGGTCGTTTGTATGGCAGCTATATATAGATATAGTAGTCCGATCCGGACCCAACTTTTACAAATCGTGTATGTCTATGATAAATATATGTATGTTGAATTCGGTTGCAATAGGTTGGAAAACAAAAAAAAATTCCCATGCAAAGACTTGTTTCCATATCGGTCGTTTGTATGGCAGCTATATGATATAGTGGTTCGATCCGGACCAAACTTTCACAAATCGTGTATGTCAATTATAAATATATATATGTTGAAATTGGTTGCAATAGGTTGGAAAACAAAAAATTTCCCATACAAAGACTTGTTTTCATATCGGTCGTTTGTATGGCAGCTATATGATATAGTGGTTCGATCCGGATTAAACTTTCACAAATCGTGTATGTCTATGATAAATATATATATGTTGAATTCGGTTGCAATAGGTTGGAAAATAAAAAAATTTCCCATACAAAGACTTGTTTCCATATTGGTCGTTTGTATGGCAGCTATATGATATAGTGGTTCGATCCGGACCAAACTTTCACAAATCGTGTATGGCAATGTTAAATGAATAAGTGCTGAATTCCTCTGCAATAAGTTGGAAAACAAACAAATTTTCATACAAGGACTTGTTTCCATATCGGTCGTTTGTATGGCAGCTATATGATATAGTGGTCTGATAAGGACCAAACTTTTACAAATCGTGTATGTCTATGATTAATATATATATGTAGAATTCGGTTGCAACAGGTTGGAAAACAAAAAAATTTCCCATACAAAGACTTGTTTCCATATTGGTCGTTTGTATGGCAGCTATATGATATAGTGGTTCGATCCGGACCAAACTTTCACAAATCGTGTATGCCTATGTTAAATGAATAAGTGCTGAATTCCTCTGCAATAAGTTGGAAAACAAACAAATTTTCATACAAGGACTTGTTTCCATATCGGTCGTTTGTATGGCAGCTATATGATATAGTGGTCTGATAAGGACCAAACTTTTACAAATCGTGTATGTCTATGATTAATATATATATGTAGAATTCGGTTGCAAAAGGTTGGAAAACAAAAAAATTTCCCATACAAAGACTTGTTTCCATATTGGTCGTTTGTATGGCAGCTATATGATATAGTGGTTCGATCCGGACCAAACTTTCACAAATCGTGTATGCCTATGTTAAATGAATAAGTGCTGAATTCCTTTGCAATAAGTTGGAAAACAAACAAATTTTCATACAAAGACTTGTTTCCATATCGGTCGTTTGTATGGCAGCTATATGATATAGTGGTCTGATCCGGACCAAACTTTTACAAATCGTGTATGGCAATGTCAAATAAATAAATGTTAAATGCAGTTGCAATGCTTGGAAAACGAAAAAATTGTACATACAAAGACTTGTTTCCATATCGGTCGTTTGTATGGCAGCTATATGATATAGTGGTCTGATCCGGACCAAACTTTCACAAATCGTGTATGCCTATGTTTAACGAATAAATGCTGAATTCCTTTTGCAATAAGGTGGAAAACAAAAAAATTTTCATACAAAGACTTGTTTCCATATCAGTCGTTTGTTTAGCAGCTATATGATATAGTGGCCCGATCCGGACCCAACTTTTACAAATCGTGTATGCCTATGATAAATATATATATGTTGAATTCGGTTGCAATAGGTTGGAAAACAAAAAATTTTACATACAAAGACTTGTTTCCATATCGGTCGTTTGTATGGCAGCTATATGATATAGTGGTTCGATCCGGACCAAACTTTCACAAATCGTGTATGCCTATGTTAAATGAATAAATGCTGAATTCCTTTGCAATAAGTTGGAAAACAAAAAAATTTTGATACAAAGACTTGTTTTCATATCGGTCGTTTGTATGGCAGCTATATGATATAGTGGTCTGATAAGGACCAAACTTTTACAAATCATGTATGGCTATATCAAATAAACAAATATTGAGTTTAGTTGCAATAGCTTGGAAAACAAAAAAGGTTCCCCTACCAAGATTTGTTTTCTTATCGGTCGTTTGTATGGCAGCTATATATAGATATAGTAGTCCGATCCGGACCCAACTTTTACAAATCGTGTATGTCTATGATAAATATATATATGTTGAATTCGGTTGCAATAGGTTGGAAAACAAAAAAAAATTCCCATGCAAAGACTTGTTTCCATATCGGTCGTTTGTATGGCAGCTATATGATATAGTGGTTCGATCCGGACCAAACTTTCACAAATCGTGTATGTCAATTATATATATATATATGTTGAAATTGGTTGCAATAGGTTGGAAAACAAAAAATTTCCCATACAAAGACTTGTTTTCATATCGGTCGTTTGTATGGCAGCTATATGATATAGTGGTTCGATCCGGATTAAACTTTCACAAATCGTGTATGCCTATGATAAATATATATATGTTGAATTCGGTTGCAATAGGTTGGAAAACAAAAAAATGTTACATACAAAGACTTGTTTCCATATCGGTCGTTTGTATGGCAGCTATATGATATAGTGGTTCGATCCGAACCAAACTTTCACAAAACGTGTATGCCTATGTTAAATGAATAAGTGCTGAATTCCTTTGCAATAAGTTGGAAAACAAACAAATTTTCATACAAAGACTTGTTTCCATATCGGTCGTTTGTATGGCAGCTATATGATATAGTGGTCTGATCCGGACCAAACTTTTACAAATCGTGTATGGCAATGTCAAATAAATAAATGTTAAATGCAGTTACAATGCTTGGAAAACGAAAAAATTTTACATAAAAAGACTTGTTTCCATATCGGTCGTTTGTATGGCAGCTATATGATATAGTGGTTCGATCCGGACCAAACTTTTACAAATCGCGTATGCCTGTGTTAAATGAATAAATGCTGAATTCCTTTGCAATAAGTTGGAAAACAAAAAAATTTTCATACAAAGACTTGTTTCCATATCGGTCGTTTGTATGGCAGCTATATGATATAGTCGTTCGATCCGGACCAAACTTTCACAAATCGTGTATGCCTATGTTAAATAAATAAATTCTGAATTCAGTTGCAATAAGTCGGAAAACAAAAAAATTTTCATACAAAGACTTGATTCCATATCGGCCGTTTGTATGGCAGCTATATGATATAGTGGTTCGATCCGGACCAAACTTTCACAAATCGCGTATGCCTGTGTTAAATGAATAAATGCTGAATTCCTTTGCAATAAGTTGGAAAACAAAAAAATTTTCATACAAAGACTTGATTCCATATCGGCCGTTTATATGATATATTGGTTCGATCCGGACCAAACTTTCACAAATCGCGTATGCCTGTGTTAAATAAATAAATGTTGAATTTCTTTGCAATAAGTTGGAAAAGAAAAAAATTTTCATACAAAGACTTGTTTTCATATCGGTCGTTTGTATGGCAGCTATATGATATACTGGACCCAACTTTTACAAATCGTGTATGTCTATGATAAATATATATATGTTGAATTCGGTTGCAATAGGTTGGAAAACAAAAAAATTTCCCATACAAAGATTTGTTTTCTTATCGGTCGTTTGTATGGCAGCTATATATAGATATAGTAGTCCGATCCGGACCCAACTTTTAAAAATCGTGTATGTCTATGATAAATATATATATGTTGAATTCGGTTGCAATAGGTTGGAAAACAAAAAAAAAATTCCCATGCAAAGACTTGTTTCCATATCGGTCGTTTGTATGGCAGCTATATGATATAGTGGTTCGATCCGGACCAAACTTTTACAAATCGTATATGCCTATGTTAAATAAAAAAATTCTGAATTCAGTTGCAATAAGTTGGAAAACAAAAAAATGTTCATACAAAGACTTGTTTCCATATCGGTCGTTTGTATGGCAGCTATATGATATAGTGGTTCCATCCGGACCAAACTTTCACAAATCGTGTATGCCTATGTTAAATGAATAAGTGCTGAATTCCTTTGCAATAAGTTGGAAAACAAACAAATTTTCATACAAAGACTTGTTTCCATATCGGTCGTTTGTATGGCAGCTATATGATATAGTGGTCTGATCCGGACCAAACTTTTAAAAATCGTGTATGGCAATGTCAAATAAATAAATGTTAAATGCAGTTGCAATGCTTGGAAAACGAAAAAATTTTACATAAAAAGACTTGTTTCCATATCGGTCGTTTGTATGGCAGCTATATGATATAGTGGTTCGATCCGGACCAAACTTTTACAAATCGCGTATGCCTGTGTTAAATGAATAAATGCTGAATTCCTTTGCAATAAGTTGGAAAACAAAAAAATTTTTATACAAAGACTTGTTTCCATATCGGTCGTTTGTATGGCAGCTATATGATATAGTCGTTCGATCCGGACCAAACTTTCACAAATCGTGTATGCCTATGTTAAATAAATAAATTCTGAATTCAGTTGCAATAAGTCGGAAAACAAAAAAATTTTCATACAAAGACTTGATTCCATATCGGCCGTTTGTATGGCAGCTATATGATATAGTGGTTCGATCCGGACCAAACTTTCACAAATCGCGTATGCCTGTGTTAAATGAATAAATGCTGAATTCCTTTGCAATAAGTTGGAAAACAAAAAAATTTTCATACAAAGACTTGATTCCATATCGGCCGTTTATATGATATATTGGTTCGATCCGGACCAAACTTTCACAAATCGCGTATGCCTGTGTTAAATAAATAAATGTTGAATTTCTTTGCAATAAGTTGGAAAAGAAAAAAATTTTCATACAAAGACTTGTTTTCATATCGGTCGTTTGTATGGCAGCTATATGATATACTGGACCCAACTTTTACAAATCGTGTATGTCTATGATAAATATATATATGTTGAATTCGGTTGCAATAGGTTGGAAAACAAAAAAATTTCCCATACAAAGATTTGTTTTCTTATCGGTCGTTTGTATGGCAGCTATATATAGATATAGTAGTCCGATCCGGACCCAACTTTTAAAAATCGTGTATGTCTATGATAAATATATATATGTTGAATTCGGTTGCAATAGGTTGGAAAACAAAAAAAAAATTCCCATGCAAAGACTTGTTTCCATATCGGTCGTTTGTATGGCAGCTATATGATATAGTGGTTCGATCCGGACCAAACTTTTACAAATCGTATATGCCTATGTTAAATAAAAAAATTCTGAATTCAGTTGCAATAAGTTGGAAAACAAAAAAATGTTCATACAAAGACTTGTTTCCATATCGGTCGTTTGTATGGCAGCTATATGATATAGTGGTTCCATCCGGACCAAACTTTCACAAATCGTGTATGCCTATGTTAAATGAATAAGTGCTGAATTCCTTTGCAATAAGTTGGAAAACAAACAAATTTTCATACAAAGACTTGTTTCCATATCGGTCGTTTGTATGGCAGCTATATGATATAGTGGTCTGATCCGGACCAAACTTTTAAAAATCGTGTATGGCAATGTCAAATAAATAAATGTTAAATGCAGTTGCAATGCTTGGAAAACGAAAAAATTTTACATAAAAAGACTTGTTTCCATATCGGTCGTTTGTATGGCAGCTATATGATATAGTGGTTCGATCCGGACCAAACTTTTACAAATCGCGTATGCCTGTGTTAAATGAATAAATGCTGAATTCCTTTGCAATAAGTTGGAAAACAAAAAAATTTTCATACAAAGACTTGATTCCATATCGGCCGTTTGTATGGCAGCTATATGATATAGTGGTTCGATCCGGACCAAACTTTCACAAATCGTGTATGCCTATGTTAAATAAATAAATTCTGAATTCAGTTGCAATAAGTCGGAAAACAAAAAAATTTTCATACAAAGACTTGATTCCATATCGGCCGTTTGTATGGCAGCTATATGATATAGTGGTTCGATCCGGACCAAACTTTCACAAATCGCGTATGCCTGTGTTAAATAAATAAATGCTGAATTCCTTTGCAATAAGTTGGAAAAGAAAAAAATTTTCATACAAAGACTTGTTTTCATATCGGTCGTTTGTATGGCAGCTATATGATATACTGGACCCAACTTTTACAAATTGTGTATGTCTATGATAAATATATATATGTTGAATTCGGTTGCAATAGGTTGGAAAACAAAAAAATTTCCCACACAAAGATTTGTTTTCTTATCGGTCGTTTGTATGGCAGCTATATATAGATATAGTAGTCCGATCCGGACCCAACTTTTACAAATCGTGTATGTCTATGATAAATATATATATGTTGAATTCGGTTGCAATAGGTTGGAAAACAAAAAAATTTCCCATACAAAGATTTGTTTTCTTATCGGTCGTTTGTATGGCAGCTATATATAGATATAGTAGTCCGATCCGGACCCAACTTTTAAAAATCGTGTATGTCTATGATAAATATATATATGTTGAATTCGGTTGCAATAGGTTGGAAAACAAAAAAAAAATTCCCATACAAAGACTTGTTTCCATATCGGTCGTTTGTATGGCAGCTATATGATATAGTGGTTCGATCCGGACCAAACTTTTACAAATCGTATATGCCTATGTTAAATAAACAAATTCTGAATTCAGTTGCAATAAGTTGGAAAACAAAAAAATGTTCATACAAAAACTTGTTTCCATATCGGTCGTTTGTATGGCAGCTATATGATATAGTGGTTCCATCCGGACCAAACTTTCACAAATCGTGTATGCCTATGTTAAATGAATAAGTGCTGAATTCCTTTGCAATAAGTTGGAAAACAAACAAATTTTCATACAAAGACTTGTTTCCATATCGGTCGTTTGTATGGCAGCTATATGATATAGTGGTCTGATCCGGACCAAACTTTTAAAAATCGTGTATGGCAATGTCAAATAAATAAATGTTAAATGCAGTTGCAATGCTTGGAAAACGAAAAAATTTTACATAAAAAGACTTGTTTCCATATCGGTCGTTTGTATGGCAGCTATATGATATAGTGGTTCGATCCGGACCAAACTTTTACAAATCGCGTATGCCTGTGTTAAATGAATAAATGCTGAATTCCTTTGCAATAAGTTGGAAAACAAAAAAATTTTCATACAAAGACTTGATTCCATATCGGCCGTTTGTATGGCAGCTATATGATATAGTGGTTCGATCCGGACCAAACTTTCACAAATCGTGTATGCCTATGTTAAATAAATAAATTCTGAATTCAGTTGCAATAAGTCGGAAAACAAAAAAATTTTCATACAAAGACTTGATTCCATATCGGCCGTTTGTATGGCAGCTATATGATATAGTGGTTCGATCCGGACCAAACTTTCACAAATCGCGTATGCCTGTGTTAAATGAATAAATGCTGAATTCCTTTGCAATAAGTTGGAAAACAAAAAAATTTTCATACAAAGACTTGATTCCATATCGGCCGTTTATATGATATATTGGTTCGATCCGGACCAAACTTTCACAAATCGCGTATGCCTGTGTTAAATAAATAAATGCTGAATTCCTTTGCAATAAGTTGGAAAAGAAAAAAATTTTCATACAAAGACTTGTTTTCATATCGGTCGTTTGTATGGCAGCTATATGATATACTGGACCCAACTTTTACAAATTGTGTATGTCTATGATAAATATATATATGTTGAATTCGGTTGCAATAGGTTGGAAAACAAAAAAATTTCCCATACAAAGATTTGTTTTCTTATCGGTCGTTTGTATGGCAGCTATATATAGATATAGTAGTCCGATCCGGACCCAACTTTTACAAATCGTGTATGTCTATGATAAATATATATATGTTGAATTCGGTTGCAATAGGTTGGAAAACAAAAAAAAATTCCCATACAAAGACTTGTTTCCATATCGGTCGTTTGTATGGCAGCTATATGATATAGTGGTTCGATCCGGACCAAACTTTTACAAATCGTATATGCCTATGTTAAATAAACAAATTCTGAATTCAGTTGCAATAAGTTGGAAAACAAAAAAATTTTCATACAAAGACTTGTTTCCATATCGGTCGTTTGTATGGCAGCTATATGATATAGTGGTTCCATCCGGACCAAACTTTCACAAATCGTGTATGCCTATGTTAAATGAATAAATGCTGAATTCCTTTGCAATAAGTTGGAAAACAAAAAAATTTCATACAAAGACTTGTTTCCATATCGGTCGTTTGTATGGCAGCTATATGATATAGTGGTTCGATCCGGACCAAACTTTCACAAATCGTGTATGTCAATTATAAATATATATATGTTGAAATCGGTTGCAATAGGTTGGAAAACAAAAAATTTCCCATACAAAGACTTGTTTTCATATCGGTCGTTTGTATGGCAGCTATATGATATAGTGGTTCGATCCGGACCAAACTTTTACAAATCGTGTATGCCTATGTTAAATAAATAAATTCTGAATTCCGTTGCAATAAGTCGGAAAACAAAAAAATTTTCATACAAAGACTTGATTCCATATCGGCCGTTTGTATGGCAGCTATATGATATAGTGGTTCGATCCGGACCAAACTTTCACAAATCGCGTATGCCTGTGTTAAATGAATAAATGCTGAATTCCTTTGCAATAAGTTGGAAAACAAAAAAATTTTCATACAAAGACTTGATTCCATATCGGCCGTTTGTATGGCAGCTATATGATATAGTGGTTCGATCCGGACCAAACTTTCACAAATCGTGTATGCCTATGTTAAATAAATAAATTCTGAATTCAGTTGCAATAAGTCGGAAAACAAAAAAATTTTCATACAAAGACTTGATTCCATATCGGCCGTTTGTATGGCAGCTATATGATATAGTGGTTCGATCCGGACCAAACTTTCACAAATCGCGTATGCCTGTGTTAAATGAATAAATGCTGAATTCCTTTGCAATAAGTTGGAAAACAAAAAAATGTTCATACAAAGACTTGATTCCATATCGGCCGTTTATATGATATATTGGTTCGATCCGGACCAAACTTTGACAAATCGCGTATGCCTGTGTTAAATAAATAAATGCTGAATTCCTTTGCAATAAGTTGGTAAAGAAAAAAATTTTCATACAAAGACTTGTTTTCATATCGGTCGTTTGTATGGCAGCTATATGATATACTGGACCCAACTTTTACAAATCGTGTATGTCTATGATAAATATATATATGTTGAATTCGGTTGCAATAGGTTGGAAAACAAAAAAATTTCCCATACAAAGATTTGTTTTCTTATCGGTCGTTTGTATGGCAGCTATATATAGATATAGTAGTCCGATCCGGACCCAACTTTTACAAATCGTGTATGTCTATGATAAATATATATATGTTGAATTCGGTTGCAATAGGTTGGAAAACAAAAAAAATTCCCATGCAAAGACTTGTTTCCATATCGGTCGTTTGTATGGCAGCTATATGATATAGTGGTTCGATCCGGACCAAACTTTTACAAATCGTATATGCCTTTGTTAAATAAACAAATTCTGAATTCAGTTGCAATAAGTTGGAAAACAAAAAAATTTTCATACAAAGACTTGTTTCCATATCGGTCGTTTGTATGGCAGCTATATGATATAGTGGTTCCATCCGGACCAAACTTTCACAAATCGTGTATGCCTATGTTAAATGAATAAATGCTGAATTCCTTTGCAATAAGTTGGAAAAGAAAAAAATTTCATACAAAGACTTGTTTCCATATCGGTCGTTTCCCATACAAATTTCCCATACAAAGACTTGTTTTCATATCGGTCGTTTGTATGGCAGCTATATGATATAGTGGTTCGATCCGGACCAAACTTTTACAAATCGTGTATGCCTATGTTAAATAAATAAATTCTGAATTCAGTTGCAATAAGTCGGAAAACAAAAAAATTTTCATACAAAGACTTGATTCCATATCGGCCGTTTGTATGGCAGCTATATGATATAGTGGTTCGATCCGGACCAAACTTTCACAAATCGCGTATGCCTGTGTTAAATGAATAAATGCTGAATTCCTTTGCAATAAGTTGGAAAACAAAAAAATTTTCATACAAAGACTTGATTCCATATCGGCCGTTTGTATGGCAGCTATATGATATAGTGGTTCGATCCGGACCAAACTTTCACAAATCGTGTATGCCTATGTTAAATAAATAAATTCTGAATTCAGTTGCAATAAGTCGGAAAACAAAAAAATTTTCATACAAAGACTTGATTCCATATCGGCCGTTTGTATGGCAGCTATATGATATAGTGGTTCGATCCGGACCAAACTTTCACAAATCGCGTATGCCTGTGTTAAATGAATAAATGCTGAATTCCTTTGCAATAAGTTGGAAAACAAAAAAATGTTCATACAAAGACTTGATTCCATATCGGCCGTTTATATGATATATTGGTTCGATCCGGACCAAACTTTGACAAATCGCGTATGCCTGTGTTAAATAAATAAATGCTGAATTCCTTTGCAATAAGTTGGTAAAGAAAAAAATTTTCATACAAAGACTTGTTTTCATATCAGTCGTTTGTATGGCAGCTATATGATATACTGGACCCAACTTTTACAAATCGTGTATGTCTATGATAAATATATATATGTTGAATTCGGTTGCAATAGGTTGGAAAACAAAAAAATTTCCCATACAAAGATTTGTTTTCTTATCGGTCGTTTGTATGGCAGCTATATATAGATATAGTAGTCCGATCCGGACCCAACTTTTACAAATCGTGTATGTCTATGATAAATATATATATGTTGAATTCGGTTGCAATAGGTTGGAAAACAAAAAAAATTCCCATGCAAAGACTTGTTTCCATATCGGTCGTTTGTATGGCAGCTATATGATATAGTGGTTCGATCCGGACCAAACTTTTACAAATCGTATATGCCTTTGTTAAATAAACAAATTCTGAATTCAGTTGCAATAAGTTGGAAAACAAAAAAATTTTCATACAAAGACTTGTTTCCATATCGGTCGTTTGTATGGCAGCTATATGATATAGTGGTTCCATCCGGACCAAACTTTCACAAATCGTGTATGCCTATGTTAAATGAATAAATGCTGAATTCCTTTGCAATAAGTTGGAAAAGAAAAAAATTTCATACAAAGACTTGTTTCCATATCGGTCGTTTGTATGGCAGCTATATGATATAGTGGTTCGATCCGGACCAAACTTTCACAAATCGTGTATGTCAATTATAAATATATATATGTTGAAATCGGTTGCAATAGGTTGGAAAACAAAAAATTTCCCATACAAAGACTTGTTTTCATATCGGTCGTTTGTATGGCAGCTATATGATATAGTGGTTCGATCCGGACCAAACTTTTACAAATCGTGTATGCCTATGTTAAATAAATAAATTCTGAATTCAGTTGCAATAAGTCGGAAAACAAAAAAATTTTCATACAAAGACTTGATTCCATATCGGCCGTTTGTATGGCAGCTATATGATATAGTGGTTCGATCCGGACCAAACTTTCACAAATCGCGTATGCCTGTGTTAAATGAATAAATGCTGAATTCCTTTGCAATAAGTTGGAAAACAAAAAAATTTTCATACAAAGACTTGATTCCATATCGGCCGTTTGTATGGCAGCTATATGATATAGTGGTTCGATCCGGACCAAACTTTCACAAATCGTGTATGCCTATGTTAAATAAATAAATTCTGAATTCAGTTGCAATAAGTCGGAAAACAAAAAAATTTTCATACAAAGACTTGATTCCATATCGGCCGTTTGTATGGCAGCTATATGATATAGTGGTTCGATCCGGACCAAACTTTCACAAATCGCGTATGCCTGTGTTAAATGAATAAATGCTGAATTCCTTTGCAATAAGTTGGAAAACAAAAAAATGTTCATACAAAGACTTGATTCCATATCGGCCGTTTATATGATATATTGGTTCGATCCGGACCAAACTTTGACAAATCGCGTATGCCTGTGTTAAATAAATAAATGCTGAATTCCTTTGCAATAAGTTGGTAAAGAAAAAAAATTTTCATACAAAGACTTGTTTTCATATCGGTCGTTTGTATGGCAGCTATATGATATACTGGACCCAACTTTTACAAATCGTGTATGTCTATGATAAATATATATATGTTGAATTCGGTTGCAATAGGTTGGAAAACAAAAAAATTTCCCATACAAAGATTTGTTTTCTTATCGGTCGTTTGTATGGCAGCTATATATAGATATAGTAGTCCGATCCGGACCCAACTTTTACAAATCGTGTATGTCTATGATAAATATATATATGTTGAATTCGGTTGCAATAGGTTGGAAAACAAAAAAAATTCCCATGCAAAGACTTGTTTCCATATCGGTCGTTTGTATGGCAGCTATATGATATAGTGGTTCGATCCGGACCAAACTTTTACAAATCGTATATGCCTTTGTTAAATAAACAAATTCTGAATTCAGTTGCAATAAGTTGGAAAACAAAAAAATTTTCATACAAAGACTTGTTTCCATATCGGTCGTTTGTATGGCAGCTATATGATATAGTGGTTCCATCCGGACCAAACTTTCACAAATCGTGTATGCCTATGTTAAATGAATAAATGCTGAATTCCTTTGCAATAAGTTGGAAAAGAAAAAAAATTTCATACAAAGACTTGTTTCCATATCGGTCGTTTGTATGGCAGCTATATGATATAGTGGTTCGATCCGGACCAAACTTTCACAAATCGTGTATGCCTATATTAAATGAATAAATGCTGAATGCCTTTGCAATAAGTTGAAAAACAAAAAAAAATTTCATACAAAGACTTGTTTTCATATCGGTCGTTTGTATGGCAGCTATATGATATAGTGGTCCGATCCGGACCCAACTTTTACAAATCGTGTATGTCTATGATTAATATATATATATGTTGAATTCGGTTGCAATAGGTTGGAAAACAAAAAATTTCCCATACAAAGACTTGTTTTCATATAGGTCGTTTGTATGGCAGCTATATGATATAGTGGTTCGATCCGGACCAAACTTTCACTAATCGTGTATGCCTATGGTAAATGAATAAATTCTGAATTCAGTTGTAATAAGTTGGAAAACAAAAAAATTTTCATACAAAGACTTGTTTCCATATCGGTCGTTTGTATGGCAGCTATATGATATAGTGGTTCCATCCGGACCAAACTTTCACAAATCGTGTATGCCTATGTTAAATGAATAAGTGCTGAATTCCTTTGCAATAAGTTGGAAAACAAACAAATTTTCATACAAAGACTTGTTTCCATATCGGTCGTTTGTATGGCAGCTATATGATATAGTGGTCTGATCCGGACCAAACTTTTACAAATCGTGTATGGCAATGTCAAATAAATAAATGTTAAATGCAGTTGCAATGCTTGGAAAACGAAAAAATTTTACATAAAAAGACTTGTTTCCATATCGGTCGTTTGTATGGCAGCTATATGATATAGTGGTTCGATCCGGACCAAACTTTTACAAATCGCGTATGCCTGTGTTAAATGAATAAATGCTGAATTCCTTTGCAATAAAATGGAAAACAAAAAAATTTTCATACAAAGACTTGATTCCATATCGGCCGTTTGTATGGCAGCTATATGATATAGTGGTTCGATCCGGACCAAACTTTCACAAATCGTGTATGCCTATGTTAAATAAATAAATTCTGAATTCAGTTGCAATAAGTCGGAAAACAAAAAAATTTTCATACAAAGACTTGATTTCATATCGGCCGTTTGTATGGCAGCTATATGATATAGTGGTTCGATCCGGACCAAACTTTCACAAATCGCGTATGCCTGTTTTAAATGAATAAATGCTGAATTCCTTTGCAATAAGTTGGAAAACAAAAAAATTTTCATACAAAGACTTGATTCCATATCGGCCGTTTGTATGGCAGCTATATGATATAGTGGTTCGATCCGGACCAAACTTTCACAAATCGTGTATGCCTATGCTAAATAAATAAATTCTGAATTGAGTTGCAATAAGTTGGAAAACAAAAAAATTTTCATACAAAGACTTGTTTTCATATCGGTCGTTTGTATGGCAGCTATATGATATAGTGGTCCGATCCGGACCCAACTTTTACAAATCGTGTATGTCTATGATAAATATATATATGTTGAATTCGGTTGCAATAGGTTGGAAAACAAAAAATTTCCCATACAAAGACTTGTTTCCATATCGGTCGTTTGTATGGCAGCTATATGATATAGTGGTTCGATCCGGGCCAAACTTTCACAAATCGTGTATGCCTATGTTAAATGAATAAGTGCTGAATTCCTTTGCAATAAGTTGGAAAACAAACAAATTTTCATACAAGGACTTGTTTCCATATCGGTCGTTTGTATGGCAGCTATATGATATAGTGGTCTGATAAGGACCAAACTTTTACAAATCATGTATGGCTATATCAAATAAACAAATCTTGAGTTTAGTTGCAATAGCTTGGAAAACAAAAAAGTTTCCCATACAAAGATTTGTTTTCTTATCGGTCGTTTGTATGGCAGCTATATATAGATATAGTAGTCCGATCCGGACCCAACTTTTACAAATCGTGTATGTCTATGATAAATATATATATGTTGAATTCGGTTGCAATAGGTTGGAAAACAAAAAAAAATTCCCATGCAAAGACTTGTTTCCATATCGGTCGTTTGTATGGCAGCTATATGATATAGTGGTTCGATCCGGACCAAACTTTTACAAATCGTATATGCCTATGTTAAATAAACAAATTCTGAATTCAGTTGCAATAAGTTGGAAAACAAAAAAATTTTCATACAAAGACTTGTTTCCATATCGGTCGTTTGTATGGCAGCTATATGATATAGTGGTTCGATCCGGACCAAACTTTCACAAATCGTGTATGCCTATGTTAAATGAATAAATGCTGAATGCCTTTGCAATAAGTTGAAAAACAAAAAATAATTTCATACAAAGACTTGTTTTCATATCGGTCGTTTGTATGGCAGCTATATGATATAGTGGTCCGATCCGGACCCAACTTTCACAAATCGTGTATGTCTATGATAAATATATATATATGTTGAATTCGGTTGCAATAGGTTGGAAAACAAAAAAATTTCCCATACAAAGACTTGTTTACATATCGGTCGTTTGTAAGGCAGCTATATGATATAGTGGTTCGATCCGGACCAAACTTTCACAAATCGTGTATTTCTATGATAAATATATATATATGTTGAATTCGGTTGCAATAGGTTGGAAAACAAAAAAAAATTCCCATGCAAAGACTTGTTTCCATATCGGTCGTTTGTATGGCAGCTATATGATATAGTGGTTCGATCCGGACCAAACTTCCACTAATCGTGTATGCCTATGGTAAATGAATAAATTTTGAATTCAGTTGCAATAAGTTGGAAAACAAAAAAATTTTCATACAAAGACTTGTTTCCATATCGGTCGTTTGTATGGCAGCTATATGATATAGTGGTTCGATCCGGACCAAACTTTCACAAATCGTGTATGCCTATGTTAAACGAATAAATGCTGAATTCCTTTGCAATAAGTTGGAAAACAAAAAAATTTTCATACAAAGACTTGTTTCCATATCGGTCGTTTGTATGGCAGCTATATGATATAGTGGTCTGATCCGGACCAAACTTTTACAAATCGTGTATGGCTATGTCAAATAAATAAATGTTAAATGCAGTTGCAATGCTTGGAAAACGAAAAAATTTTACATACAAAGACTTGTTTACATATCGGTCGTTTGTAAGGCAGCTATATGATATAGTGGTTCGATCCGGATCAAACTTTCACAAATCGTGTATGTCTATGATAAATATATATATGTTGAATTCGGTTGCAATAGGTTGGAAAACAAAAAAATTTCCCATACAAAGACTTGTTTCCATATCGGTCGTTTGTATGGCAGCTGTATGATATAGTGGTTCGATCCGGACCAAACTTTCACAAATCGCGTATGCCTGTGTTAAATAAATAAATGCTGAATTCCTTTGCAATAAGTTGGAAAACAAAAAAATTTTCATACAAAGACTTGATTCCATATCGGCCGTTTGTATGGCAGCTATATGATATAGTGGTTCGATCCGGACCAAAATTTCACAAATCGTGTATGCCTATGTAAAATAAATAAATTCTGAATTCAGTTGCAATACTCGGAAAACAAAAAAATTTTCATACAAAGACTTGTTTCCATATCGGTCGTTTGTATGGCAGCTATATGATATAGTGGTTCGATCCGGACCAAACTTTCACAAATCGCGTCTGCCTGTGTAAAACGAATAAATGCTGAATTCCTTTGCAATAAGTTGGAAAACAAAAAAATTTTCATACAAAGACTAGATTCCATATCGGTCGTTTGTATGGCAGCTATATGATATAGTGGTTCGATCCGGACCAAACTTTTACAAATCGCGTATGCCTGTGTCAAACGAATAAATGCTGAATTCCTTTGCAATAAGTTGGAAAACAAACAAATTTTCATACAAAGACTTGATTCTATATCGGCCGTTTGTATGGCAGCTATATGATAAAGTGGTTCGATCCGGACCAAACTTTCACAAATCGTATATGCCTATGTTAAATAAACAAATTCTGAATTCAGTTGCAATAAGTTGGAAAACAAAAAAATTTTCATACAAAGACTTGTTTCCATATCGGTCGTTTGTATGGCAGCTATATGATATAGTGGTCTGATCCGGACCAAACTTTTACAAATCGTGTATGGCAATGTCAAATAAATAAATGTTAAATGCAGTTGCAATGCTTGGAAAACGAAAAAATTTTACATACAAAGACTTGTTTTCATATCGGTCGTTTGTATGGCAGCTATATGATATAGTGGTTTGATCCGACCAAACTTTCACAAATCGCGTATGCCTTTGTTAAACGAATAAATGCTGAATTCCTTTGCAATAAGTTGGAAAACAAAAAAATTTTCATAAAAAGACTTGTTTCCATATCGGTCGTTTGTATGGCAGCTATATGATATAGTGGTGCGATCCGGACCAAACTTTCACAAATCGTGTATGCCTATGTTAAATGAATAAATGCTGAATTCCTTTGCAATAAGTTGGAAAACAAAAAAATTTTCATACAAAGACTTGATTCCATATCGGTCATTTGTATGGCAGCTATATGATATAATGGTTCGATCCGGACCAAACTTTCACAAATCGTGTATGCCTATGTTAAATGAATAAGTACTGAATTCCTTTGCAATAAGTTGGAAAACAAACAAATTTTCATACAAAGACTTGTTTCCATATCGGTCGTTTGTATGGCAGCTATACGATATAGTGGTCTGATAAGGACCAAACTTTTACAAATCATGTATGGCTATATCAAATAAACAAATCTTGAGTTTACTTGCAATAGCTTGGAAAACAAAAAAAATTTTCATACAAAGACTTGATTCCATATCGGTCGTTTGTATGGCAGCTATATGATATAATGGTTCGATCCGGACCAAACTTTCACAAATCGTGTATGCCTATGTTAAATGAATAAGTACTGAATTCCTTTGCAATAAGTTGGAAAACAAACAAATTTTCATACAAAGATTTGTTTTCATATCGGTCTTTTGTATGGCAGCTATATGATATAGTGGCCCGATCCGGACCCAACATTTACAAAGCGTGTATGTCTATGATAAATATATATATGTTGAATTCGGTTGCAATAGGTTGGAAAACAAAAAAATTTTCATACAAAGACTTGTTTCCATATCGGTCGTTTGTATGGCAGCTATATGATATAGTGGCCCGATCCGGACCCAACATTTACAAAGCGTGTATGTCTATGATAAATATATATATGTTGAATTCGGTTGCAATAGGTTGGAAAACAAAAAAATTTTCATACAAAGACTTGTTTCCATATCGGTCGTTTGTATGGAAGCTATATGATATAGTGGTCTGATCCGGACCAAACTTTTACAAATCGTGTATGGCAATGTCAAATAAATAAATGTTAAATGCAGTTGCAATGCTTGGAAAACGAAAAAATTTTACATAAAAAGACTGGTTTTCATATCGGTCGTTTGTAAGGCAGCTATATGATATAGTGGTTCGATCCGGACCAAACTATCACAAATCGTGTATGTCTATGATAAATATATATATGTTGAATTCGGTTGCAATAGGTTGGAAAACAAAAAAATTTCCCATACAAAGACTTGTTTCCATATCGGTCGTTTGTATGGCAGCTATATGATATAGTGGTTCGATCCGGACCAAACTTTCACAAATCGCGTATGCCTGTGTTAAAGATTTGTTTTCATATCGGTCGTTTGTATGGCAGCTATATATAGATATAGTGGTCCGATCCGGACCAAACCTTCACAAATCGCGTATGCCTGTGTTAAATGAATAAATGCTGAATTCCTTTGCAATAAGTTGGAAAACAAAAAAATTTTCATACAAAGACTTGTTTCCATATCGGTCGTTTGTATGGCAGCTATATGATATAGTGGTCTGATCCGGACCCAACTTTTACAAATCGTGTATGTCTATGATAAATATATATATGTTGAATTCGGTTGCAATAGGTTTGAAAACAAAAAAAATTCCCATGCAAAGACTTGTTGCCATATCGGTCGTTTGTATGGCAGCTATATGATATAGTGGCTCGATCCGGACCAAACTTTTACAAATCGTATATGCCTATGTTAAATAAACAAATTCTGAATTCAGTTGCAATAAGTTGGAAAACAAAAAAATTTTCATACAAAGACTTGTTTCCATATCGGTCGTTTGTATGGCAGCTATATGATATAGTGGTTCGATCCGGACCAAACTTTCACAAATCGTGTATGCCTATGTTAAATGAATAAATGCTGAATTCCTTTGCAATAAGTTGAAAAACAAAAAAATTTTCATACAAAGACTTGTTTCCATATCGGTCGTTTGTATGGCAGCTATATGATATAGTGGTTCGATCCGGACCAAACTTTTACAAATCGTGTATGGCAATGTCAAATAAATAAATGTTAAATGCAGTTGCAATGATTGGAAAACGAAAAAATTTTACATAAAAAGACTTGTTTCCATATCGGTCGTTTGTATGGCAGCTATATGATATAGTGGTTCGATCCGGACGAAACTTTCACAAATCGCGTATGCCTGTGTTAAATAAATAAATGCTGAATTCCTTTGCAATAAGTTGGAAAACAAATAAATTTTCATACAAAGACTTGATTCCATATCGGCCGTTTGTATGGCAGCTATATGATATAGTGGTTCGATCCGGACCAAACTTTCACAAATCGTGTATGCCTATGCTAAATAAAAAATTCTGAATTCAGTTGCAATAAGTCGGAAAACAAAAAAATTTTCATACAAAGACTTGTTTCCATATCAGTCCATATCAGTTTAGCAGCTATATGATATAGTGGCCCGATCCGGACCCAACTTTTACAAATCGTGTATGCCTATGTTAAATGAATAAGTGCTGAATTCCTTTGCAATAAGTTGGAAAACAAAAAAATTTTGATACAAAGACTTGTTTTCATATCGGTCGTTTGTATGGCAGCTATACGATATAGTAGTTCGATCCGGATTAAACTTTCACAAATCGTGTATGCCTATGATAAATATATATATGTTGAATTCGGTTGCAATAGGTTGGAAAACAAAAAAATGTTACATACAAAGACTTGTTTCCATATCGGTCGTTTGTATGGCAGCTATATGATATAGTGGTTCGATCCGGACCAAACTTTTACAAATCGCGTAGGCCTGTGCTAAATAAATAAATGCGGAATTCCTTTGCAATAAGTTGGAAAACAAAAAAATTTTGATACAAAGACTTGTTTTCATATCGGTCGTTTGTATGGCAGCTATATGATATAGTGGTGCGATCCGGACCAAACTTTCACAAATCGTGTATGCCTATGTTAAATGAATAAATGCTGAATTCCTTTGCAATAAGTTGGAAAACAAAAAAAATTTTCATACAAAGACTTGTTTCCATATCGGTCGTTTGTATGGCAGCTATATGATATAGTGGTCTGATCCGGACCAAACTTTTACAAATCGTGTATGGCAATGTCAAATAAATAAATGTTAAATGCAGTTGCAATGCTTGGAAAACGAAAAAATTTTACATACAAAGACTTGTTTTCATATCGGTCGTTTGTATGGCAGCTATATGATATAGTGGTTCGATCCGGACCAAACTTTCACAAATCGCGTATGCCTGTGTTAAATGAATAAATGCTGAATTCCTTTGCAATAAGTTGGAAAACAAAAAAATTTTCATACAAAGACTTGTTTTCATATCAATCGTTTGTATGGCAGCTATATGATATAGTGGTTCGATCCGGACCAAACTTTCACAAATCGTGTATGCCTATGTTAAATGAATAAATGCTGAATGCCTTTGCAATAAGTTGAAAAACAAAAAATAATTTCATACAAAGACTTGTTTTCATATCGGTCGTTTGTATGGCAGCTATATGATATAGTGGTCCGATCCGGACCCAACTTTCACAAATCGTGTATGTCTATGATAAATATATATATATGTTGAATTCGGTTGCAATAGGTTGGAAAACAAAAAAATTTCCCATACAAAGACTTGTTTACATATCGGTCGTTTGTAAGGCAGCTATATGATATAGTGGTTCGATCCGGACCAAACTTTCACAAATCGTGTATTTCTATGATTAATATATATATGTTGAATTCGGTTGCAATAGGTTGGAAAACAAAAAAAAATTCCCATGCAAAGACTTGTTTCCATATCGGTCGTTTGTATGGCAGCTATATGATATAGTGGTTCGATCCGGACCAAACTTCCACTAATCGTGTATGCCTATGGTAAATGAATAAATTTTGAATTCAGTTGCAATAAGTTGGAAAACAAAAAAATTTTCATACAAAGACTTGTTTCCATATCGGTCGTTTGTATGGCAGCTATATGATATAGTGGTTCGATCCGGACCAAACTTTCACAAATCGTGTATGCCTATGTTAAACGAATAAATGCTGAATTCCTTTGCAATAAGTTGGAAAACAAAAAAATTTTCATACAAAGACTTGTTTCCATATCGGTCGTTTGTATGGCAGCTATATGATATAGTGGTCTGATCCGGACCAAACTTTTACAAATCGTGTATGGCTATGTCAAATAAATAAATGTTAAATGCAGTTGCAATGCTTGGAAAACGAAAAAATTTTACATACAAAGACTTGTTTACATATCGGTCGTTTGTAAGGCAGCTATATGATATAGTGGTTCGATCCGGATCAAACTTTCACAAATCGTGTATGTCTATGATAAATATATATATGTTGAATTCGGTTGCAATAGGTTGGAAAACAAAAAAATTTCCCATACAAAGACTTGTTTCCATATCGGTCGTTTGTATGGCAGCTGTATGATATAGTGGTTCGATCCGGACCAAACTTTCACAAATCGCGTATGCCTGTGTTAAATAAATAAATGCTGAATTCCTTTGCAATAAGTTGGAAAACGAAAAAATTTTCATACAAAGACTTGATTCCATATCGGCCGTTTGTATGGCAGCTATATGATATAGTGGTTCGATCCGGACCAAAATTTCGCAAATCGTGTATGCCTATGTAAAATAAATAAATTCTGAATTCAGTTGCAATAATTTGGAAAACAAAAAAATTTTCATACAAAGACTTGTTTCCATATCGGTCGTTTGTATGGCAGCTATATGATATAGTGGTTCGATCCGGACCAAACTTTCACAAATCGCGTCTGCCTGTGTAAAACGAATAAATGCTGAATTCCTTTGCAATAAGTTGGAAAACAAAAAAATTTTCATACAAAGACTAGATTCCATATCGGTCGTTTGTATGGCAGCTATATGATATAGTGGTTCGATCCGGACCAAACTTTTACAAATCGCGTATGCCTGTGTCAAACGAATAAATGCTGAATTCCTTTGCAATAAGTTGGAAAACAAACAAATTTTCATACAAAGACTTGATTCTATATCGGCCGTTTGTATGGCAGCTATATGATAAAGTGGTTCGATCCGGACCAAACTTTCACAAATCGTATATGCCTATGTTAAATAAACAAATTCTGAATTCAGTTGCAATAAGTTGGAAAACAAAAAAATTTTCATACAAAGACTTGTTTCCATATCGGTCGTTTGTATGGCAGCTATATGATATAGTGGTCTGATCCGGACCAAACTTTTACAAATCGTGTATGGCAATGTCAAATAAATAAATGTTAAATGCAGTTGCAATGCTTGGAAAACGAAAAAATTTTACATACAAAGACTTGTTTTCATATCGGTCGTTTGTATGGCAGCTATATGATATAGTGGTTTGATCCGGACCAAACTTTCACAAATCGCGTATGCCTTTGTTAAACGAATAAATGCTGAATTCCTTTGCAATAAGTTGGAAAACAAAAAAATTTTCATAAAAAGACTTGTTTCCATATCGGTCGTTTGTATGGCAGCTATATGATATAGTGGTGCGATCCGGACCAAACTTTCACAAATCGTGTATGCCTATGTTAAATAAATAAATGCTGAATTCCTTTGCAATAAGTTGGAAAACAAAAAAATTTTCATACAAAGACTTGATTCCATATCGGTCATTTGTATGGCAGCTATATGATATAATGGTTCGATCCGGACCAAACTTTCACAAATCGTGTATGCCTATGTTAAATGAATAAGTACTGAATTCCTTTGCAATAAGTTGGAAAACAAACAAATTTTCATACAAAGACTTGTTTCCATATCGGTCGTTTGTATGGCAGCTATACGATATAGTGGTCTGATAAGGACCAAACTTTTACAAATCATGTATGGCTATATCAAATAAACAAATCTTGAGTTTACTTGCAATAGCTTGGAAAACAAAAAAATTTTCATACAAAGACTTGATTCCATATCGGTCGTTTGTATGGCAGCTATATGATATAATGGTTCGATCCGGACCAAACTTTCACAAATCGTGTATGCCTATGTTAAATAAATAAGTACTGAATTCCTTTGCAATAAGTTGGAAAACAAACAAATTTTCATACAAAGATTTGTTTTCATATCGGTCTTTTGTATGGCAGCTATATGATATAGTGGCCCGATCCGGACCCAACATTTACAAAGCGTGTATGTCTATGATAAATATATATATGTTGAATTCGGTTGCAATAGGTTGGAAAACAAAAAAATTTTCATACAAAGACTTGTTTCCATATCGGTCGTTTGTATGTCAGCTATGTGATATAGTGGTCCGATCCGGACCCAACTTTTACAAATCGTGTATGTCTTTGATAAATATATATATGTTGAATTCGGTTGCAATAGGTTTGAAAACAAAAAAAAATTCCCATGCAAAGACTTGTTGCCATATCGGTCGTTTGTATGGCAGCTATATGATATAGTGGTTCGATCCGGACCAAACTTTTACAAATCGTATATGCCTATGTTAAATAAACAAATTCTGAATTCAGTTGCAATAAGTTGGAAAACAAAAAAATTTTCATACAAAGACTTGTTTCCATATCGGTCGTTTGTATGGCAGCTATATGATATAGTGGTTCGATCCGGACCAAACTTTCACAAATCGTGTATGCCTATGTTAAATGAATAAATGCTGAATTCCTTTGCAATAAGTTGAAAAACAAAAAAATTTTCATACAAAGACTTGTTTCCATATCGGTCGTTTGTATGGCAGCTATATGATATAGTGGTCTGATCCGGACCAAACTTTTACAAATCGTGTATGGCAATGTCAAATAAATAAATGTTAAATGCAGTTGCAATGCTTGGAAAACGAAAAAATTTTACATAAAAAGACTTGTTTTCATATCGGTCGTTTGTATGGCAGCTATATGATATAGCGGTTCGATCCGAACCAAACTTTCACAAATCGTGTATGCCTATTTTTAAGGAATAAATGCTGAATTCCTTTTCAATAAGTTGGAAAGCAAAAAATATTTTCATACAAAGACTTGTTTCCATATCGGTCGTTTGTATAGCAGCTATATGATATAGTGGCCCGATCCGGACCCAACATTTACAAAGCGTGTATGTCTATGACAAATATATATATGTTGAATTCGGTTGCAATAGGTTGGAAAACAAAAAAATTTTCATACAAAGACTTGTTTCCATATCGGTCGTTTGTATGGCAGCTATATGATATAGTGGTCTGATCCGGACCAAACTTTTACAAATCGTGTATGGCAATGTCAAATAAATAAATGTTAAATGCAGTTGCAATGCTTGGAAAACGAAAAAATTTTACATAAAAAGACTTGTTTTCATATCGGTCGTTTGTAAGGCAGCTATATGATATAGTGGTTCGATCCGGACCAAACTTTTACAAATCGTGTATGTCTATGATAAATATATATATGTCGAATTCGGTTGCAATAGGTTGGAAAACAAAAAAATTTTCATACAAAGACTTGTTTCCATATCGGTCGTTTGTATGGCAGCTATATGATATAGTGGTCTGATCCGGACCAAACTTTTACAAATCGTGTATGGCAATGTCAAATAAATAAATGTTAAATGCAGTTGCAATGCTTGGAAAACGAAAAAATTTTACATAAAAAGACTTGTTTTCATATCGGTCGTTTGTAAGGCAGCTATATGATATAGTGGTTCGATCCGAACCAAACTTTCACAAATCGTGTATGCCTATTTTTAAGGAATAAATGCTGAATTCCTTTGCAATAAGTTGGAAAACAAAAAAATTTTCATACAAAGACACAAGTGGAAACAATTCCATATCGGTCGTTTGTATGGCAGCTATATGATATAGTGGTCCGATCCGGACCCAACTTTTACAAATCGTGTATGTCTATATTAAATATATATATGTAGAATTCGGTTGCAATGGGTTGGAAAACAAAAAAATTTCCCATACAAAGACTTGTTTCCATATTGGTCGTTTGTATGGCAGCTATATGACATAGTGGTTCGATCCGGACCAAACTTTCACAAATCGCGTATGCCTGTGTTAAATGAATACATGCTGAATTCCTTTGCAATAAGTTGGAAAACAAAAAAATTTTCATACAAAGACTTGATTCCATATCGGTCGTTTGTATGGCAGCTATATGATATAGTGGTTCGATCCGGACCAAACTTTCACAAATCGTGTATGACTATGTTAAATGAATAAATGCTGAAATCCTTTGCAATAAGTTGGAAAACAAAAAAATTTTCATACAAAGACTTGTTTCCATATCGGTCGTTTGTATGGCAGCTATATGATAAGGTGGTTCGATCCGGACCAAGCTTTCACAAATCGTGTATGCCTATGTTAAATAAATAAATACTGAATTCCTTTGCAATAAGTTGAAAAACAAAAAAATTTTCATACAAAGACTTGTTTCCATATCGGTCGTTTGTATGGCAGCTATATGATATAGTGGTTCGATCCGGACCAAACTTTCACAAATCGTGTATGACTATGTTAAATGAATAAATGCTGAAATCCTTTGCAATAAGTTGGAAAACAAAAAAATTTTCATACAAAGACTTGTTTCCATATCGGTCGTTTGTATGGCAGCTATATGATAAGGTGGTTCGATCCGGACCAAGCTTTCACAAATCGTGTATGCCTATGTTAAATAAATAAATACTGAATTCCTTTGCAATAAGTTGAAAAACAAAAAAATTTTCATACAAAGACTTGTTTCCATATCGGTCGTTTGTATGGCAGCTATATGATATAGTGGTTCGATCCGGACCAAACTTTCACAAATCATGTATGGCTATGTCAAATAAATAAATGTTAAATGCAGTTGCAATGCTTGAAAACGAAAAAATTTTACATTCAAAGACTTGTTTCCATATCGGTCGTTTGTATGGCAGCTATATGATATAGTGGTTCGATCCGGACCAAACTTTCACAAATCGTATATGCCTGTGTTAAATGAATAAATGCTGAATTCCTTTGCAATAAGTTGGAAAACTTGACTTGTGTCCATATCGGTCGTTTGTATGGCAGCTATATGATATAGTGGTTCGATCCGGATCAAACTTTCAAAAATCGTGTATGCCTGTGTTAAATGAATAAATGCTGAATTCCTTTGCAATAAGTTGGAAAACAAAAAAATTTTCATACAAAGACTTGATTCCATATCGGTCGTTTGTATGGCAGCTATATGATATAGTGGTTCGATCCGGACCAAACTTTCACAAATCGTGTATGACTATGTTAAATGAATAAATGCTGAAATCCTTTGCAATAAGTTGGAAAACAAAATAATTTTCATACAAAGACTTGTTTCCATATCGGTCGTTTGTATGGCAGCTATATGATAAGGTGGTTCGATCCGGACCAAGCTTTCACAAATCGTGTATGCCTATGTTAAATAAATAAATACTGAATTCCTTTGCAATAAGTTGAAAAACAAAAAAAATTTCATACAAAGACTTGTTTCCATATCGGTCGTTTGTATGGCAGCTATATGATATAGTGGTTCGATCCGGACCAAACTTTCACAAATCGTGTATGGCTATGTCAAATAAATAAATGTTAAATGCAGTTGCAATGCTTGAAAACGAAAAAATTTTACATTCAAAGACTTGTTTCCATATCGGTCGTTTGTATGGCAGCTATATGATATAGTGGTTCGATCCGGACCAAACTTTCACAAATCGTATATGCCTGTGTTAAATGAATAAATGCTGAATTCCTTTGCAATAAGTTGGAAAACTTGACTTGTGTCCATATCGGTCGTTTGTATGGCAGATATATGATATAGTGGTCCGCTCCAGGCCAAACTCCAGGCCAAACAAATAAATAAATGTTGAATTTGGTTGGAATAGCTTGGAAAACAAAAAAATTTTCCTTACAAAGCATGTATGGCTATATCAAATAACAAAATGTTGAATTTCGTTGCAATAGCTTGGAAAACAAAAAAATTTTCATACAAAGACTTGTTTTCATATCGGTCGATTGTATGCCAGCTATATATTATATAGATATCCGATCCAAACCAAACTTTCACTTTCCATACAAAGACTTGTTTTTTTATCGGTCGTTTGTATGGCAGCTATATGATATAGTGGTCCGATCCGGACCAATGGCTATGTATGGCTATAACAAATTAATAAATGTTGAATTCGGTTGCAATAGGTTGGAAAACAAAAAAATTTTCCATACAAAGACTTGTTTTCATATCGGTCGTTTGTATGGCAGCTATATGATATAGTGGTCCGATCCGGACCAAACTTTCACAAATAGTGTATGCCTATGTTAAATAAATAAATTCTGAAGTCAGTTGCAATAAGTCGGAAAACAAAAAATTTTTCATACAAAGACTTGATTCCATATCGGCCGTTTGTATGGCAGCTATATGATATAGTGGTTCGATCCGGACCAAACTTTCACAAATCGTGTATGCCTATGTTAAATAAATAAATTCTGAATTCAGTTGCAATAAGTCGGAAAACAAAAAAATTTTCATACAAAGACTTGATTCCATATCGGACGTTTGTATGGCAGCTATATGATATATTGGTTCGATCCGGACCAAACTTTCACAAATCGCGTATGCCTGTGTTAAATAAATAAATGCTGAATTCCTTTGCAATAAGTTGGAAAACAAAAAAATTTTCATACAAAGACTTGTTTTCATATCGGTCGTTTGTATGGCAGCTATAAGATATAGTGGTCCGATCCGGACCCAACTTTTACAAATCGTGTATGTCTATGATAAATATATATATGTTGAATTCGGTTGCAATAGGTTGGAAAACAAAAAAATTTCCCATACAAAGATTTGTTTTCTTATCGGTCGTTTGTATGGCAGCTATATATAGATATAGTAGTCCGATCCGGACCAAACTTTCACAAATCGTGTATGTCTATGATAAATATATATATGTTGAATTCGGTTGCAATAGGTTGGAAAACAAAAAAAAATTCCCATGCAAAGACTTGTTTCCATATCGGTCGTTTGTATGGCAGCTATATGATATAGTGGTCTGATCCGGACCAAACTTTTACAAATCGTATATGGCTATGTCAAAAAAATAAATGTTAAATGCAGTTGCAATGCTTGGAAAACGAAAAAATTTTACATACAAAGACTTGTTTCCATATCGGTCGTTTGTATGGCAGCTATATGATATAGTGGTCTGATCCGGACCAAACTTTCACAAATCGTGTATGCCTATGTTAAACGAATAAATGCTGAATTCCTTTGCAATAAGTTGGAAAACAAAAAAATTTTCATACAAAGACTTGTTTCCATATCAGTCGTTTGTTTAGCAGCTATATGATATAGTGGCCCGATCCGGACCCAACTTTTACAAATCGTGTATGTTGAATTCGGTTGCAATAGGTTGGAAAACAAAAAAATTTTACATACAAAGACTTGTTTCCATATCGGTCGTTTGTATGGCAGCTATATAATATAGTGGTTCGATCCAGACCAAACTTTCACAAATCGTGTATGCCTATGTTAAATGAATAAGTGCTGAATTCCTTTGCAATAAGTTGGAAAACAAAATAATTTTGATACAAAGACTTGTTTTCATATCGGTCGATTGTATGGCAGCTATATGATATAGTGGTTCGATCCGGATTAAACTTTCACAAATCGTGTATGCCTATGATAAATATATATATGTTGAATTCGGTTGCAATAGGTTGGAAAACAAAAAAATGTTACATACAAAGACTTGTTTCCATATCGGTCGTTTGTATGGCAGCTATATTATATAGTGGTTAGATACGGACCAAACTTGCGGTCGGTTGTATGGCAGCTATATGATATATTGGTTTGATCCGGACCAAACTTTCACAAATCGCGTATGCCTGTGTTAAATAAATAAATGCTGAATTCCATTGCAATAAGTTGGAAAACAAAAAAATTTTTATACAAAGACTTGTTTTCATATCGGCCGTTTGTATGGCAGCTATATGATATAGTGGTCCGATCCGGACCCAACTTTTACAAATCGTGTATGTCTATGATAAATATATATATGTTGAATTCGGTTGCAATAGGTTGGAAAACAAAAAAATTTCCCATACAAAGATTTGTTTTCTTATCGGTCGTTTGTATGGCAGCTATATATAGATATAGTAGTCCGATCCGGACCCAACTTTTACAAATCGTGTATGTCTATGATAAATATATATATGTTGAATTCGGTTGCAATAGGTTGGAAAACAAAAAAAAATTCCCATGCAAAGACTTGTTTCCATATCGGTCGTTTGTATGGCAGCTATATGATATAGTGGTTCGATCCGGACCAAACTTTCACAAATCGTGTATGCCTATGTTAAATGAATAAGTGCTGAATTCCTTTGCAATAAGTTGGAAAACAAACAAATTTTCATAGAAAGACTTGTTTCCATATCGGTCGCTTGTATGGCAGCTATATGATATAGTGGTCTGATCCGGACCAAACTTTTACAAATCGTGTATGGCAATGTCAAATAAATAAATGTTAAATGCAGTTGCAATGCTTGGAAAACGAAAAAATTTTACATAAAAAGACTTGTTTCCATATCGGTCGTTTGTATGGCAGCTATATGATATAGTGGTTCGATCCGGACGAAACTTTCACAAATCGCGTATGCCTGTGTTAAATGAATAAATGCTGAATTCCTTTGCAATAAGTTGGAAAACAAAAAAAAATTCCCATGCAAAGACTTGTTTCCATATCGGTCGTTTGTATGGCAGCTATATGATATAGTGGTTCGATCCGGACCAAACTTTCACAAATCGTGTATGCCTATGTTTAATAAATAAATGCTGAATTCTTTTGCAATAAGTTGGAAAAGAAAAAAATTTTCATACAAAGACTTGTTTCCATATCGGTCGTTTGTATGGCAGCTATATGATATAGTGGTCTGATCCGGACCAAACTTTTACAAATCGTATATGGCTATGTCAAATAAATAAATGTTAAATGCAGTTGCAATGCTTGGAAAACGAAAAAATTTTACATACAAAGACTTGTTTCCATATCGGTCGTTTGTATGGCAGCTATATGATATAGTGGTCTGATCCGGACCAAACTTTCACAAATCGTGTATGCCTATGTTAAACGAATAAATGCTGAATTCCTTTGCAATAAGTTGGAAAACAAAAAAATGTTCATACAAAGACTTGTTTCCATATCAGTCGTTTGTGTAGCAGCTATATGATATAGTGGCCCGATCCGGACCCAACTTTTACAAATCGTGTATGTCTATGATAAATATATATATGTTGAATTCGGTTGCAATAGGTTGGAAAACAAAAAAATTTTACATACAAAGACTTGTTTCCATATCGGTCGTTTGTATGGCAGCTATATAATATAGTGGTTCGATCCAGACCAAACCTTCACAAATCGTGTATGCCTATGTTAAATGAATAAGTGCTGAATTCCTTTGCAATAAGTTGGAAAACAAAAAAATTTTCATACAAAGACTTGTTTTCATATCGGTCGTTTGTATGGCAGCTATATGATATAGTGGTTCGATCCGGATTAAACTTTCACAAATCGTGTATGCCTATGATAAATATATATATGTTGAATTCGGTTGCAATAGGTTGGAAAACAAAAAAATGTTACATACAAAGACTTGTTTCCATATCGGTCGTTTGTATGGCAGCTATATGATATAGTGGTTCATCCGGACCAAACTTTCACAAATCGTGTATGCCTATGTTAAATGAATAAGTGCTGAATTCCTTTGCAATAAGTTGGAAAACAAACAAATTTTCATACAAAGACTTGTTTCCATATCGGTCGTTTGTATGGCAGCTATATGATATAGTGGTCTGATAAGGACCAAACTTTTACAGATCATGTATGGCTATATCAAATAAACAAATCTTGAGTTTAGTTGCAATAGCTTGGAAAACAAAAAAGTTTCCCATACAAAGATTTGTTTTCTTATCGGTCGTTTGTATGGCAGCTATATATAGATATAGTAGTCCGATCCGGACCCAACTTTTACAAATCGTGTATGTCTATAATAAATATATATATGTTGAATTCGGTTGCAATAGGTTGGAAAACAAAAAATTTCCCATACAAAGACTTGTTTTCATATCGGTCGTTTGTATGGCAGCTATATGACATAGTGGTTCGATCCGGATTAAACTTTCACAAATCGTGTATGCCTATGATAAATATATATATGTTGAATTCGGTTGCAATAGGTTGGAAAAGAAAAATATGTTACATATAAAGACTTGTTTCCATATCGGTCGTTTGTATGGCAGCTATATGATATAGTGGTTCGATCCGGACCAAACTTTCACAAATCGTGTATGCCTATGTTAAATGAATAAGTGCTGAATTCCTTTGCAATAAGTTGGAAAACAAACAAATTTTCATACAAAGACTTGTTTCCATATCGGTCGCTTGTATGGCAGCTATATGATATAGTGGTCTGATCCGGACCAAACTTTTACAAATCGTGTATGGCAATGTCAAATAAATAAATGTTAAATGCAGTTGCAATGCTTGGAAAACGAAAAAATTTTACATAAAAAGACTTGTTTCCATATCGGTCGTTTGTATGGCAGCTATATGATATAGTGGTTCGATCCGGACGAAACTTTCACAAATCGCGTATGCCTGTGTTAAATGAATAAATGCTGAATTCCTTTGCAATAAGTTGGAAAACAAAAAAATTTTCATACAAAGACTTGATTCCATATCGGCCGTTTGTATGGCAGCTATATGATATAGTGGTTCGATCCGGACCAAACTTTCACAAATCGTGTATGCCTATGCTAAGTAAATAAATTCTGAATTCAGTTGCAATAAATCGGAAAACAAAAAAATTTTCATCCAAAGACTTGTTTCCATATCGGACGTTTGTATGGCAGCTATATGATATATTGTTTCGATCCGGACCAAACTTTCACAAATCGCGTTTGCCTGTGTTAAATAAATAAATGCTGAATTCCTTTTGCAATAAGTTGGAAAACAAACAAATTTTCATAGAAAGACTTGTTTTCATATCGGTCGTTTGTATGGCAGCTATATGATATAGTGGTCCGATCCGGACCCAACTTTTACAAATCGTGTATGTCTATGATAAATATATATATGTTGAATTCGGTTGCAATAGGTTGGAAAACAAAAAAATTTCCCATACAAAGATTTGTTTTCTTATCGGTCGTTTGTATGGCAGCTATATATAGATATAGTAGTCCGATCCGGACCCAACTTTTACAAATCGTGTATGTCTATGATAAATATATATATGTTGAATACGGTTGCAATAGGTTGGAAAACAAAAAAAATTCCCATGCAAAGACTTGTTTCCATATTGGTCGTTTGTATGGCAGCTATATTATATAGTGGTTCGATCCGGACCAAACTTTCACAAATCGTGTATGCCTATGTTAAATGAATAAGTGCTGAATTCCTTTGCAATAAGTTGGAAAACAAACAAATTTTCATACAAAGACTTGTTTCCATATCGGTCGTTTGTATGGCAGCTATATGATATAGTGGTCTGATCCGGACCAAACTTTTACAAATCGTGTATGGCAATGTCAAATAAATAAATGTTAAATGCAGTTGCAATGCTTGGAAAACGAAAAAATTTTACCTACAAAGACTTGTTTCCATATCGGTCGTTTGTATGGCAGCTATATGATATAGTGGTCTGATCCGGACCAAACTTTCACAAATCGTGTATGCCTATGCTGAATTCCTTTGCAATAAGGTGGAAAACAAAAAAATTTTCATACAAAGACTTGTTTCCATATCAGTCCATATCAGTTTAGCAGCTATATGATATAGTGGCCCGATCCGGACCCAACTTTTACAAATCGTGTATGCCTATGTTAAATGAATAAGTGCTGAATTCCTTTGCAATAAGTTGGAAAACAAAAAATTTTGATACAAAGACTTGTTTTCATATCGGTCGTTTGTATGGCAGCTATATGATATAGTGGTTCGATCCGGATTAAACTTTCACAAATCGTGTATGCCTATGATAAATATATATATGTTGAATTCGGTTGCAATAGGTTGGAAAACAAAAAAATGTTACATACAAAGACTTGTTTCCATATCGGTCGTTTGTATGGCAGCTATATGATATAGTGGTTCGATCCGGACCAAACTTTTACAAATCGCGTATGCCTGTGCTAAATAAATAAATGCTGAATTCCTTTGCAATAAGTTGGAAAACAAAAAAATTTTGATACAAAGACTTGTTTTCATATCGGTCGTTTGTATGGCAGCTATATGATATAGTGGTTCGATCCGGATTAAACTTTCACAAATCGTGTATGCCTATGATAAATATATATATGTTGAATTCGGTTGCAATAGGTTGGAAAAAAAAAAAAAATTTTACATACAAAGACTTGTTTCCATATCGGTCGTTTGTATGGCAGCTATATGATATAGTGGTTCGATCCGGACCAAACTTTTACAAATCGCGTATGCCTGTGCTAAATAAATAAATGCTGAATTCCTTTGCAATAAGTTGGAAAACAAAAAAATTTTGATACAAAGACTTGTTTTCATATCGGTCGTTTGTATGGCAGCTATATGATATAGTGGTTCGATCCGGACCAAACTTTCACAAATCGTGTATGCCTATGTTTAATAAATAAATGCTGAATTCTTTTGCAATAAGTTGGAAAAGAAAAAAATTTTCATACAAAGACTTGTTTCCATATCGGTCGTTTGTATGGCAGCTATATGATATAGTGGTCTGATCCGGACCAAACTTTTACAAATCGTATATGGGTATGTCAAATAAATAAATGTTAAATGCAGTTGCAATGCTTGGAAAACGAAAAAATTGTACATACAAAGACTTGTTTCCATATCGGTCGTTTGTATGGCAGCTATATGATATAGTGGTCTGATCCGGACCAAACTTTTACAAATCGTGTATGTCTATGATAAATATATATATGTTGAATTCGGTTGCAATAGGTTGGAAAACAAAAAAATTTTACATACAAAGACTTGTTTCCATATCGGTCGTTTGTATGGCAGCTATATAATATAGTGGTTCGATCCAGACCCAACTTTTACAAATCGTGTATGTCTATGATAAATATATATATGTTGAATTCGGTTGCAATAGGTTGGAAAACAAAAAAAATTTTACATACAAAGACTTGTTTCCATATCGGTCGTTTGTATGGCAGCTATATGATATAGTGGTTCATCCGGACCAAACTTTCACAAATCGTGTATGCCTATGTTAAATGAATAAGTGCTGAATTCCTTTGCAATAAGTTGGAAAACAAACAAATTTTCATACAAAGACTTGTTTCCGTATCGGTCGTTTGTATGGCAGCTATATGATATAGTGGTCTGATAAGGACTAAACTTTTACAGATCATGTATGGCTATATCAAATAAACAAATCTTGAGTTTAGTTGCAATAGCTTGGAAAACAAAAAAGTTTCCCATACAAAAATTTGTTTTCTTATCGGTCGTTTGTATGGCAGCTATATATAGATATAGTAGTCCGATCCGGACCCAACTTTTACAAATCGTGTATGTCTATAATAATATATATATGTTGAATTCGGTTGCAATAGGTTGGAAAACAAAAAATTTCCCATACAAAGACTTGTTTTCATATCGGTCGTTTGTATGGCAGCTATATGACATAGTGGTTCGATCCGGATTAAACTTTCACAAATCGTGTATGCCTATGATAAATATATATATGTTGAATTCGGTTGCAATAGGTTGGAAAAGAAAAATATGTTACATATAAAGACTTGTTTCCATATCGGTCGTTTGTATGGCAGCTATATGATATAGTGGTTCGATCCGGACCAAACTTTCACAAATCGTGTATGCCTATGTTAAATGAATAAGTGCTGAATTCCTTTGCAATAAGTTGGAAAACAAACAAATTTTCATACAAAGACTTGTTTCCATATCGGTCGCTTGTATGGCAGCTATATGATATAGTGGTCTGATCCGGACCAAACTTTTACAAATCGTGTATGGCAATGTCAAATAAATAAATGTTAAATGCAGTTGCAATGCTTGGAAAACGAAAAAATTTTACATAAAAAGACTTGTTTCCATATCGGTCGTTTGTATGGCAGCTATATGATATAGTGGTTCGATCCGGACGAAACTTTCACAAATCGCGTATGCCTGTGTTAAATGAATAAGTGCTGAATTCCTTTGCAATAAGTTGGAAAACAAAAAAATTTTCATACAAAGACTTGATTCCATATCGGCCGTTTGTATGGCAGCTATATGATATAGTGGTTCGATCCGGACCAAACTTTCACAAATCGTGTATGCCTATGCTAAATAAATAAATTCTGAATTCAGTTGCAATAAGTCGGAAAACAAAAAAATTTTCATACAAAGACTTGTTTCCATATCGGACGTTTGTATGGCAGCTATATGATATATTGTTTCGATCCGGACCAAACTTTCACAAATCGCGTTTGCCTGTGTTAAATAAATATATGCTGAATTCCTTTTGCAATAAGTTGGAAAACAAACAAATTTTCATAGAAAGACTTGTTTTCATATCGGTCGTTTGTATGGCAGCTATATGATATAGTGGTCCGATCCGGACCCAACTTTTACAAATCGTGTATGTCTATGATAAATATATATATGTTGAATTCAGTTGCAATAGGTTGGAAAACAAAAAAATTTCCCATACAAAGATTTGTTTTCTTATCGGTCGTTTGTATGGCAGCTATATATAGATATAGTAGTCCGATCCGGACCCAACTTTTACAAATCGTGTATGTCTATGATAAATATATATATGTTGAATACGGTTGCAATAGGTTGGAAAACAAAAAAATTCCCATGCAAAGACTTGTTTCCATATTGGTCGTTTGTATGGCAGCTATATGATATAGTGGTTCGATCCGGACCAAACTTTCACAAATCGTGTATGCCTATGTTAAATGAATAAGTGCTGAATTCCTTTGCAATAAGTTGGAAAACAAACAAATTTTCATACAAAGACTTGTTTCCATATCGGTCGTTTGTATGGCAGCTATATGATATAATGGTCTGATCCGGACCAAACTTTTACAAATCGTGTATGGCAATGTCAAATAAATAAATGTTAAATGCAGTTGCAATGCTTGGAAAACGAAAAAATTTTACATAAAAAGACTTGTTTCCATATCGGTCGTTTGTATGGCAGCTATATGATATAGTGGTTCGATCCGGACGAAACTTTCACAAATCGCGTATGCCTGTGTTAAATGAATAAGTGCTGAATTCCTTTGCAATAAGTTGGAAAACAAAAAAATTTTCATACAAAGACTTGATTCCATATCGGCCGTTTGTATGGCAGCTATATGATATAGTGGTTCGATCCGGACCAAACTTTCACAAATCGTGTATGCCTATGCTAAATAAATAAATTCTGAATTCAGTTGCAATAAGTCGGAAAACAAAAAAATTTTCATACAAAGACTTGTTTCCATATCGGACGTTTGTATGGCAGCTATATGATATATTGTTTCGATCCGGACCAAACTTTCACAAATCGCGTTTGCCTGTGTTAAATAAATATATGCTGAATTCCTTTTGCAATAAGTTGGAAAACAAACAAATTTTCATAGAAAGACTTGTTTTCATATCGGTCGTTTGTATGGCAGCTATATGATATAGTGGTCCGATCCGGACCCAACTTTTACAAATCGTGTATGTCTATGATAAATATATATATGTTGAATTCAGTTGCAATAGGTTGGAAAACAAAAAAATTTCCCATACAAAGATTTGTTTTCTTATCGGTCGTTTGTATGGCAGCTATATATAGATATAGTAGTCCGATCCGGACCCAACTTTTACAAATCGTGTATGTCTATGATAAATATATATATGTTGAATACGGTTGCAATAGGTTGGAAAACAAAAAAAATTCCCATGCAAAGACTTGTTTCCATATTGGTCGTTTGTATGGCAGCTATATGATATAGTGGTTCGATCCGGACCAAACTTTCACAAATCGTGTATGCCTATGTTAAATGAATAAGTGCTGAATTCCTTTGCAATAAGTTGGAAAACAAACAAATTTTCATACAAAGACTTGTTACCATATCGGTCGTTTGTATGGCAGCTATATGATATAATGGTCTGATCCGGACCAAACTTTTACAAATCGTGTATGGCAATGTCAAATAAATAAATGTTAAATGCAGTTGCAATGCTTGGAAAACGAAAAAATTTTACATACAAAGACTTGTTTCCATATCGGACGTTTGTATGGCAGCTATATGATATATTGTTTCGATCCGGACCAAACTTTCACAAATCGCGTTTGCCTGTGTTAAATAAATATATGCTGAATTCCTTTTGCAATAAGTTGGAAAACAAACAAATTTTCATAGAAAGACTTGTTTTCATATCGGTCGTTTGTATGGCAGCTATATGATATAGTGGTTCGATCCGGATTAAACTTTCACAAATCGTGTATGCCTATGATAAATATATATATGTTGAATTCGGTTGCAATAGGTTGGAAAACAAAAAAATGTTACATACAAAGACTTGTTTCCATATCGGTCGTTTGTATGGCAGCTATATGATATAGTGGTTCGATCCGGACCCAACTTTTACAAATCGTGTATGCCTATGTTAAATGAATAAGTGCTGAATTCCTTTGCAATAAGTTGGAAAACAAAAAAATTTTGATACAAAGACTTGTTTTCATATCGGTCGTTTGTATGGCAGCTATATGATATAGTGGTTCGATCCGGATTAAACTTTCACAAATCGTGTATGCCTATGATAAATATATATATGTTGAATTCGGTTGCAATAGGTTGGAAAACAAAAAAATGTTACATACAAAGACTTGTTTCCATATCGGTCGTTTGTATGGCAGCTATATGATATAGTGGTTCGATCCGGACCCAACTTTTACAAATCGTGTATGCCTATGTTAAATGAATAAGTGCTGAATTCCTTTGCAATAAGTTGGAAAACAAAAAAATTTTGATACAAAGACTTGTTTTCATATCGGTCGTTTGTATGGCAGCTATATGATATAGTGGTTCGATCCGGATTAAACTTTCACAAATCGTGTATGCCTATGATAAATATATATATGTTGAATTCGGTTGCAATAGGTTGGAAAACAAAAAAATGTTACATACAAAGACTTGTTTCCATATCGGTCGTTTGTATGGCAGCTATATGATATAGTGGTCTGATCCGGACCAAACTTTCACAAATCGTGTATGCCTATGCTGAATTCCTTTGCAATAAGGTGGAAAACAAAAAAATTTTCATACAAAGACTTGTTTCCATATCAGTCCATATCAGTTTAGCAGCTATATGATATAGTGGTCTGATCCGGACCCAACTTTTACAAATCGTGTATGCCTATGTTAAATGAATAAGTGCTGAATTCCTTTGCAATAAGTTGGAAAAGAAAAAAATTTTCATACAAAGACTTGTTTTCATATCGGTCGTTTGTATGGCAGCTATATGATATAGTGGTCCGATCCGGACCCAACTTTTACAAATCGTGTATGTCTATGATAAATATATATATGTTGAATTCGGTTGCAATAGGTTGGAAAACAAAAAATTTCCCATACACAGATTTCTTATCGGTCGTTTGTATGGCAGCTATATATAGATATAGTAGTCCGATCCGGACCCAACTTTTACAAATCGTGTATGTCTATGATAAATATATATATGTTGAATTCGGTTGCAATAGGTTGGAAAACAAAAAAAAATTCCCATGCAAAGACTTGTTTCCATATCGGTCGTTTGTATGGCAGCTATATGATATAGTG
This sequence comes from Drosophila merina, assembly GCA_035047645.1. NCBI lineage: Eukaryota > Metazoa > Arthropoda > Insecta > Diptera > Drosophilidae > Drosophila > Drosophila merina. Next base: position 175,305 of record JAWNPH010000032.1, read on the forward strand.
GTTCGATCCGGACCAAACTTTTACAAATCGTATATGCCTATGTTAAATGAATAAATGCTGAATTCCTTTGCAATAAGTTGGAAAACAAAAAAATGTCATACAAAGACTTGTTTCCATATCGGTCGTTTGTATGGCAGCTATATGATATAGTGGTTCGATCCGGACCAAACTTTCACAAATCGTGTATGCCTATGTTAAATGAATAAATGCTGAATTCCTTTGCAATAAGTTGGAAAACAAAAAAATGTCATACAAAGACTTGTTTCCATATCGGTCGTTTGTATGGCAGCTATATGATATAGTCGTTCGATCCGGACCAAACTTTCACAAATCGTGTATGCCTATATTAAATGAATAAATGCTGAATGCCTTTGCAATAAGTTGAAAAACAAAAAAAAATTTCATACAAAGACTTGTTTTCATATCGGTCGTTTGTATGGCAGCTATATGATATAGTGGTCCGATCCGGACCCAACTTTTACAAATCGTGTATGTTTATGATAAATATATATATATGTTGAATTCCTTTGCAATAAGTTGGAAAACAAAAAAATTTTCATACAAAGACTTGATTCCATATCGGCCGTTTGTATGGCAGCTATATGATATAGTAGTTCGATCCGGACCAAACTTTCACAAATCGTGTATGCCTATGTTAAATAAATAAATTCTGAATTCAGTTGCAATAAGTCGGAAAACAAAAAATTTTCATACAAAGACTTGTTTCCATATCGGTCGTTTTTATGGCAGCTATATGATATAGTAGTTCGATCCTGACCAAACTTTCACAAATCGTGTATGCCAATGTTAAATAAATAAATTCTGAATTCAGTTGCAATAAGTTGGAAAACAAAAAAATTTTCATACAAAGACTTGTTTTCATATCGGTCGTTTGTATGGCAGCTATATGATATAGTTATCCGATCCGGACCCAACTTTTACAAATCGTGTAGGTCTATAATAAATATCAATATGTTGAATTCGGTTGCAATAGGTTGGAAAACAAAAAAATTTTCATACAAAGACTTGATTCCATATCGGCCGTTTGTATGGCAGCTATATGATATAGTAGTTCGATCCGGACCAAACTTTCACAAATCGTGTATGCCTATGTTAAATAAATAAATTCTGAATTCAGTTGCAATAAGTCGGAAAACAAAAAAATTTTCATACAAAGACTTGTTTCCATATCGGTCGTTTTTATGGCAGCTATATGATATAGTGGTTCGATCCGGACCAAACTTTCACAAATCGCGTATGCCTGTGTTAAATGAATAAATGCTGAATTCCTTTGCAATAAGTTGGAAAACAAAAAAATTTTCATAAAAAGACTTGATTCCATATCGGCCGTTTGTATGGCAGCTATATGATATAGTAGTTCGATCCGGACCAAACTTTCACAAATCGTGTATGCCTATGTTAAATAAATAAATTCTGAATTCAGTTGCAATAAGTTGGAAAACAAAAAAATTTTCATACAAAGACTTGTTTTCATATCGGTCGTTTGTATGGCAGCTATATGATATAGTTATCCGATCCGGACCCAACTTTTACAAATCGTGTATGTCTATAATAAATATATATATGTTGAATTCGGTTGCAATAGGTTGGAAAATAAAAAAATTTCCCATACAAAGACTTGTTTACATATCGGTCGTTTGTATGGCAGCTATATGATATATTGGTTCGATCCGGACCAAACTTTCACTAAATCGCGTATGCCTGTGCTAAATAAATAAATGCTGAATTCCTTTGCAATAAGTTGGAAAAGAAAAAAATTTTCATACAAAGACTTGTTTTCATATCGGTCGTTTGTATGGCAGCTATATGATATAGTGGTCCGATCCGGACCCAACTTTTACAAATCGTGTATGTCTATGATAAATATATATATGTTGAATTCGGTTGCAATAGGTTGGAAAACAAAAAAATTTCCCATACACAGATTTCTTATCGGTCGTTTGTATGGCAGCTATATATAGATATAGTAGTCCGATCCGGACCCAACTTTTACAAATCGTGTATGTCTATGATAAATATATATATGTTGAATTCGGTTGCAATAGGTTGGAAAATAAAAAAATTTCCCATACAAAGACTTGTTTCCATATCGGTCGTTTGTATGGCAGCTATATGATATAGTGGTTCGATCCGGACCAAACTTTTACAAATCGTATATGCCTATGTTAAATAAACAAATTCTGAATTCAGTTGCAATAAGTTGGAAAACAAAAAAATTGTCATACAAAGACTTGTTTCCATATCGGTCGTTTGTATGGCAGCTATATGATATAGTGGTTCATCCGGACCAAACTTTCACAAATCGTGTATGCCTATGTTAAATGAATAAATGCTGAATTCCTTTGCAATAAGTTGGAAAACAAAAAAATTTCATTCAAAGACTTGTTTCCATATTGGTCGTTTGTATGGCAGCTATATGATATAGTGGTTCGATCCGGACCAAACTTTCACAAATCGTGTATGCCTATGTTAAATGAATAAGTGCTGAATTCCTCTGCAATAAGTTGGAAAACAAACAAATTTTCATACAAGGACTTGTTTCCATATCGGTCGTTTGTATGGCAGCTATATGATATAGTGGTCTGATAAGGACCAAACTTTTACAAATCGTGTATGTCTATGATTAATATATATATGTAGAATTCGCTTGCAACAGGTTGGAAAACAAAAAAATTTCCCATACAAAGACTTGTTTCCATATTGGTCGTTTGTATGGCAGCTATATGATATAGTGGTTCGATCCGGACCAAACTTTCACACATCGGGTATGCCTATGATAAATGAATAAATGCTGAATTCCTTTGCAATAAGTTGGAAAACAAAAAATTTTGATACAAAGACTTGTTTTCATATCGGTCGTTTGTATGGCAGCTATATGATATAGTGGTTCGATCCGGATTAAACTTTCACAAATCGTGTATGCCTATAATAAATATATATATGTAGAATTCGCTTGCAACAGGTTGGAAAACAAAAAAATTTCCCATACAAAGACTTGTTTCCATATTGGTCGTTTGTATGGCAGCTATATGATATAGTGGTTCGATCCGGACCAAACTTTCACAAATCGTGTATGCCTATGATAAATGAATAAGTGCTGAATTCCTTTGCAATAAGTTGGAAAACAAACAAATTTTCATACAAAGACTTGTTTCCATATCGGTCGTTTGTATGGCAGCTATATGATATAGTGGTCTGATCCGGACCAAACTTTTACAAATCGTGTATGGCAATGTCAAATAAATAAATGTTAAATGCAGTTGCAATGCTTGGAAAACGAAAAAAATTTTACATACAAAGACTTGTTTCCATATCGGTCGTTTGTATGGCAGCTATATGATATAGTGGTCTGATCCGGACCAAACTTTCACAAATCGTGTATGCCTATGTTTAACGAATAAATGCTGAATTCCTTTGCAATAAGGTGGAAAACAAAAAAATTTTCATACAAAGACTTGTTTCCATATCAGTCGTTTGTTTAGCAGCTATATGATATAGTGGCCCGATCCGGACCCAACTTTTACAAATCGTGTATGCCTATGATAAATATATATATGTTGAATTCGGTTGCAATAGGTTGGAAAACAAAAAAATTTTACATACAAAGACTTGTTTCCATATCGGTCGTTTGTATGGCAGCTATATGATATAGTGGTTCGATCCGGATCAAACTTTCACAAATCGTGTATGCCTATGTTAAATGAATAAGTGCTGAATTCCTTTGCAATAAGTTGGAAAACAAAAAATTTTTATACAAAGACTTGTTTTCATATCGGTCGTTTGTATGGCAGCTATATGATATAGTGGTTCGATCCAGATTAAACTTTCACAAATCGTGTATGCCTATGATAAATATATATATATGTTGAATTCGGTTGCAATAGGTTGGAAAACAAAAAAATGTTACATACAAAGACTTGTTTACACATCGGTCGTTTGTATGGCAGCTATATGATATAGTGGTTCGATCCGGACCAAACTTTCACAAATCGTGTATGCCTACGTTAAATGAATAAGTGCTGAATTCCTTTGCAATAAGTTGGAAAACAAAAAAATTTTCATACAAAGACTTGTTTCCATATCGGTCGTTTGTATGGCAGCTATATGATATAGTGGTCTGATAAAGACCAAACTTTTACAAATCATGTATGGCTATATCAAATAAACAAATATTGAGTTTAGTTGCAATAGCTTGGAAAACAAAAAAGTTTCCCATACAAAGATTTGTTTTCTTATCGGTCGTTTGTATGGCAGCTATATATAGATATAGTGGTCCGATCCGGACCCAACTTTTACAAATCGTGTATGTCTATGATAAATATATATATGTTGAATTCGGTTGCAATAGGTTGGAAAACAAAAAAAAATTCCCATGCAAAAACTTGTTTTCATATCGGTCGTTTGTATGGCAGCTATATGATATAGTGGTTCGATCCGGATTAAACTTTCACAAATCGTGTATGCCTATGATAAATATATATATGTTGAATTCGGTTGCAATAGGTTGGAAAACAAAAAAATGTTACATACAAAGACTTGTTTCCATATCGGTCGTTTGTATGGCAGCTATATGATATAGTGGTTCGATCCGGACCAAACTTTCACAAATCGTGTATGCCTATGATAAATGAATAAGTGCTGAATTCCTTTGCAATAAGTTGGAAAACAAACAAATTTTCATACAAAGACTTGTTTCCATATCGGTCGTTTGTATGGCAGCTATATGATATAGTGGTCTGATCCGGACCAAACTTTTACAAATCGTGTATGGCAATGTCAAATAAATAAATGTTAAATGCAGTTGCAATGCTTGGAAAACGAAAAAATTTTACATACAAAGACTTGTTTCCATATCGGTCGTTTGTATGGCAGCTATATGATATAGTGGTTCGATCCGGACCAAACTTTCACAAATCGTGTATGCCTATGTTAAATGAATAAATGCTGAATTCCTTTGCAATAAGTTGGAAAACAAAAAAATTTCATTCAAAGACTTGTTTCCATATTGGTCGTTTGTATGGCAGCTATATGATATAGTGGTTCGATCCGGACCAAACTTTCACAAATCGTGTATGCCTATGTTAAATGAATAAGTGCTGAATTCCTCTGCAATAAGTTGGAAAACAAACAAATTTTCATACAAGGACTTGTTTCCATATCGGTCGTTTGTATGGCAGCTATATGATATAGTGGTCTGATAAGGACCAAACTTTTACAAATCGTGTATGTCTATGATTAATATATATATGTAGAATTCGCTTGCAACAGGTTGGAAAACAAAAAAATTTCCCATACAAAGACTTGTTTCCATATTGGTCGTTTGTATGGCAGCTATATGATATAGTGGTTCGATCCGGACCAAACTTTCACACATCGGGTATGCCTATGATAAATGAATAAATGCTGAATTCCTTTGCAATAAGTTGGAAAACAAAAAAATTTTGATACAAAGACTTGTTTTCATATCGGTCGTTTGTATGGCAGCTATATGATATAGTGGTTCGATCCGGATTAAACTTTCACAAATCGTGTATGCCTATAATAAATATATATATGTAGAATTCGCTTGCAACAGGTTGGAAAACAAAAAAATTTCCCATACAAAGACTTGTTTCCATATTGGTCGTTTGTATGGCAGCTATATGATATAGTGGTTCGATCCGGACCAAACTTTCACAAATCGTGTATGCCTATGATAAATGAATAAGTGCTGAATTCCTTTGCAATAAGTTGGAAAACAAACAAATTTTCATACAAAGACTTGTTTCCATATCGGTCGTTTGTATGGCAGCTATATGATATAGTGGTCTGATCCGGACCAAACTTTTACAAATCGTGTATGGCAATGTCAAATAAATAAATGTTAAATGCAGTTGCAATGCTTGGAAAACGAAAAAATTTTACATACAAAGACTTGTTTCCATATCGGTCGTTTGTATGGCAGCTATATGATATAGTGGTCTGATCCGGACCAAACTTTCACAAATCGTGTATGCCTATGTTTAACGAATAAATGCTGAATTCCTTTGCAATAAGGTGGAAAACAAAAAAATTTTCATACAAAGACTTGTTTCCATATCAGTCGTTTGTTTAGCAGCTATATGATATAGTGGCCCGATCCGGACCCAACTTTTACAAATCGTGTATGCCTATGATAAATATATATATGTTGAATTCGGTTGCAATAGGTTGGAAAACAAAAAAATTTTACATACAAAGACTTGTTTCCATATCGGTCGTTTGTATGGCAGCTATATGATATAGTGGTTCGATCCGGATCAAACTTTCACAAATCGTGTATGCCTATGTTAAATGAATAAGTGCTGAATTCCTTTGCAATAAGTTGGAAAACAAAAAAATTTTTATACAAAGACTTGTTTTCATATCGGTCGTTTGTATGGCAGCTATATGATATAGTGGTTCGATCCAGATTAAACTTTCACAAATCGTGTATGCCTATGATAAATATATATATATGTTGAATTCGGTTGCAATAGGTTGGAAAACAAAAAAATGTTACATACAAAGACTTGTTTACACATCGGTCGTTTGTATGGCAGCTATATGATATAGTGGTTCGATCCGGACCAAACTTTCACAAATCGTGTATGCCTACGTTAAATGAATAAGTGCTGAATTCCTTTGCAATAAGTTGGAAAACAAAAAAATTTTCATACAAAGACTTGTTTCCATATCGGTCGTTTGTATGGCAGCTATATGATATAGTGGTCTGATAAAGACCAAACTTTTACAAATCATGTATGGCTATATCAAATAAACAAATATTGAGTTTAGTTGCAATAGCTTGGAAAACAAAAAAGTTTCCCATACAAAGATTTGTTTTCTTATCGGTCGTTTGTATGGCAGCTATATATAGATATAGTGGTCCGATCCGGACCCAACTTTTACAAATCGTGTATGTCTATGATAAATATATATATGTTGAATTCGGTTGCAATAGGTTGGAAAACAAAAAAAAATTCCCATGCAAAAACTTGTTTTCATATCGGTCGTTTGTATGGCAGCTATATGATATAGTGGTTCGATCCGGATTAAACTTTCACAAATCGTGTATGCCTATGATAAATATATATATGTTGAATTCGGTTGCAATAGGTTGGAAAACAAAAAAATGTTACATACAAAGACTTGTTTCCATATCGGTCGTTTGTATGGCAGCTATATGATATAGTGGTTCGATCCGAACCAAACTTTCACAAATCGTGTATGCCTATGTTTAATGAATAAGTGCTGAATTCCTTTGCAATAGGTTGGAAAACAAAAAATTTTCATACAAAGACTTGTTTCCATATCGGTCGTTTGTATGGCAGCTATATGATATAGTGGTCTGATCCGGACCAAACTTTTACAAATCGTGTATGGCAATGTCAAATAAATAAATGTTAAATGCAGTTGCAATGCTTGGAAAACGAAAAAATTTTACATAAAAAGACTTGTTTCCATATCGGTCGTTTGTATGGCAGCTATATGATATAGTGGTTCGATCCGGACCAAACTTTTACAAATCGCGTATGCCTGTGTTAAATGAATAAATGCTGAATTCCTTTGCAATAAGTTGGAAAACAAAAAAATTTTCATACAAAGACTTGATTCCATATCGGCCGTTTGTATGGCAGCTATATGATATAGTGGTTCGATCCGGACCAAACTTTCACAAATCGTGTATGCCTATGTTAAATAAATAAATTCTGACTTCAGTTGCAATAAGTCGGAAAACAAAAAAATTTTCATACAAAGACTTGATTCCATATCGGCCGTTTGTATGGCAGCTATATGATATAGTGGTTCGATCCGGACCAAACTTTCACAAATCGCGTATGCCTGTGTTAAATGAATAAATGCTGAATTCCTTTGCAATAAGTTGGAAAACAAAAAAATTTTCATACAAAGACTTGATTCCATATCGGCCGTTTATATGATATATTGGTTCGATCCGGACCAAACTTTCACAAATCGCGTATGCCTGTGTTAAATAAATAAATGCTGAATTCCTTTGCAATAAGTTGGAAAAGAAAAAAATTTTCATACAAAGACTTGTTTTCATATCGGTCGTTTGTATGGCAGCTATATGATATAGTGGACCCAACTTTTACAAATCGTGTATGTCTATGATAAATATATATATGTTGAATTCGGTTGCAATAGGTTGGAAAACAAAAAAATTTCCCATACAAAGATTTGTTTTCTTATCGGTCGTTTGTATGGCAGCTATATATAGATATAGTAGTCCGATCCGGACCCAACTTTTACAAATCGTGTATGTCTATGATAAATATATATATGTTGAATTCGGTTGCAATAGTTTCGAAAACAAAAAAAAATTCCCATGCAAAGACTTGTTTCCATATCGGTCGTTTGTATGGCAGCTATATGATATAGTGGTTCGATCCGGACCAAACTTTTACAAATCGTATATGCCTATGTTAAATAAACAAATTCTGAATTCAGTTGCAATAAGTTGGAAAACAAAAAAATTTTCATACAAAGACTTGTTTCCATATCGGTCGTTTGTATGGCAGCTATATGATATAGTGGTTCCATCCGGACCAAACTTTCACAAATCGTGTATGCCTATGTTAAATGAATAAATGCTGAATTCCTTTGCAATAAGTTGGAAAACAAAAAAATTTCATACAAAGACTTGTTTCCATATCGGTCGTTTGTATGGCAGCTATATGATATAGTGGTTCGATCCGGACCAAACTTTCACAAATCGTGTATGCCTATGATAAATGAATAAGTGCTGAATTCCTTTGCAATAAGTTGGAAAACAAACAAATTTTCATACAAAGACTTGTTTCCATATCGGTCGTTTGTATGGCAGCTATATGATATAGTGGTCTGATCCGGACCAAACTTTTACAAATCGTGTATGGCAATGTCAAATAAATAAATGTTAAATGCAGTTGCAATGCTTGGAAAACGAAAAAATTTTACATACAAAGACTTGTTTCCATATCGGTCGTTTGTATGGCAGCTATATGATATAGTGGTTCGATCCGGACCAAACTTTCACAAATCGTGTATGCCTATGTTAAATGAATAAATGCTGAATTCCTTTGCAATAAGTTGGAAAACAAAAAAATTTCATTCAAAGACTTGTTTCCATATTGGTCGTTTGTATGGCAGCTATATGATATAGTGGTTCGATCCGGACCAAACTTTCACAAATCGTGTATGCCTATGTTAAATGAATAAGTGCTGAATTCCTCTGCAATAAGTTGGAAAACAAACAAATTTTCATACAAGGACTTGTTTCCATATCGGTCGTTTGTATGGCAGCTATATGATATAGTGGTCTGATAAGGACCAAACTTTTACAAATCGTGTATGTCTATGATTAATATATATATGTAGAATTCGCTTGCAACAGGTTGGAAAACAAAAAAATTTCCCATACAAAGACTTGTTTCCATATTGGTCGTTTGTATGGCAGCTATATGATATAGTGGTTCGATCCGGACCAAACTTTCACACATCGGGTATGCCTATGATAAATGAATAAATGCTGAATTCCTTTGCAATAAGTTGGAAAACAAAAAAATTTTGATACAAAGACTTGTTTTCATATCGGTCGTTTGTATGGCAGCTATATGATATAGTGGTTCGATCCGGATTAAACTTTCACAAATCGTGTATGCCTATAATAAATATATATATGTAGAATTCGCTTGCAACAGGTTGGAAAACAAAAAAATTTCCCATACAAAGACTTGTTTCCATATTGGTCGTTTGTATGGCAGCTATATGATATAGTGGTTCGATCCGGACCAAACTTTCACAAATCGTGTATGCCTATGATAAATGAATAAGTGCTGAATTCCTTTGCAATAAGTTGGAAAACAAACAAATTTTCATACAAAGACTTGTTTCCATATCGGTCGTTTGTATGGCAGCTATATGATATAGTGGTCTGATCCGGACCAAACTTTTACAAATCGTGTATGGCAATGTCAAATAAATAAATGTTAAATGCAGTTGCAATGCTTGGAAAACGAAAAAATTTTACATACAAAGACTTGTTTCCATATCGGTCGTTTGTATGGCAGCTATATGATATAGTGGTCTGATCCGGACCAAACTTTCACAAATCGTGTATGCCTATGTTTAACGAATAAATGCTGAATTCCTTTGCAAAAAGGTGGAAAACAAAAAAATTTTCATACAAAGACTTGTTTCCATATCAGTCGTTTGTTTAGCAGCTATATGATATAGTGGCCCGATCCGGACCCAACTTTTACAAATCGTGTATGCCTATGATAAATATATATATGTTGAATTCGGTTGCAATAGGTTGGAAAACAAAAAAATTTTACATACAAAGACTTGTTTCCATATCGGTCGTTTGTATGGCAGCTATATGATATAGTGGTTCGATCCGGATCAAACTTTCACAAATCGTGTATGCCTATGTTAAATGAATAAGTGCTGAATTCCTTTGCAATAAGTTGGAAAACAAAAAAATTTTTATACAAAGACTTGTTTTCATATCGGTCGTTTGTATGGCAGCTATATGATATAGTGGTTCGATCCAGATTAAACTTTCACAAATCGTGTATGCCTATGATAAATATATATATATGTTGAATTCGGTTGCAATAGGTTGGAAAACAAAAAAATGTTACATACAAAGACTTGTTTACACATCGGTCGTTTGTATGGCAGCTATATGATATAGTGGTTCGATCCGGACCAAACTTTCACAAATCGTGTATGCCTACGTTAAATGAATAAGTGCTGAATTCCTTTGCAATAAGTTGGAAAACAAAAAAATTTTCATACAAAGACTTGTTTCCATATCGGTCGTTTGTATGGCAGCTATATGATATAGTGGTCTGATAAAGACCAAACTTTTACAAATCATGTATGGCTATATCAAATAAACAAATATTGAGTTTAGTTGCAATAGCTTGGAAAACAAAAAAGTTTCCCATACAAAGATTTGTTTTCTTATCGGTCGTTTGTATGGCAGCTATATATAGATATAGTGGTCCGATCCGGACCCAACTTTTACAAATCGTGTATGTCTATGATAAATATATATATGTTGAATTCGGTTGCAATAGGTTGGAAAACAAAAAAAAATTCCCATGCAAAAACTTGTTTTCATATCGGTCGTTTGTATGGCAGCTATATGATATAGTGGTTCGATCCGGATTAAACTTTCACAAATCGTGTATGCCTATGATAAATATATATATGTTGAATTCGGTTGCAATAGGTTGGAAAACAAAAAAATGTTACATACAAAGACTTGTTTCCATATCGGTCGTTTGTATGGCAGCTATATGATATAGTGGTTCGATCCGAACCAAACTTTCACAAATCGTGTATGCCTATGTTTAATGAATAAGTGCTGAATTCCTTTGCAATAGGTTGGAAAACAAAAAAATTTTCATACAAAGACTTGTTTCCATATCGGTCGTTTGTATGGCAGCTATATGATATAGTGGTCTGATCCGGACCAAACTTTTACAAATCGTGTATGGCAATGTCAAATAAATAAATGTTAAATGCAGTTGCAATGCTTGGAAAACGAAAAAATTTTACATAAAAAGACTTGTTTCCATATCGGTCGTTTGTATGGCAGCTATATGATATAGTGGTTCGATCCGGACCAAACTTTTACAAATCGCGTATGCCTGTGTTAAATGAATAAATGCTGAATTCCTTTGCAATAAGTTGGAAAACAAAAAAATTTTCATACAAAGACTTGATTCCATATCGGCCGTTTGTATGGCAGCTATATGATATAGTGGTTCGATCCGGACCAAACTTTCACAAATCGTGTATGCCTATGTTAAATAAATAAATTCTGACTTCAGTTGCAATAAGTCGGAAAACAAAAAAATTTTCATACAAAGACTTGATTCCATATCGGCCGTTTGTATGGCAGCTATATGATATAGTGGTTCGATCCGGACCAAACTTTCACAAATCGCGTATGCCTGTGTTAAATGAATAAATGCTGAATTCCTTTGCAATAAGTTGGAAAAAAAAAATTTTCATACAAAGACTTGATTCCATATCGGCCGTTTATATGATATATTGGTTCGATCCGGACCAAACTTTCACAAATCGCGTATGCCTGTGTTAAATAAATAAATGCTGAATTCCTTTGCAATAAGTTGGAAAAGAAAAAAATTTTCATACAAAGACTTGTTTTCATATCGGTCGTTTGTATGGCAGCTATATGATATAGTGGACCCAACTTTTACAAATCGTGTATGTCTATGATAAATATATATATGTTGAATTCGGTTGCAATAGGTTGGAAAACAAAAAAATTTCCCATACAAAGATTTGTTTTCTTATCGGTCGTTTGTATGGCAGCTATATATAGATATAGTAGTCCGATCCGGACCCAACTTTTACAAATCGTGTATGTCTATGATAAATATATATATGTTGAATTCGGTTGCAATAGTTTCGAAAACAAAAAAAATTCCCATGCAAAGACTTGTTTCCATATCGGTCGTTTGTATGGCAGCTATATGATATAGTGGTTCGATCCGGACCAAACTTTTACAAATCGTATATGCCTATGTTAAATAAACAAATTCTGAATTCAGTTGCAATAAGTTGGAAAACAAAAAAATTTTCATACAAAGACTTGTTTCCATATCGGTCGTTTGTATGGCAGCTATATGATATAGTGGTTCCATCCGGACCAAACTTTCACAAATCGTGTATGCCTATGTTAAATGAATAAATGCTGAATTCCTTTGCAATAAGTTGGAAAACAAAAAAATTTCATACAAAGACTTGTTTCCATATCGGTCGTTTGTATGGCAGCTATATGATATAGTGGTTCGATCCGGACCAAACTTTCACAAATCGTGTATGCCTATATTAAATGAATAAATGCTGAATGCCTTTGCAATAAGTTGAAAAACAAAAAAAAATTTCATACAAAGACTTGTTTTCATATCGGTCGTTTGTATGGCAGCTATATGATATAGTGGTCCGATCCGGACCCAACTTTTACAAATCGTGTATGTCTATGATAAACATATATATATGTTGAATTCGGTTGCAATAGGTTGGAAAACAAAAAAATTTCCCATACAAAGACTTGTTTTCATATAGGTCGTTTGTATGGCAGCTATATGATATAGTGGTTCGATCCGGACCAAACTTTCACTAATCGTGTATGCCTATGGTAAATGAATAAATTCTGAATTCAGTTGTAATAAGTTGGAAAACAAAAAAATTTTCATACAAAGACTTATTTCCATATCTGTCGTTTGTATGGCAGCTATATGATATAGTGGTTCGATCCGGACCAAACTTTCACAAATCGTGTATGCCAACGTTAGACGAATAAATGCTGAATTCCTTTGCAATAAGTTGGAAAACAAAAAAATTTTCATACAAAGACTTGTTTCCATATCGGTCGTTTGTATGGCAGCTATATGATATAGTGGTCTGATCCGGACCAAACTTTTACAAATCGTGTATGGCTATGTCAAATAAATAAATGTTAAATGCAGTTGCAATGCTTGGAAAACGAAAAAATTTTACATACAAAGACTTGTTTCCATATCGGTCGTTTGTATGGCAGCTATATGATATAGTGGTCTGATCCGGACCAAACTTTTACAAATCGTGTATGGCTATGTCAAATAAATAATTGTTAAATGCAGTTCCAATGCTTGGAAAACGAAAAAATTGTACATACAAAGACTTGTTTTCATATCGGCCGTTTGTATGGCAGCTATATGATATAGTAGTTCGATCCGGACCAAACTTTCACAAATCGTGTATGCCTACGTTAAATGAATAAGTGCTGAATTCCTTTGCAATAAGTTGGAAAACAAAAAAATTTTCATACAAAGACTTGTTTTCATATCGGTCGTTTGTATGGCAGCTATATGATATAGTGGTCCGATCCGGACCCAACTTTTACAAATCGTGTATGTCTATGATAAATGTATATATGTTGAATTCGGTTGCAATAGGTTGGAAAACAAAAAAATTTCCCATACAAAGACTTGATTCCATATCGGTCGTTTGTATGGCAGCTATATGATATAGTGGTTCGATCCGGACCAAACTTTTACAAATCGTATATGCCTATGTTAAATAAACAAATTCTGAATTCAGTTGCAATAAGTTGGAAAACAAAAAAATTTTCATACAAAGACTTGTTTCCATATCGGTCGTTTGTATGGCAGCTATATGATATAGTGGTTCCATCCGGACCAAACTTTCACAAATCGTGTATGCCTATGTTAAATGAATAAATGCTGAATTCCTTTGCAATAAGTTGGAAAACAAAAAAATTTCATACAAAGACTTGTTTCCATATCGGTCGTTTGTATGGCAGCTATATGATATAGTGGTTCGATCCGGACCACACTTTCACAAATCGTGTATGCCTATATTAAATGAATAAATGCTGAATGCCATTGCAATAAGTTGAAAAACAAAAAAAAATTTCATACAAAGACTTGTTTTCATATCGGTCGTTTGTATGGCAGCTATATGATATAGTGGTCCGATCCGGACCCAACTTTTACAAATCGTGTATGTCTATGATAAATATATATATATGTTGAATTCGGTTGCAATAGGTTGGAAAACAAAAAAATTTCCCATACAAAGACTTGTTTTCATATAGGTCGTTTGTATGGCAGCTATATGATATAGTGGTTCGATCCGGACCAAACTTTCACTAATCGTGTATGCCTATGGTAAATGAATAAATTCTGAATTCAGTTGTAATAAGTTGGAAAACAAAAAAATTTTCATACAAAGACTTATTTCCATATCGGTCGTTTGTATGGCAGCTATATGATATAGTGGTTCGATCCGGACCAAACTTTCACAAATCGTGTATGCCTATGTTAGACGAATAAATGCTGAATTCCTTTGCAATAAGTTGGAAAACAAAAAAATTTTCATACAAAGACTTGTTTCAATATCGGTCGTTTGTATGGCAGCTATATGATATAGTGGTCTGATCCGGACCAAACTTTTACAAATCGTGTATGGCTATGTCAAATAAATAAATGTTAAATGCAGTTGCAATGCTTGAAAACGAAAAAATTTTACATACAAAGACTTGTTTCCATATCGGTCGTTTGTATGGCAGCTATATGATATAGTGGTCTGATCCGGACCAAACTTTTACAAATCGTATATGGCTATGTCAAATAAATAATTGTTAAATGCAGTTCCAATGCTTGGAAAACGAAAAAATTGTACATACAAAGACTTGTTTTCATATCGGCCGTTTGTATGGCAGCTATATGATATAGTAATTCGATCCGGACCAAACTTTCACAAATCGTGTATGCCTATGTTAAATAAATAAATTCTGAATTCAGTTGCAATAAGTTGGAAAACAAAAAAATTTTCATACAAAGACTTGTTTTCATATCGGTCCTTTGTATGGCAGCTATATGATATAGTAGTCCGATTCGGACCCAACTTTTACAAATCGTGTATGTCTATGATAAATGTATATATGTTGAATTCGGTTGCAATAGGTTGGAAAACAAATAAATTTCCCATACAAAGACTTGTTTCCATATCGGTCGTTTGTATGGCAGCTATATGATATAGTGGTTCGATCCGGACCAAACTTTCACAAATCGTGTATGCCTATGTTAAATGAATAAGTGCTGAATTCCTTTGCAATAAGTTGGAAAACAAACAAATTTTCATACAAGGACTTGTTTCCATATCGGTCGTTTGTATGGCAGCTATATGATATAGTGGTCTGATAAGGACCAAACTTTTACAAATCATGTATGGCTATATCAAATAAACAAATCTTGAGTTTAGTTGCAATAGCTTGGAAAACAAAAAAGTTTCCCATACAAAGATTTGTTTTCTTATCGGTCGTTTGTATGGCAGCTATATATAGATATAGTAGTCCGATCCGGACCCAACTTTTACAAATCGTGTATGTCTATGATAAATATATATATGTTGAATTCGGTTGCAATAGGTTGGAAAACAAAAAAAATTCCCATGCAAAGACTTGTTTCCATATCGGTCGTTTGTATGGCAGCTATATGATATAGTGGTTCGATCCGGACCAAACTTTTACAAATCGTATATGCCTATGTTAAATAAACAAATTCTGAATTCAGTTGCAATAAGTTGGAAAACAAAAAATTTTCATACAAAGACTTGTTTCCATATCGGTCGTTTGTATGGCAGCTTTATGATATAGTGGTTCGATCCGGACCAAACTTTCACAAATCGTGTATGCCTATGTTAAATAAATAAATGCTGAATGCCTTTGCAATAAGTTGAAAAACAAAAAAAAATGTCATACAAAGACTTGTTTTCATATCGGTCGTTTGTATGGCAGCTATATGATATAGTGGTCCGATCCGGACCAAACTTTCACAAATTGTGTATGCCTATGTTAAACAAACAAATTTTGAATTCCGTTGCAATCATTTGGAAAACAAAAAAATTTTCCATATAAAGACTTGTTTTCATATCGGTCGTTTGTATGGCAGCTATATGATATAGTGGTCCGATCCGGACCCAACTTTTACAAATCGTGTATGTCTATGATAAATATATATATGTTGAATTCGGTTGCAATAGGTTGGAAAACAAAAAATTTCCCATACAAAGTGTTGTTTTCTTATCGGTCGTTTGTATGGCAGCTATATATAGATATAGTAGTCCGATCCGGACCCAACTTTTACAAATCGTGTATGTCTATGATAAATGTATATATGTTGAATTCGGTTGCAATAGGTTGGAAAACAAATAAATTTCCCATACAAAGACTTGTTTCCATATCGGTCGTTTGTATGGCAGCTATATGATATAGTGGTTCGATCCGGACCAAACTTTCACAAATCGTGTATGCCTATGTTAAATGAATAAGTGCTGAATTCCTTTGCAATAAGTTGGAAAACAAACAAATTTTCATACAAGGACTTGTTTCCATATCGGTCGTTTGTATGGCAGCTATATGATATAGTGGTCTGATAAGGACCAAACTTTTACAAATCATGTATGGCTATATCAAATAAACAAATCTTGAGTTTAGTTGCAATAGCTTGGAAAACAAAAAAGTTTCCCATACAAAGATTTGTTTTCTTATCGGTCGTTTGTATGGCAGCTATATATAGATATAGTAGTCCGATCCGGACCCAACTTTTACAAATCGTGTATGTCTATGATAAATATATATATGTTGAATTCGGTTGCAATAGGTTGGAAAACAAAAAAATTTCCCATACAAAGTGTTGTTTTCTTATCGGTCGTTTGTATGGCAGCTATATATAGATATAGTAGTCCGATCCGGACCCAACTTTTACAAATCGTGTATGTCTATGATAAATATATATATGTTGAATTCGGTTGCAATAGGTTGGAAAATAAAAAAATTTCCCATACAAAGACTTGTTTCCATATCGGTCGTTTGTATGGCAGCTATATGATATAGTGGTTCGATCCCGACCAAACTTTTACAAATCGTATATGCCTATGTTAAATAAACAAATTCTGAATTCAGTTGCAATAAGTTGGAAAACAAAAAAATTGTCATACAAAGACTTGTTTCCATATCGGTCGTTTGTATGGCAGCTATATGATATAGTGGTTCGATCCGGACCAAACTTTCACAAATCGTGTATGCCTATGTTAAATGAATAAATGCTGAATTCCTTTGCAATAAGTTGGAAAACAAAAAAATTTCATTCAAAGACTTGTTTCCATATCGGTCGTTTGTATGGCAGCTATATGATATAGTGGTTCAATCCGGACCAAACTTTCACAAATCGTGTATGCCTATGTTAAATAAATAAATTCTGAATTCAGTTGCAATAAGTCGGAAAACAAAAAAATGTTCATACAAAGACTTGTTTCCATATCGGACGTTTGTATGGCAGCTATATGATATATTGGTTCGATCCGGACCCAACTTTTACAAATCGTGTATGTCTATGATAAATATATATATGTTGAATTCGGTTGCAATAGGTTGGAAAACAAAAAAATTTCCCATACAAAGATTTGTTTTCTTATCGGTCGTTTGTATGGCAGCTATATATAGATATAGTAGTCCGATCCGGACCCAACTTTTACAAATCGTGTATGTCTATGATAAATATATATATGTTGAATTCGGTTGCAATAGGTTGGAAAACAAAAAAAAATTCCCATGCAAAGACTTGTTTCCATATCGGTCGTTTGTATGGCAGCTATATGATATAGTGGTTCGATCCGGACCAAACTTTCACAAATCGTGTATGCCTATGTTAAATGAATAAGTGCTGAATTCCTTTGCAATAAGTTGGAAAACAAACAAATTTTCATACAAGGACTTGTTTCCATATCGGTCGTTTGTATGGCAGCTATATGATATAGTGGTCTGATAAGGACCAAACTTTTACAAATCATGTATGGCTATATCAAATAAACAAATCTTGAGTTTAGTTGCAATAGCTTGGAAAACAAAAAAGTTTCCCATACAAAGATTTGTTTTCTTATCGGTCGTTTGTATGGCAGCTATATATAGATATAGTAGTCCGATCCGGACCCAACTTTTACAAATCGTGTATGTCTATGATAAATATATATATGTTGAATTCGGTTGCAATAGGTTGGAAAACAAAAAAAATTCCCATGCAAAGACTTGTTTCCATATCGGTCGTTTGTATGGCAGCTATATGATATAGTGGTTCGATCCGGACCAAACTTTTACAAATCGTATATGCCTATGTTAAATAAACAAATTCTGAATTCATTGCAATAAGTTGGAAAACAAAAAAATTTTCATACAAAGACTTGTTTCCATATCGGTCGTTTGTATGGCAGCTTTATGATATAGTGGTTCGATCCGGACCAAACTTTCACAAATCGTGTATGCCTATGTTAAATGAATAAATGCTGAATGCCTTTGCAATAAGTTGAAAAACAAAAAAAAATTTCATACAAAGACTTGTTTTCATATCGGTCGTTTGTATGGCAGCTATATGATATAGTGGTCCGATCCGGACCAAACTTTCACAAATTGTGTATGCCTATGTTAAACAAACAAATGTTGAATTCCGTTGCAATCATTTGGAAAACAAAAAAAATTTTCCATATAAAGACTTGTTTTCATATCGGTCGTTTGTATGGCAGCTATATGATATAGTGGTCCGATCCGGACCCAACTTTTACAAATCGTGTATGTCTATGATAAATATATATATGTTGAATTCGGTTGCAATAGGTTGGAAAACAAAAAAATTTCCCATACAAAGTGTTGTTTTCTTATCGGTCGTTTGTATGGCAGCTATATATAGACATAGTAGTCCGATCCGGACCCAACTTTTACAAATCGTGTATGTCTATGATAAATATATATATGTTGAATTCGGTTGCAATAGGTTGGAAAATAAAAAAATTTCCCATACAAAGACTTGTTTCCATATCGGTCGTTTGTATGGCAGCTATATGATATAGTGGTTCGATCCGGACCAAACTTTTACAAATCGTATATGCCTATGTTAAATAAACAAATTCTGAATTCAGTTGCAATAAGTTGGAAAACAAAAAAATTGTCATACAAAGACTTGTTTCCATATCGGTCGTTTGTATGGCAGCTATATGATATAGTGGTTCGATCCGGACCAAACTTTCACAAATCGTGTATGCCTATGTTCAATGAATAAATGCTGAATTCCTTTGCAATAAGTTGGAAAACAAAAAAATTTTGATACAAAGACTTGTTTCCATATCGGTCGTTTGTATGGCAGCTATATGATATAGTGGTTCAATCCGGACCAAACTTTCACAAATCGTGTATGCCTATGTTAAATAAATAAATTCTGAATTCAGTTGCAATAAGTCGGAAAACAAAAAAATGTTCATACAAAGACTTGTTTCCATATCGGACGTTTGTATGGCAGCTATATGATATATTGGTTCGATCCGGACCCAACTTTTACAAATCGTGTATGTCTATGATAAATATATAGTAGCATAATATGCTTCACATATTCCGCTTACATAAGCATTGTACATATACTACAATCTTGCACATTTCACAATTCACATTTTTGCTTACACCTAAGCGCATGATTTGTTGCGCAACCATATCGTTCTTTTTGTGCACATATTAAATATAAAAATAAATATAAAAACCAAACCCCAAAAAAATGCTGAGTAGACATTTCCGTTTTCCACGACTCACTTCGAGCCGATCAAAACTTTGTAAATTTAGTCTTAAGCTGACATTTATGAAATAAAGACATAAAGACCGGAATTATTCGTGTTTTATATTAAAAATCTGTTCAGCGTTGATCTTTGTCCTAGTAGTGACGGATCATTTATTCGACCAAAATAATAACTACGTAAGTGGCGCAGTCGGTAGGATGATACTAATTGATGCGATATTAAACATATTCAATTCTCTGTGTATCATCCGCTAAAGAACTACAACTTCAATATCTCGCGTCGGTAAATCAAGTGATAGCGAAATTGAAAAAAAAAAAAAAACTTAAAATTATATCAAATTTTAAGAAGACGCCTTTGAATTCACTGAGTAGTAAATCCACAAAAGGTTACTCAAAACAAAGTGAAATAGCTAAGTGCGCAACGCCAAATAAACATAACTACAACTAAGTGAACTACAATAATAACAGTTAAACTAAGTGAAAACCAAATAAACTTAACAAAAAATAAGCGAAAAATAATAACAACAATAACAATAACAGCGAAAATAAGTGAAAATTAAATAAACTTATCTACAAAAACAAGTAAATACTTACTTTTACTTAAAGTAAAAACAACTTCAAATACATAAACACTAATCAAAATCCAAACCAACCAACATTAAATAAACGTTACTACAACTAAGTGAACTACAATAATAACAGTTAAACTAAGTGAAAACCAAATAAACTTAACAAAAAAAAAAAAAAATAAAAATAAAATAAATAAATAAGTGAAAAATAATAACAACAATAACAATAACAGCGAAAATAAGGGAAAATTAAATAAAATTATCTACAACAGCAAGTACTTAAAACAACTTCAAATACATAAACGCTAATCAAAATCCAAACCAACAAACCACGATGGCCGTAGCAGCACCAGCACAAATAGAATTGTCTGACTCGAACATGATTCAAGTAGAAAGACAAATACACGCAATCGAGGTTTTCAACGGAGATCCTAACACCTTGTACACTTTCATCAGTCGCGTCGATTTCATCTTGGCTCTGTATCAGACCACAGATGAAAGACAAAAGTTAGTAATCTTTGGACACATCGAACGGAACATCAGTGGCGATGTTATCCGCACCCTCGGAGTAACCAACCTCAGCAGCTGGAGCGAACTCAGGACTCAACTTATACTCAACTACAAGCCCCAAGCACCGAACCACCAACTTCTGGAAGAATTCAGGAACATACAATATCGAGGTAACATTCGACATTTCCTTGAAGAAGCCGAAAGAAAACGACAGATACTTATAAGTAAATTAGAACTAGAAAATAATACTAACGATACCATTCTCTATACTAGATTAATACAAACCAGCATCGAAAATCTAATTCAAAAACTTCCAAGCCACATTTATCTCAGAATAGTTAACTGTAACATTCCAAACTTAAGATCACTAATAAATATATTACAAGAAAAAGGTCTTTATGAGGCACCAACCTCAAGCAAAGATAATATAAAGCCAACTTCAATTCCAAACAAAATAACAACCAACCCCCAAAATAGACAAATGAATAACCAAACTAGACCCTTTGTACCCTTACAACCATTCTATAATAACGTCTATCAACCCTATCACCAAGCACATTCTCATATGCCCAGGTTTAACCCAAACCCAGTTCCTCAATATCAAAATAGACCCATTTACCCACAATCTAACATACCCATGTCACAAGTACCCAGACCAAACCCAGCTTTTAACAGACAAAATATTTTTGACCAAAACCGATTTGGACCTAGCCACACTAACATGCCCACAACATATCCTCAAAACAGAAACGTACAAACCAATAACCCAATAAAAAGACAGAGACCATCAGACAGTGGACAGTCTAAAATAAGCATAGAAGAGCTAAGATACCAGCAAGCAACGTCTTATCAACCTGAAAATCCTTATAATTATAACTGCTATTATCCCTACTATCCGGAATATTTTCAACCCCAGCCTTATCCCTACCAATTGAACTATACACCAGAATCAATTGAGTGTCCCCCTGAACAGAACTACGACAATTCGGAGACAACAGAAGAGGAAATACGAACAACAATTGACAACGAACCAGATGACCTTGAACAAGCAGAAAATTTTCGGCTAGTAGCCCCGGATCAAGCCAATATATAATGATAAAACATAATAATACGGAATTGAAATGTCTAATTGATACAGGATCTACGATAAATATGCTCACGCGAAATATTTTTCAAACGCCAATACAAGAAACCAATCATCTAATACACACTAGTAATGGCCCATTAATTATTAACACACTTACGAATATACCACCTAATAACTACTTCCCTATTGCCCAAGAGTTCTTGATCCACCAGTTCTCGGATCATTATGACATGCTGATTGGACGCAAATTGTTGTCCGAAGCCAAAGCAGTAATCGACTATAAAAAGAAAACTGCTACCCTATTTAACAAAATATACAAGATAAAAGACAGTAATAACATTACAGAACAGAATCATATCCAAATGGACCCTTCATTTCCACAAGACCCCACCTATTTAGAAACCTCCACACTTCAGGAAAACTTGTTCCGACTAGAACACCTTAACGTAGAAGAAAAACAAAAATTAATTAACCTACTGACCAAATACCAAGACATCCAATTTCACGAAGGTGACACGCTCACGTTCACAAACCAAGAAAAACATGTTATCAACACCACACACAATATCCCCGTCTACTCTAAAGTTTATAGTTTCCAACAGACATATGAAAAGGAGGTAGAAAAACAGATCCAGGACATGCTAGAACAGGGTATTATCCGAGAAAGTAATTCACCATACTGTAGCCCCATTTGGGTCGTACCTAAAAAGCTAGATGCTTCTGGACAGCAGAAGCTTCGTATCGTAATAGACTATAGGAAATTGAATGAAATAACAATAAACGACAGATACCCTATACCAAACATAGATGAAATATTAGGAAAACTAGGGAGGTCAAATTATTTCACAACAATAGATCTTGCAAAGGGCTTTCATCAAATAGAAATGGACTCAGAGTCAATAGCCAAAACTGCCTTCTCTACAAAATATGGACACTACGAGTACACACGAATGCCATTTGGGCTTAAAAACGCCCCCGCTACATTTCAACGATGTATGAATAATTTACTCCGTCCGCTTTTAAATAAATGTTGTCTAGTATACCTAGACGACATCATAGTTTTCTCCACATCTTTAGAAGAACATCTTCAAGCCTTACAGGCTGTTTTCGAAAAATTATCACAGGCAAATTTAAAATTACAACTAAACAAATGTGAATTCTTAAAACAGGAGACAATTTTCTTAGGACATGTTATCACTAAAGACGGGATTAAACCAAACCCGGATAAAATTAAAGCTATAGTAAAGTATCCATTACCAAGAAAAACTAAAGAAATTAAAGCCTTCCTAGGACTCACAGGATATTATAGGAAATTTATACCTAACTTTTCTGACATTGCCAAAGCCCTGACCAAGTGCCTAAAGAAAGGAGCAACAATAGATATAAACAGTTCAGAATACTTAGAAGCATTCCAAAGGTTAAAATTATTAATCTCTGAAGACCCGATCCTAAAAATACCGAATTTCGAGAGGAAATTTACATTAACAACAGATGCCAGCAATGTAGCTTTAGGAGCTGTTCTATCACAAGACGGACACCCTGTTAGCTACATCAGCAGAACATTAAACGAACATGAAGTCAATTATAGCGCCATAGAAAAAGAATTATTAGCAATAGTTTGGGCCACTAAAACCTTCCGACACTATCTGTTAGGACGACATTTCGAAGTAGCTTCTGACCATCAACCCTTGTGCTGGCTACACAAACTAAAAAGAACCTAATTCAAAATTAACAAGATGGAAAATTAGACTTTCGGAATATGACTTCGACATAAAATATATAAAAGGAAAAGAAAATTACGTAGCAGACGCACTTTCTAGAATAAAGATAGAACAAACATTTTTTGGTGAATCTACACAACATAGTGCCGAAGAGGACACTAACAATTTGATCGGACTATCAGAGAAAGCTATTAATCAATATAAAAGGCAAATCATCTTTACTAAAGGTCCCAATAGTACAGAAATAGAAACTTACTTCAAAAAACAAATTATACACCTTTCTTATGAAGAAATGACCCCCGAAATAGCCAAACGATATCTACTCGATTATTTCTGTTCAAAAAACAGCGCTCTTTACATCGAAAGCGATGCAGATTTCGAAGTAATTCAAAAAGCATATAAGGAGACAATGAACCCAAGACATACAACAATTTTTCGAAGCCTCATCTTACTAAAAAACATTCCCACGTACGCAAATTTTAAAGAACTAATTCTAAACACACATGAAAAACTCTTACACCCCGGAATACAGAAAACTGTAAAACTTTTCAGCGAAACATACTACTTCCCAAATAGCCAACTCCTCATTCAAAATATAATTAACGAATGTCAAGTTTGTAACTTAGCAAAAACAGAACACCGAAATACAAAAATGCCAATGAAAGTCACCCCTAAACCCGAACATTGCAGCGATAAATTTGTAATAGATATCTACTCCTCTGAAAGAAATCACTATTTGAGCTGTATCGACATTTATTCTAAATTTGCCACCCTTGAGCAGATAAAAACAAAAGATTGGATAGAATGTAAAAATGCTCTAATGCGCATATTCAATCAGTTGGGAAAACCTAAAATCCTAAAGGCAGACAGAGATGGCGCATTTTCTAGCTTAGCCCTCAAACGTTGGCTCGAAACTGAAAATGTGGAATTACAACTTAACACTACAAAAACAGGTGTTGCAGATATAGAAAGGCTCCACAAAACAATAAATGAAAAAATCCGTATTATAAAAAATTCCGATGACAATGAAGCCAAACTCAGTAAAATAGAAACGATCCTTTACATTTACAACCACAAAACCAAACACGATACTACTGGACAAACTCCTGCCCACATATTTATTTATGCTGGACAACCAATTTTTGATACACAACACAACAAAGAAATTAAAATCAACGAAATAAACAAAGACCGAACAGAATACAACGTCGACACTAGATATAGAAAAGGACCGTTGCAAAAAGGGAAATTAGAAAACCCTTTTAAATTAACAAGGAACGTCGAACAAACTGACGAAGACCATTACAAAATCACCAATAGAAATAGAGAAACACATTACTACAAGACCCAATTTAAAAAACAGAAAAAAATTAATAAACTTTACATTCCACAGGCCCCTGGTTCATCATAATATTCCTCCTCACGTTTACAAAAGTATGCCTAACTCAACAACTTCAAATCAACAACATCGATACTAACCATGGATACCTCTTATTTTCCGATAAATCAATTCAAATCCCTTCAGAATATGAACATCATTGTCTTCGCGTAAACCTTTCCGATATAGATAACCTAACTCACTATTTCAACAATAAAATAACTAATTACACTAACATTCCCCAAATTGACCTTTTATACAATAAAATGCGAAGAGAACTTAGCGGA
Organism: Drosophila merina; assembly: GCA_035047645.1. Lineage (NCBI taxonomy): Eukaryota > Metazoa > Arthropoda > Insecta > Diptera > Drosophilidae > Drosophila > Drosophila merina. Next base: position 201,043 of record JAWNPH010000032.1, read on the forward strand.
ATAACTTTACACCAGACAAACAGGCAGAAACGAGGACTAATCAACATAGTAGGATCTGCGTTTAAATATTTATTTGGAACACTAGACAATGATGACCGAACAAAGATTGAGAAACAGTTAGAATCAGTAGCAACGAGTTCAATAAATCTACATGAAATAAACGATATAATTCAACTTATCAACAGTAACATACAAAGAACGAAAGAATATTTAGACGAACATACTAACAGAGAACAGTTAGTATACGAACTTATCCAATTTACCGAGTATATAGAAGACATTGCAATGGGAATGCAACTTTCGCGACTAGGACTATTTAATCCCAAATTACTTAATTACGACAGACTAGAGAACGTTGACAGTAGTAACATATTACAAATTAAAACATCAACCTGGATTAGTACCAATCAAATACTTATCATAGCACACATCCCTATTAAACAAAAAACCGTTCACACCATTAACATAATACCCTACCCAGATAATAACGGATATCAACTCGATCACAACGAAAAAGATACTTATTTTGAAGAACATGGCAAAGTCTATAACCAAAATTGTAAAGAAATAAATAACGAATGTATTAAGAACATTATAAAAAAGAACTAAACCAATATGCAATTTCATCCCTACAACAGTTAATCAGATAATTAAATATGTAGAGCCAAACAATATCCTTACTTGGAATATAAAAAATACTATTATAGAACAAGATTGCCAAGAAATAGATAAAAATGTAACAATAAACGGCAACAAAATAATAACAATAAAACAATGTAAAATTAAAATAGGAAAAATAACGTTAAACGAAAACCAGCTGAATCCCGAAATAAATCTAACACCATTGTACACACCCATTGAATTAATAAAAATAAAACCAATAGAACATAAAGACATTGTAAATCTAATATCAAGTAATAATATTATAGTCTCTATTATCGTATCACTCATTAGCCTCACATTTTGTATAGTTTGTATCTACTTAAAACTAAAAACAACAAAAACAATTATAGAAACACAAGATACAAACCCAACGGCATTACCAAGATTATATGCGTCAACCCCAACGGAAGCATAAACTTCCTTTTTAAGGGGAGGGAAGTAGCATAATATGCTTCACATATTACGCTTACATAAGCATTGTACATATACTACAATCTTGCACATTTCACAATTCACATTTTTGCTTACACCTAAGCGCATGATTTGTTGCGCAACCATATTGTTCTTTTTGTGCACATATTAAATATAAAAATAAATATAAAAACCAAACCCCAAAAAAATGCTGAGTAGACATTTCCGTTTTCCACGACTCACTTCGAGCCGATCAAAACTTTGTAAATTTAGTCTTAAGCTGACATTTATGAAATAAAGACATAAAGACCGGAATTATTCGTGTTTTATATTAAAAATCTGTTCAGCGTTGATCTTTGTCCTAGTAGTGACGGATCATTTATTCGACCAAAATAATAACTACGTAAGTATATATATGTTGAATTCGGTTGCAATAGGTTGGAAAACAAAAAAATTTCCCATACAAAGATTTGTTTTCTTATCGGTCGTTTGTATGGCAGCTATATATAGATATAGTAGTCCGATCCGGACCCAACTTTTACAAATCGTGTATGTCTATGATAAATATATATATGTTGAATTCGGTTGCAATAGGTTGGAAAATAAAAAAATTTCCCATACAAAGACTTGTTTCCATATTGGTCGTTTGTATGGCAGCTATATGATATAGTGGTTCGATCCGGACCAAACTTTCACAAATCGTGTATGCCTATGTTAAATGAATAAGTGCTGAATTCCTCTGCAATAAGTTGGAAAACAAACAAATTTTCATACAAGGACTTGTTTCCATATCGGTCGTTTGTATGGCAGCTATATGATATAGTGGTCTGATAAGGACCAAACTTTTACAAATCGTGTATGTCTATGATTAATATATATATGTAGAATTCGCTTGCAACAGGTTGGAAAACAAAAAATTTCCCATACAAAGACTTGTTTCCATATTGGTCGTTTGTATGGCAGCTATATGATATAGTGGTTCGATCCGGACCAAACTTTCACACATCGGGTATGCCTATGATAAATGAATAAGTGCTGAATTCCTTTGCAATAAGTTGGAAAACAAAAAAAATTTTGATACAAAGACTTGTTTTCATATCGGTCGTTTGTATGGCAGCTATATGATATAGTGGTTCGATCCGGATTAAACTTTCACAAATCGTGTATGCCTATGATAAATATATATATGTAGAATTCGCTTGCAACAGGTTGGAAACCAAAAAAATTTCCCATACAAAGACTTGTTTCCATATTGGTCGTTTGTATGGCAGCTATATGATATAGTGGTTCGATCCGGACCAAACTTTCACAAATCGTGTATGCCTATGATAAATGAATAAGTGCTGAATTCCTTTGCAATAAGTTGGAAAACAAACAAATTTTCATACAAAGACTTGTTTCCATATCGGTCGTTTGTATGGCAGCTATATGATATAGTGGTCTGATCCGGACCAAACTTTTACAAATCGTGTATGGCAATGTCAAATAAATAAATGTTAAATGCAGTTGCAATGCTTGGAAAACGAAAAAATTTTACATACAAAGACTTGTTTCCATATCGGTCGTTTGTATGGCAGCTATATGATATAGTGGTCTGATCCGGACCAAACTTTCACAAATCGTGTATGCCTATGTTTAACAAATAAATGCTGAATTCCTTTGCAATAAGGTGGAAAACAAAAAAATTTTCATACAAAGACTTGTTTCCATATCAGTCGTTTGTTTAGCAGCTATATGATATAGTGGCCCGATCCGGACCCAACTTTTACAAATCGTGTATGCCTATGATAAATATATATGTTGAATTCGGTTGCAATAGGTTGGAAAACAAAAAATTTTACATACAAAGACTTGTTTCCATATCGGTCGTTTGTATGGCAGCTATATGATATAGTGGTTCGATCCGGATCAAACTTTCACAAATCGTGTATGCCTATGTTAAATGAATAAGTGCTGAATTCCTTTGCAATAAGTTGGAAAACAAAAAAATTTTGATACAAAGACTTGTTTTCATATCGGTCGTTTGTATGTCAGCTATATGATATAGTGGTTCGATCCGGATTAAACTTTCACAAATCGTGTATGCCTATGATAAATATATATATATGTTGAATTCGGTTGCAATAGGTTGGAAAACAAAAAAATGTTACATACAAAGACTTGTTTACACATCGGTCGTTTGTATGGCAGCTATATGATATAGTGGTTCGATCCGGACCAAACTTTCACAAATCGTGTATGCCTATGTTAAATGAATAAGTGCTGAATTCCTTTGCAATAAGTTGGAAAACAAAAAATTTTCATACAAAGACTTGTTTCCATATCAGTCGTTTGTATGGCAGCTATATGATATAGTGGTCTGATAAGGACCAAACTTTTACAAATCATGTATGGCTATATCAAATAAACAAATATTGAGTTTAGTTGCAATAGCTTGGAAAACAAAAAAGTTTCCCATACAAAGATTTGTTTTCTTATCGGTCGTTTGTATGGCAGCTATATATAGATATAGTAGTCCGATCCGGACCAACTTTTACAAATCGTGTATGTCTATGATAAATATATATATATGTTGAATTCGGTTGCAATAGGTTGGAAAACAAAAAAAAATTCCCATGCAAAAACTTGTTTCCATATCGGTCGTTTGTATGGCAGCTATATGATATAGTGGTTCGATCCGGACCAAACTTTCACAAATTGTGTATGTCAATTATAAATATATATATGTTGAATGCGGTTGCAATAGGTTGGAAAACAAAAAATTTCCCATACAAATACTTGTTTTCATATCGGTCGTTTGTATGGCAGCTATATGATATAGTGGTTCGATCCGGATTAAACTTTCACAAATTGTGTATGCCTATGATAAATATATATATGTTGAATTCGGTTGCAATAGGTGGGAAAACAAAAAAATGTTACATACAAAGACTTGTTTCCATATCGGTCGTTTGTATGGCAGCTATATGATATAGTGGTTCGATCCGAACAAAACTATCACAAATCGTGTATGCCTATGTTAAATGAATAAGTGCTGAATTCCTTTGCAATAGCTTGGAAAACAAAAAATTTTCATACAAAGACTTGTTTCCATATCGGTCGTTTGTATGGCAGCTATATGATATAGTGGTCTGATAAAGACCAAACTTTTACAAATCATGTATGGCTATATCAAATAAACAAATATTGAGTTTAGTTGCAATAGCTTGGAAAACAAAAAAGTTTCCCATACAAAGATTTGTTTTCTTATCGGTCGTTTGTATGGCAGCTATATATAGATATAGTAGTCCGATCCGGACCCAACTTTTACAAATCGTGTATGTCTATGATAAATATATATATGTTGAATTCGGTTGCAATAGGTTGGAAAACAAAAAAAAATTCCCATGCAAAAACTTGTTTCCATATCGGTCGTTTGTATGGCAGCTATATGATATAGTGGTTCGATCCGGACCAAACTTTCACAAATTGTGTATGTCAATTATAAATATATATATGTTGAATGCGGTTGCAATAGGTTGGAAAACAAAAAATTTCCCATACAAAGACTTGTTTTCATATCGGTCGTTTGTATGGCAGCTATATGATATAGTGGACCCAACTTTTACAAATCGTGTATGTCTATGATAAATATATATATGTTGAATTCGGTTGCAATAGGTTGGAAAACAAAAAAATTTCCCATACAAAGATTTGTTTTCTTATCGGTCGTTTGTATGGCAGCTATATATAGATATAGTAGTCCGATCCGGACCCAACTTTTACAAATCGTGTATGCCTATGTTTAATGAATAAGTGCTGAATTCCTTTGCAATAGGTTGGAAAACAAAAAAATTTTCATACAAAGACTTGTTTCCATATCGGTCGTTTGTATGGCAGCTATATGATATAGTGGTCTGATCCGGACCAAACTTTTACAAATCGTGTATGGCAATGTCAAATAAATAAATGTTAAATGCAGTTGCAATGCTTGGAAAACGAAAAAATTTTACATAAAAAGACTTGTTTCCATATCGGTCGTTTGTATGGCAGCTATATGATATAGTGGTTCGATCCGGACCAAACTTTTACAAATCGCGTATGCCTGTGTTAAATGAATAAATGCTGAATTCCTTTGCAATAAGTTGGAAAACAAAAAAATTTTCATACAAAGACTTGATTCCATATCGGCCGTTTGTATGGCAGCTATATGATATAGTGGTTCGATCCGGACCAAACTTTCACAAATCGTGTATGCCTATGTTAAATAAATAAATTCTGAATTCAGTTGCAATAAGTCGGAAAACAAAAAAATTTTCATACAAAGACTTGATTCCATATCGGCCGTTTGTATGGCAGCTATATGATATAGTGGTTCGATCCGGACCAAACTTTCACAAATCGCGTATGCCTGTGTTAAATGAATAAATGCTGAATTCCTTTGCAATAAGTTGGAAAACAAAAAAATTTTCATACAAAGACTTGATTCCATATCGGCCGTTTATATGATATATTGGTTCGATCCGGACCAAACTTTCACAAATCGCGTATGCCTGTGTTAAATAAATAAATGCTGAATTCCTTTGCAATAAGTTGGAAAAGAAAAAAATTTTCATACAAAGACTTGTTTTCATATCGGTCGTTTGTATGGCAGCTATATGATATAGTGGACCCAACTTTTACAAATCGTGTATGTCTATGATAAATATATATATGTTGAATTCGGTTGCAATAGGTTGGAAAACAAAAAAATTTCCCATACAAAGATTTGTTTTCTTATCGGTCGTTTGTATGGCAGCTATATATAGATATAGTAGTCCGATCCGGACCCAACTTTTACAAATCGTGTATGTCTATGATAAATATATATATGTTGAATTCGGTTGCAATAGGTTGGAAAACAAAAAAAAATTCCCATGCAAAGACTTGTTTCCATATCGGTCGTTTGTATGGCAGCTATATCATATAGTGGTTCGATCCGGACCAAACTTTTACAAATCGTATATGCCTATGTTAAATAAACAAATTCTGAATTCAGTTGCAATAAGTTGGAAAACAAAAAAATTTTCATACAAAGACTTGTTTCCATATCGGTCGTTTGTATGGCAGCTATATGATATAGTGGTTCCATCCGGACCAAACTTTCACAAATCGTGTATGCCTATGTTAAATGAATAAATGCTGAATTCCTTTGCAATAAGTTGGAAAACAAAAAAATTTCATACAAAGACTTGTTTCCATATCGGTCGTTTGTATGGCAGCTATATGATATAGTGGTTCGATCCGGACCAAACTTTCACAAATCGTGTATGCCTATATTAAATGAATAAATGCTGAATGCCTTTGCAATAAGTTGAAAAACAAAAAAAAATTTCATACAAAGACTTGTTTTCATATCGGTCGTTTGTATGGCAGCTATATGATATAGTGGTCCGATCCGGACCCAACTTTTACAAATCGTGTATGTCTATGATAAATATATATATATGTTGAATTCGGTTGCAATAGGTTGGAAAACAAAAAAAATTCCCATGCAAAGACTTGTTTCCATATCGGTCGTTTGTATGGCAGCTATATGATATAGTGGTTCGATCCGGACCAAACTTTTACAAATCGTGTATGCCTATGTTAGACGAATAAATGCTGAATTCCTTTGCAATAAGTTGGAAAACAAAAAAATTTTCATACAAAGACTTGTTTCCATATCGGTCGTTTGTATGGCAGCTATATGATATAGTGGTCTGATCCGGACCAAACTTTTACAAATCGTGTATGGCTATGTCAAATAAATAAATGTTAAATGCAGTTGCAATGCTTGAAAACGAAAAATTTTACATACAAACTTGTTTCCATATCGGTCGTTTGTATGGCAGCTATATGATATAGTGGTCTGATCCGGACCAAACTTTTACAAATCGTATATGGCTATGTCAAATAAATAATTGTTAAATGCAGTTCCAATGCTTGGAAAACGAAAAAATTGTACATACAAAGACTTGTTTTCATATCGGCCGTTTGTATGGCAGCTATATGATATAGTAGTTCGATCCGGACCAAACTTTCACAAATCGTGTATGCCTATGTTAAATAAATAAATTCTGAATTCAGTTGCAATAAGTTGGAAAACAAAAAAATTTTCATACAAAGACTTGTTTTCATATCGGTCGTTTGTATGGCAGCTATATGATATAGTGGTCCGATCCGGACCCAACTTTTACAAATCGTGTATGTCTATGATAAATGTATATATGTTGAATTCGGTTGCAATAGGTTGGAAAACAAATAAATTTCCCATACAAAGACTTGTTTCCATATCGGTCGTTTGTATGGCAGCTATATGATATAGTGGTTCGATCCTGACCAAACTTTCACAAATCGTGTATGCCTATGTTAAATGAATAAGTGCTGAATTCCTTTGCAATAAGTTGGAAAACAAACAAATTTTCATACAAGGACTTGTTTCCATATCGGTCGTTTGTATGGCAGCTATATGATATAGTGGTCTGATAAGGACCAAACTTTTACAAATCATGTACGGCTATATCAAATAAAGAAATCTTGAGTTTAGTTGCAATAGCTTGGAAAACAAAAAAGTTTCCCATACAAAGATTTGTTTTCTTATCGGTCGTTTGTATGGCAGCTATATATAGATATAGTAGTCCGATCCGGACCCAACTTTTACAAATCGTGTATGTCTATGATAAATATATATATGTTGAATTCGGTTGCAATAGGTTGGAAAACAAAAAAAATTCCCATGCAAAGACTTGTTTCCATATCGGTCGTTTGTATGGCAGCTATATGATATAGTGGTTCGATCCGGACCAAACTTTTACAAATCGTATATGCCTATGTTAAATAAACAAATTCTGAATTCAGTTGCAATAAGTTGGAAAACAAAAAAATTTTCATACAAAGACTTGTTTCCATATCGGTCGTTTGTATGGCAGCTTTATGATATATGTGTTCGATCCGGACCAAACTTTCACAAATCGTGTATGCCTATGTTAAATGAATAAATGCTGAATGCCTTTGCAATAAGTTGAAAAACAAAAAAAAATTTCATACAAAGACTTGTTTTCATATCGGTCGTTTGTATGGCAGCTATATGATATAGTGGTCCGATCCGGACCCAACTTTTACAAATCGTGTATGTCTATGATAAATATATATATATGTTGAATTCGGTTGCAATAGGTTGGAAAACAAAAAAAATTCCCATACAAAGACTTGTTTACATATCGGTCGTTTTTAAGGCAGCTATATGATATAGTGGTTCGATCCGGACCAAACTTTCACAAATCGTGTATGTCTATGATAAATATATATATGTTGAATTCGGTTGCAATAGGTTGGAAAACAAAAAAAAATTCCCATGCAAAGACTTGTTTCCATATCGGTCGTTTGTATGGCAGCTATATGATATAGTGGTTCGATCCGGACCAAACTTTCACTAATCGTGTATGCCTATGGTAAATGAATAAATTCTGAATTCAGTTGCAATAAGTTGGAAAACAAAAAAATTTTCATACAAAGACTTGTTTCCATATCGGTCGTTTGTATGGCAGCTATATGATATAGTGGTTCGATCCGGACCAAACTTTCACAAATCGTGTATGCCTATGTTAAACGAATAAATGCTAAATTCCTTTGCAATAAGTTGGAAAACAAAAAAATTTTCATACAAAGACTTGTTTCCATATCGGTCGTTTGTATGGCAGCTATATGATATAGTGGTCTGATCCGGACCAAACTTTTACAAATCGTGTATGGCTATATCAAATAAATAAATGTTAAATTCAGTTCCAATGCTTGGAAAACGAAAAATTTTACATACAAAGACTTGTTTACATATCGTTCGTTTGTAAGGCAGCTATATGATATAGTGGTTCGATCCGGACCAAACTTTCACAAATCGTGTATGTCTATGATAAATATATATATGTTGAATTCGGTTGCAATAGGTTGGAAAACAAAAAAATTTCCCATACAAAGACTTGTTTCCATATCGGTCGTTTGTATGGCAGCTGTATGATATAGTGGTTCGATCCGGACCAAACTTTCACAAATCGCGTATGCCTGTGTTAAATAAATAAATGCTGAATTCCTTTGCAATAAGTTGGAAAACAAAATAATTTTCATACAAAGACTTGATTCCATATCGGCCGTTTGTATGGCAGCTATATGATATAGTGGTTCGATCCGGACCAAAATTTCACAAATCGTGTATGCCTATGTAAAATAAATAAATTCTGAATTCAGTTGCAATAACTCTGAAAACAAAAAAATTTTCATACAAAGACTTGTTTCCATATCGGTCGTTTGTATGGCAGCTATATGATATATTGGTTCGATCCGGACCAAACTTTCACAATTCGCGTATGATTGTGTTAAATAAATAAATGCTGAATTCCTTTGCAATAAGTTGGAAAACAAAAAAATTTTCATACAAAGACTTGTTTTCATATCGGTCGTTTGTATGGCAGCTATATGATATAGTGGTCCGATCCGGACCCAACTTTTACAAATCGTGTATGTCTATGATAAATATTTTTATGTTGAATTCGGTTGAAATAGGTTGGAAAACAAAAAAATTTCCCATACAAAGACTTGTTTCCATATCGGTCGTTTGTAAGGCAGCTATATGATATAGTGGTTCGATCCGGACCAAACTTTCACAAATCGTGTATGCCTGTGTAAAACGAATAAATGCTGAATTTCTTTGCAATAAGTTGGAAAACAAAAAAATTTTCATACAAAGACTAGATTCCATATCGGTCGTTTGTATGGCAGCTATATGATATAGTGGTTCGATCCGGACCAAACTTTCACAAATCGCGTATGCCTCTGTTAAACGAATAAATGCTGAATTCCTTTGCAATAAGTTGGAAAACAAAAAAATTTTCATACAAAGACTTGTTTCCATATCGGTCGTTTGTATGGCAGCTATATGATATAGTGGTGCGATCCGGACCAAACTTTCACAAATCGTGTATGCCTCTGTTAAACGAATAAATGCTGAATCCCTTTGCAATAAGTTGGAAAACAAAAAAATTTTCATACAAAGACTTGTTTCCATATCGGTCGTTTGTATGGCAGCTATATGATATAGTGGTGCGATCCGGACCAAACTTTCACAAATCGTGTATGCCTATGCTAAATGAATAAATGCTGAATTCCTTTGCAATAAGTTGGAAAACAAACAAATTTTCATACAAAGACTTGATTCTATATCGGCCGTTTGTATGGCAGCTATATGATAAAGTGGTTCGATCCGGACCAAACTTTCACAAATCGTATATGCCTATGTTAAATAAACAAATTCTGAATTCAGTTGCAATAAGTTGGAAAACAAAAAAATTTTCATACAAAGACTTGTTTCCATATCGGTCGTTTGTATGGCAGCTATATGATATAGTGGTCTGATCCGGACCAAACTTTTACAAATCGTGTATGGCAATGTCAAATAAATAAATGTTAAATGCAGTTGCAATGCTTGGAAAACGAAAAATTTTACATACAAAGACTTGTTTTCATATCGGTCGTTTGTATGGCAGCTATACGATATAGTGGTTCGATCCGGACCAAACTTTCACAAATCGCGTATGCCTCTGTTAAACGAATAAATGCTGAATTCCTTTGCAATAAGTTGGAAAACAAAAAAATTTTCATACAAAGACTTGTTTCCATATCGGTCGTTTGTATGGCAGCTATATGATATAGTGGTGCGATCCGGACCAAACTTTCACAAATCGTGTATGCCTATGCTAAATGAATAAATGCTGAATTCCTTTGCAATAAGTTGGAAAACAAAAAAATTTTCATACAAAGACTTGTTTCCATATCGGTCGTTTGTATGGCAGCTATATGATATAGTGGTCTGATCCGGACCAAACTTTTACAAATCGTGTATGGCAATGTCAAATAAATAAATGTTAAATGCAGTTGCAATGCTTGGAAAACGAAAAAATTTTACATAAAAAGACTTGTTTTCATATCGGTCGTTTGTATGGCAGCTATATGATATAGTGGTTCGATCCGGACCAAACTTTCACAAATCGCGTATGCCTCTGTTAAACGAATAAATGCTGAATTCCTTTGCAATAAGTTGGAAAACAAAAAAAATTTTCATACAAAGACTTGTTTCCATATCGGTCGTTTGTATGGCAGCTATATGATATAGTGGTGCGATCCGGACCAAACTTTCACAAATCGTGTATGCCTATGCTAAATGAATAAATGCTGAATTCCTTTGCAATAAGTTGGAAAACAAAAAAATTTTCATACAAAGACTTGTTTCCATATCGGTCGTTTGTATGGCAGCTATATGATATAGTGGTTCGATCCGGACCAAACTTTCACAAATCGCGTATGCCTGTGTTAAACGAATAAGTACTGAATTCCTTTGCAATAAGTTGGAAAACAAAAAAATTTTCATACAAAGACTTGATTCCATATCGGTCGTTTGTATGGCAGCTATATGATATAATGGTTCGATCCGGACCAAACTTTCACAAATCGTGTATGCCTATGTTAAATGAATAAGTACTGAATTCCTTTGCAATAAGTTGGAAAACAAACAAATTTTCATACAAAGACTTGTTTCCATATCGGTCGTTTGTATGGCAGCTATATGATATAGTGGTCTGATAAGGACCAAACTTTTACAAATCATGTATGGCTATATCAAATAAACAAATCTTGAGTTTACTTGCAAGAGCTTGGAAAACAAAAAAGTTTCCCATACAAAGATTTGTTTCCATATCGGTCGTTGGTATGGCAGCTATATGATATAGTGGCCCGATCCGGACCCAACATTTACAAAGCGTGTATGTCTATGATAAATATATATATGTTGAATTCGGTTGCAATAGGTTGGAAAACAAAAAAATTTTCATACAAAGACTTGTTTCCATATCGGTCGTTTGTATGGCAGCTATATATAGATATAGTGGCCCGATCCGGACCCAACATTTACAAAGCGTGTATGTCTATGATAAATATATATATGTTGAATGCGGTTGCAATAGGTTGGAAAACAAAAAAATTTTCATACAAAGACTTGTTTCCATATCGGTCGTTTGTATGGAAGCTATATGATATAGTGGTCTGATCCGGACCAAACTTTTACAAATCGTGTATGGCAATGTCAAATAAATAAATGTTAAATGCAGTTGCAATGCTTGGAAAACGAAAAAATTTTACATACAAAGACTTGTTTTCATATCGGTCGTTTGTATGGCAGCTATATGATATATTGGTTCGATCCGGACCAAACTTTCACAAATCGCGTATGCCTCTGTTAAACGAATAAATGCTGAATTCCTTTGCAATAAGTTGGAAAACAAAAAAATTTTCATACAAAGACTTGTTTCCATATCGGTCGTTTGTATGGCAGCTATATGATATAGTGGTGCGATCCGGACCAAACTTTCACAAATCGTGTATGCCTATGCTAAATGAATAAATGCTGAATTCCTTTGCAATAAGTTGGAAAACAAAAAAATTTTCATACAAAGACTTGTTTCCATATCGGTCGTTTGTATGGCAGCTATATGATATAGTGGTCTGATCCGGACCAAACTTTTACAAATCGTGTATGCCTATGCTAAATGAATAAATGCTGAATTCCTTTGCAATAAGTTGGAAAACAAAAAAATTTTCATACAAAGACTAGATTCCATATCGGTCGTTTGTATGGCAGCTATATGATATAGTGGTTCGATCCGGACCAAACTTTTACAAATCGCGTATGCCTGTGTCAAACGAATAAATGCTGAATTCCTTTGCAATAAGTTGGAAAACAAACAAATTTTCATACAAAGACTTGATTCTATATCGGCCGTTTGTATGGCAGCTATATGATAAAGTGGTTCGATCCGGACCAAACTTTCACAAATCGTATATGCCTATGTTAAATAAACAAATTCTGAATTCAGTTGCAATAAGTTGGAAAACAAAAAATTTTCATACAAAGACTTGTTTCCATATCGGTCGTTTGTATGGCAGCTATATGATATAGTGGTCTGATCCGGACCAAACTTTTACAAATCGTGTATGGCAATGTCAAATAAATAAATGTTAAATGCAGTTGCAATGCTTGGAAAACGAAAAAATTTTACATAAAAAAGACTGGTTTTCATATCGGTCGTTTGTAAGGCAGCTATATGATATAGTGGTTCGATCCGGACCAAAACTTTCACAAATCGTGTATGTCTATGATAAATATATATATGTTGAATTCGGTTGCAATAGGTTGGAAAACAAAAAAATTTCCCATACAAAGACTTGTTTCCATATCGGTCGTTTGTATGGCAGCTATATGATATAGTGGTTCGATCCGGACCAAACTTTCACAAATCGCGTATGCCTATGTTAAACGAATAAGTACTGAATTCCTTTGCAATAAGTTGGAAAACAAAAAAATTTTCATACAAAGACTTGATTTCATATCGGTCGTTTGTATGGCAGCTATATGATATAGTGGTTCGATCCGGACCAAACTTTCACAAATCGCGTATGCCTATGTTAAACGAATAAGTACTGAATTCCTTTGCAATAAGTTGGAAAACAAAAAAATTTTCATACAAAGACTTGATTTCATATCGGTCGTTTGTATGGCAGCTATATGATATAGTGGTCTGATAAGGACCAAACTTTTACAAATCATGTATGGCTATATCAAATAAACAAATCTTGAGTTTACTTGCAATAGCTTGGAAAACAAAAAAGTTTCCCATACAAAGATTTGTTTCCATATCGGTCGTTGGTATGGCAGCTATATGATATAGTGGCCCGATCCGGACCCAACATTTACAAAGCGTGTATGTCTATGATAAATATATATATGTTGAATTCGGTTGCAATAGGTTGGAAAACAAAAAAATTTTCATACAAAGACTTGTTTCCATATCGGTCGTTTGTATGGCAGCTATATGATATAGTGGCCCGATCCGGACCCAACATTTACAAAGCGTGTATGTCTATGATAAATATATATATGTTGAATGCGGTTGCAATAGGTTGGAAAACAAAAAAATTTTCATACAAAGACTTGTTTCCATATCGGTCGTTTGTATGGAAGCTATATGATATAGTGGTCTGATCCGGACCAAACTTTTACAAATCGTGTATGGCAATGTCAAATAAATAAATGTTAAATGCAGTTGCAATGCTTGGAAAACGAAAAAATTTTACATAAAAAGACTGGTTTTCATATCGGTCGTTTGTAAGGCAGCTATATGATATAGTGGTTCGATCCGGACCAAAACTTTCACAAATCGTGTATGTCTATGATAAATATATATATGTTGAATTCGGTTGCAATAGGTTGGAAAACAAAAAAATTTCCCATACAAAGACTTGTTTCCATATCGGTCGTTTGTATGGCAGCTATATGATATAGTGGTTCGATCCGGACCAAACTTTCACAAATCGCGTATGCCTGTGTTAAAGATTTGTTTTCATATCGGTCGTTTGTATGGCAGCTATATATAGATATAGTGGTCCGATCCGGACCAAACCTTCACAAATCATGTAGGGGTATGTTAAATAAAAAAGTGTTGAATTCGGTTGCAAAAGGTTGGAAAACAAAAAAGTTTCCCATACAAAGACTTGTTTTAATATCGGTCGTTTGTATGGCAGCTATTTGATATTGTGGTCCGATCCGGACCCAACTTTTACAAATCGTGTATGTCTATGATAAATATATATATGTTGAATTCGGTTGCAATAGGTTAGAAAACAAAAAAAAATTCCCATGCAAAGACTTGTTGCCATATCGGTCGTTTGTATGGCAGCTATATGATATAGTGGTTCGATCCGGACCAAACTTTTACAAATCGTATATGCCTATGTTAAATAAACAAATTCTGAATTCAGTTGCAATAAGTTGGAAAACAAAAAAATTTTCATACAAAGACTTGTTTCCATATCGGTCGTTTGTATAGCAGCTATATGATATAGTGGCCCGATCCGGACCCAACATTTACAAAGCGTGTATGTCTATGATAAATATATATATGTTGAATTCGGTTGCAATAGGTTGGAAAACAAAAAAATTTTCATACAAAGACTTGTTTCCATATCGGTCGTTTGTATGGCAGCTATATGATATAGTGGTCTGATCCGGACCAAACTTTTACAAATCGTGTATGGCAATGTCAAATAAATAAATGTTAAATGCAGTTGCCATGCTTGGAAAACGAAAAATTTTACATAAAAAGACTTGTTTTCATATCGGTCGTTTGTATGGCAGCTATATGATATAGTGGTTCGATCCGGACCAAACTTTTACAAATCGTGTATGTCTATGACAAATATATATATGTTGAATTCGGTTGCAATAGGTTGGAAAACAAAAAAATTTCCCATACAAAGACTTGTTTCCATATCGGTCGTTTGTATGGCAGCTATATGACATAGTGGTTCGATCCGGACCAAACTTTCACAAATCGCGTATGCCTGTGTTAAATGAATACATGCTGAATTCCTTTGCAATAAGTTGGAAAACAAAAAATTTTCATACAAAGACTTGTTTCCATATCGGTCGTTTGTATGGCAGCTATAGTATATAGTGGTTCGATCCGGACCAAACTTTCACAAATCGCGTATGCCTGTGTTAAAGATTTGTTTTCATATCGGTCGTTTGTATGGCAGCTATATATAGATATAGTGGTCCGATCCGGACCAAACCTTCACAAATCATGTAGGGGTATGTTAAATAAAAAAGTGTTGAATTCGGTTGCAAAAGGTTGGAAAACAAAAAAGTTTCCCATACAAAGACTTGTTTTAATATCGGTCGTTTGTATGGCAGCTATATGATATAGTGGTCCGATCCGGACCCAACTTTTACAAATCGTGTATGTCTATGATAAATATATATATGTTGAATTCGGTTGCAATAGGTTAGAAAACAAAAAAAAATTCCCATGCAAAGACTTGTTGCCATATCGGTCGTTTGTATGGCAGCTATATGATATAGTGGTTCGATCCGGACCAAACTTTTACAAATCGTATATGCCTATGTTAAATAAACAAATTCTGAATTCAGTTGCAATAAGTTGGAAAACAAAAAATTTTCATACAAAGACTTGTTTCCATATCGGTCGTTTGTATAGCAGCTATATGATATAGTGGCCCGATCCGGACCCAACATTTACAAAGCGTGTATGTCTATGATAAATATATATATGTTGAATTCGGTTGCAATAGGTTGGAAAACAAAAAATTTTCATACAAAGACTTGTTTCCATATCGGTCGTTTGTATGGCAGCTATATGATATAGTGGTCTGATCCGGACCAAACTTTTACAAATCGTGTATGGCAATGTCAAATAAATAAATGTTAAATGCAGTTGCCATGCTTGGAAAACGAAAAAATTTTACATAAAAAGACTTGTTTTCATATCGGTCGTTTGTATGGCAGCTATATGATATAGTGGTTCGATCCGGACCAAACTTTTACAAATCGTGTATGTCTATGATAAATATATATATGTTGAATTCGGTTGCAATAGGTTGGAAAACAAAAAAATTTCCCATACAAAGACTTGTTTCCATATCGGTCGTTTGTATGGCAGCTATATGACATAGTGGTTCGATCCGGACCAAACTTTCACAAATCGCGTATGCCTGTGTTAAATGAATACATGCTGAATTCCTTTGCAATAAGTTGGAAAACAAAAAAATTTTCATACAAAGACTTGTTTCCATATCGGTCTTTTGTATGGCAGCTATATGATATAGTGGTCCGATCCGGACCCAACTTTTACAAATCGTGTATGTCTATAATAAATATATATATGTAGAATTCGGTTGCAATAGGTTGGAAAACAAAAAAATTTCCCATACAAAGACTTGTTTCCATATCGGTCGTTTGTATGGCAGCTATATGACATAGTGGTTCGATCCGGACCAAACTTTCACAAATCGCGTATGCCTGTGTTAAATGAATACATGCTGAACTCCTTTGCAATAAGTTGGAAAACAAAAAAATTTTCATACAAAGACTTGATTCCATATCGGTCGTTTGTATGGCAGCTATATGATATAGTGGTTCGATCCGGACCAAACTTTCACAAATCGTGTATGACTATGTTAAATGAATAAATGCTGAAATCCTTTGCAATAAGTTGGAAAACAAAAAAATTTTCATACAAAGACTTGTTTCCATATCGGTCGTTTGTATGGCAGCTATATGATATAGTGGTTCGATCCGGACCAAACTTTCACAAATCGCGTATGCCTGTGTTAAAGATTTGTTTTCATATCGGTCGTTTGTATGGCAGCTATATATAGATATAGTGGTCCGATCCGGACCAAACCTTCACAAATCATGTAGGGGTATGTTAAATAAAAAAGTGTTGAATTCGGTTGCAAAAGGTTGGAAAACAAAAAAGTTTCCCATACAAAGACTTGTTTTAATATCGGTCGTTTGTATGGCAGCTATATGATATAGTGGTCCGATCCGGACCCAACTTTTACAAATCGTGTATGTCTATGATAAATATATATATGTTGAATTCGGTTGCAATAGGTTAGAAAACAAAAAAAAATTCCCATGCAAAGACTTGTTGCCATATCGGTCGTTTGTATGGCAGCTATATGATATAGTGGTTCGATCCGGACCAAACTTTTACAAATCGTATATGCCTATGTTAAATAAACAAATTCTGAATTCAGTTGCAATAAGTTGGAAAACAAAAAAATTTTCATACAAAGACTTGTTTCCATATCGGTCGTTTGTATAGCAGCAATATGATATAGTGGCCCGATCCGGTCCCAACATTTACAAAGCGTGTATGTCTATGATAAATATATATATGTTGAATTCAGTTGCAATAGGTTGGAAAACAAAAAATTTTCATACAAAGACTTGTTTCCATATCGGTCGTTTGTATGGCAGCTATATGATATAGTGGTCTGATCCGGACCAAACTTTTACAAATCGTGTGAGGCAATGTCAAATAAATAAATGTTAAATGCAGTTGCCATGCTTGGAAAACGAAAAAATTTTACATAAAAAGACTTGTTTTCATATCGGTCGTTTGTATGGCAGCTATATGATATAGTGGTTCGATCCGGACCAAACTTTTACAAATCGTGTATGTCTATGATAAATATATATATGTTGAATTCGGTTGCAATAGGTTGGAAAACAAAAAAATTTTCATACAAAGACTTGTTTCCATATCGGTCTTTTGTATGGCAGCTATATGATATAGTGGTCCGATCCGGACCCAACTTTTACAAATCGTGTATGTCTATAATAAATATATATATGTAGAATTCGGTTGCAATGGGTTGGAAAACAAAAAAATTTCCCATACAAAGACTTGTTTCAATATCGGTCGTTTGTATGGCAGCTATATGACATAGTGGTTCGATCCGGACCAAACTTTCACAAATCGCGTATGCCTGTGTTAAATGAATACATGCTGAACTCCTTTGCAATAAGTTGGAAAACAAAAAAATTTTCATACAAAGACTTGATTCCATATCGGTCGTTTGTATGGCAGCTATATGATATAGTGGTTCGATCCGGACCAAACTTTCACAAATCGTGTATGACTATGTTAAATGAATAAATGCTGAAATCCTTTGCAATAAGTTGGAAAACAAAAAAATTTTCATACAAAGACTTGTTTCCATATCGGTTGTTTGTATGGCAGCTATATGATAAGGTGGTTCGATCCGGACCAAGCTTTCACAAATCGTGTATGCCTATGTTAAATAAATAAATACTGAATTCCTTTGCAATAAGTTGAAAAACAAAAAAATTTTCATACAAAGACTTGTTTCCATATCGGTCGTTTGTATGGCAGCATATATGATATAGTGGTTCGATCCGGACCAAACTTTCACAAATCGTGTATGGCTATGTCAAATAAATAAATGTTAAATGCAGTTGCAATGCTTGAAAACGAAAAAATTTTACATTCAAAGACTTGTTTCCATATCGGTCGTTTGTATGGCAGCTATATGATATAGTGGTTCGATCCGGACCAAACTTTCACAAATCGTATATGCCTGTGTTAAATGAATAAATGCTGAATTCCTTTGCAAAAAGTTGGAAAACAAAAAAATTTGCATACAAAGACTTGTTTCCATATCGGTCGTTTGTATGGCAGCTATATGATATAGTGGTTCGATCCGGACCAAACTTTCACAAATCGTGTATGCCTATGTTAAATAAATAAATGCTGAATTCCTTTGCAATAAGTTTAAAAACAAAAAAATTTTCATACAAAGACTTGTTTCCATATCGGTCGTTTGTATGGCAGCTATATGATATAGTGGTTCGATCCGGATTAAACTTTCACAAATTGTGTATGCCTATGTTAAATAAATAAATTCTGAATTCAGTTGCAATAAGTCGGAAAACAAAAAAATTTTCATACAAAGACTTGTTTCCATATCGGTCGTTTGTATGGCAGCTATATGATATAGTGGTTCGATCCGGACCAAACTTTCACAAATCGTGTATGGCTATGTCAAATAAATAAATGTTAAATGCAGTTGCAATGCTTGAAAACGAAAAAATTTTACATTCAAAGACTTGTTTCCATATCGGTCGTTTGTATGGCAGCTATATGATATAGTGGTTCGATCCGGACCAAACTTTCACAAATCGTATATGCCTGTGTTAAATGAATAAATGCTGAATTCCTTTGCAATAAGTTGGAAAACAAAAAAATTTTCATACAAAGACTTGATTCCATATCGGTCGTTTGTATGGCAGCTATATGATATAGTGGTTCGATCCGGACCAAACTTTCCACAAATCGCGTATGCCTGTGTTAAATGAATAAATGCTGAATTCCTTTGCAATAAGTTGGAAAACTTGACTTGTTTCCATTTCGGTCGTTTGTATGGCAGCTATATGATATAGTGGTTCGATCCGGACCAAACTTTCACAAATCGTGTATGCCTATGTTAAATAAATAAATTCTGAATTCAGTTGCAATAAGTCGGAAAACAAAAAAATTTTCATACAAAGACTTGTTTCCATATCGGTCGTTTGTATGGCAGCTATATGATATAGTGGTTCGATCCGGACCAAACTTTTCACAAATCGTGTATGCCTATGTGAAATAAATAAATTCTGAATTCAGTTGCAATAAGTCGGAAAACAAAAAAATTTCCCATACAAAGACTTGTTTTCATATCGGTCGTTTGTATGGCAGCTATATGATATAGTGGTCCGATCCGAACCCAACTTTTACAAATCGTGTATGTCTATAATTAATATATATATGTTGAATTCGGTTGCAATAGGTTGGAAAACAAAAAAATTTCCCATACAAAGACTTGTTTTCTTATCAGTCGTTTGTATGGCAGCTATATGATATAGTGGTTCGATCCGGACCAAACTCTTACAAATCATGTATGGCTATATCAAATAAACAAATGTTGAATTTGGTTGGAATAGAATGGAAAACAAAAAATTTTTCCTTACAAAATTTTTTTTTCATATCGGTCGTTTGTATGGCAGCTATATGATATCCACTGGTCCACTGGACCACTGGTCCGATAAGGACCAAACTTTTACAAATCGTGTATGGCTATGTTAAATGAATAAATGTTGAATTCGGTTGCAATCATTTGGAAAACAAAAAAAATTTTCCATACAAAGACTTGTTGTCATATCGGTCATTTGTATGACAGCTATATATAGATATAGTGGTCCGATCCGGACCAAACTTTCAAAAATCGTGTAGGGGTGTGTCAATTGAATAAATTTTGAATTCGCTTGCAATAGCTTGGAAAAAAAAATTGTTTCATACAAAGACTTGTTTTCATATTGGTCGTTTGTATGGCAGCTATATGATATAGTAGTCCGATCCGGACCCAACTTTTACAAATCGTGTATGTCTATAATAAATATATATATTGAATTCGGTTGCAATAGGTTGGAAAACAAAAAAATTTCCCATACAAAGACTTGTTTCCATATCGGTCGTTTGTATGGCGGCTATATGATATAGTGGTTCGATCCGGACCAAACTTTCACAAATCGCGTATGCCTGTGTTAAATGAATAAATGCTGAATGCCTTTGCAATAAGTTGAAAAACAAAAAAAATTTTCATACAAAGACTTGTTTTCATATCGGTCGTTTGTATGGCAGCTATATGATATAGTGGTCCGATCCGGACCCAACTTTTACAAATCGTGTATGTCTATAATAAATATATATATGTTGAATTCGGTTGCAACAGGTTGGAAAACAAAAAAATTTCCCATACAAAGACTTGTTTTCATATCGGTCGTTTGTATGGCAGCTATATGATATAGTGGTTCGATCCGGATCAAACTTTCACAAATCGTGTATGCCTATGTTAAATAAATAAATTCTGAATTCAGTTGCAATAAGTCGGAAAACAAAAAATTTTCATACAAAGACTTGTTTCCATATCGGTCGTTTGTATGGCAGCTATATGATATAGTGGTTCGATCCGGACCAAACTTTCACAAATCGTGTATGCCTATGTTAAATAAATAAATTCTGAATTCAGTTGCAATAAGTCGGAAAACAAAAAAATTTTCATACAAAGACTTGTTTCCATATCGGTCGTTTGTATGGCAGATATATGATATAGTGGTCCGCTCCAGACCAAACTTTCACAAATTATGTAGGGCTATATCAAATAAATAAATGTTGAATTTGGTTGGAATAGCTTGGAAAACAAAAAAATTTTCCTTACAAAGCATGTATGGCTATATCAAATAACAAAATGTTGAATTTCGTTGCAATAGCTTGGAAAACAAAAAAAATTTTCATACAAAGACTTGTTTTCATATCGGTCGATTGTATGCCAGCTATATATTATATAGATATCCGATCCGGACCAAACTTTCACTTTCCATACAAAGACTTGTTTTTTTATCGGTCGTTTGTATGGCAGCTATATGATATAGTGGTCCGATCCGGACCAATGGCTATGTATGGCTATAACAAATTAATAAATGTTGAATTCGGTTGCAATAGGTTGGAAAACAAAAAAATTTTCCATACAAAGACTTGTTTTCATATCGGTCGTTTGTATGGCAGCTATATGATATAGTGGTCCGATCCGGACCAAACTTTCACAAATAGTGCCTGCTTATGTTGACAGAATAAATGTTGAATTCCTTTGCAATAAGCTCGAAAACAAAAAAATTTTCCATACAAAGACTTGTTTTCATATCGGTCGTTTGTATGGCAGCTATATGATATAGTGGTCCGATCCGGACCAATGGCTATGTATGGCTATGTAAAATAAATAAATGTTGAATTCAGTTGCAATAGCTTCAAAAACAAAAAAGTTTCCCATACAAAGACTTGTTTTCATATCGGTCGTTTGTATGGCAGCTATATGATATAGTGGTCCGATCCGGACCAATGGCTATGTATGGCTATGTAAAATAAATAAATGCTGAATTCAGTTGCAATAGCTTTGAAAACAAAAAAATTGTTCATGCAACGACTTGTTTTCATATCGGTCGTTTGTATGGCAGCTATATGATATAGTGGTCTGATCCGGACCAAACTTTTACAAATCGTGTACAGTTAAATTAAATGAATAAATGTTGAATTTGGTTGCAATAGGTTGGAAAACAAAAAAATTTTCCACACAAAGACTTGTTTTTTATCGGTCGGACCAATGGCTATGTGTGGCTATAATAACAAAATAAATGTTGAATTCGGTTGCAATAGGTTGGAAAACAAAAAAATTTTCCATACAAAGACTTGTTTTCATATCGGTCGTTTGTATGGGAGCTATATGATATAGTAGTCCGATAAGGACCAAACTTTTACAAATCATGTATGGCTATATCAAATAAAAAAATGTTGAATTTAGTTGCAATAGCTTGGAAAACAAAAAAAATTTTCATACAAAGACTTGTTTTCATATCGGTCGATTGTATGCCAGCTATATATTATACAGATATCCGATTCGGACCAAACTTTCACTTTCCATACAAAGACTTGTTTTTTATCAGTCGTTTGTATGGCAGCTATATGATATAGTGGTCCGATCCGGACCAATGGCTATGTATGGCTATAATAAATAAATAAATGTTGAATTCGGTTGCAATAGGTTGGAAAACAAAAAAATTTTCCATACAAAGACGTGTTTTCATATCGGTCGTTTGTATGGCAGCTATATGATATAGTGGTCGGATCCGGACCAAACTTTCACAAATCGTGCCCGCTTATGTTAACAGAATAAATGTTGAATTCCTTTGCAATAAGCTCGAAAACAAAAAAATTGTCCATACAAAGACTTGTTTTCATATCGGTCATTTGTATGACAGCTATAAGATATAGTGGTCCGATCCGGACCAATGGCTATGTATGGCTATGTAAAATAAATAACTGTTGAATTCAGTTGCAATAGCTTGAAAAACAAAAAAGTTTCCCATACAAAGACTTGATTTCATATCGGTCGTTTGTATGGCAGCTATATGATATAGTGGTCCGATCGGGACCAATGGCTATGTATGGCTTTGTTAAATAAATAAATGTTGAATTCAGTTGCAATAGCTTGAAAAACAAAAAAGTATGGCTTTGTAAAATAAATAAATGCTGAATTCAGTTGCAATAGCTTGAAAAACAAAAAAGTTTCCCATACAAAGACTTGATTTCATATCGGTCGTTTGTATGGCAGCTATATGATATAGTGGTCCGATCGGGACCAATGGCTATGTATGGCTTTGTTAAATAAATAAATGTTGAATTCGGTTGCAATAGGTGGGAAAACAAAAAAATTTTCCATACAAAGACTTGTTTTCATATCGGTCGTTTGTATGGCAGCTATATGATATAGTGGTCCGATCGGGACCAATGGCTATGTGTGGCTTTGTTAAATAAATAAATGTTGATTTCAGTTGCAATAGCTTGAAAAACAAAAAAGTTTCCCATACAAAGACTTGATTTCATATCGGTCGTTTGTATGGCAGCTATATGATATAGTGGTCCGATTGGGACCAATGGCTATGTATGGCTTTGTTAAATAAATAAATGTTGAATTCAGTTGCAATAGCTTGAAAAACAAAAAAGTTTCCCATACAAAGACTTGTTTTCATATCGGTCGTTTGTATGGCAGCTATATGATATAAGTGGTCCGATCCGAACCCAACTTTTACAAATCGTGTATGTCTATAATTAATATATATATGTTGAATTCGGTTGCAATAGGTTGGAAAACAAAAAAATTTCCCATACAAAGACTTGTTTTCTTATCAGTTGTTTTTATGGCAGCTATATGATATAGTGGTTCGATCCGGACCAAACTCTTACAAATCATGTATGGCTATATCAAATAAACAAATGTTAAATTTGGTTGGAATAGAATGGAAAACAAAAAAATTTTCCTTACAAAATTTTTTTTTCATATCGGTCGTTTGTATGGCAGCTACATGATATCCACTGGTCCACTGGACCACTGGTCCGATAAGGACCAAACTTTTACAAATCGTGTATGGCTATGTTAAATGAATAAATGTTCAATTCGGTTGCAATCATTTGGAAAACAAAAAAATTTTCATACAAAGACTTGTTTCCATATCGGTCGTTTGTATGGCAGCTATATGATATAGTGGTTCGATCCGGACCAAACTTTCACAAATCGTGTATGGCTATGTCAAATAAATTAAATGCAGTTGCAATGCTTGAAAACGAAAAAATTTTACATTCAAAGACTTGTTTCCATATCGGTCGTTTGTATGGCAGCTATATGATATAGTGGTTCGATCCGGACCAAACTTTCACAAATCGTATATGCCTGTGTTAAATGAATAAATGCTGAATTCCTTTGCAAAAAGTTGGAAAACAAAAAATTTGCATACAAAGACTTGTTTCCATATCGGTCGTTTGTATGGCAGCTATATGATAAGGTGGTTCGATCCGGACCAAACTTTCACAAATCGTGTATGCCTATGTTAAATAAATAAATGCTGAATTCCTTTGCAATAAGTTTAAAAACAAAAAAAATTTCATACAAAGACTTGTTTCCATATCGGTCGTTTGTATGGCAGCTATATGATATAGTGGTTCGATCCGGATCAAACTTTCACAAATCGTGTATGCCTATGTTAAATAAATAAATTCTGAATTCAGTTGCAATAAGTCGGAAAACAACAAAATTTTTATACAAAGACTTGTTTTCATATCGGTCGTTTGTATGGCAGCTATATGATATAGTGGTTCGATCCGGACCAAACTTTCACAAATCATGTATGGCTATGTCAAATAAATAAATGTTAAATGCAGTTGCAATGCTTGAAAACGAAAAAATTTTACATTCAAAGACTTGTTTCCATATCGGTCGTTTGTATGGCAGCTATATGATATAGTGGTTTGATCCGGACCAAACTTTCACAAATCGTGTATGCCTATGTTAAATAAATAAATGCTGAATTCCTTTGCAATAAGTCGGAAAACAAAAAAATTTTCATACAAAGACTTGTTTCCATATCGGTCGTTTGTATGGCAGCTATATGATATAGTGGTTCGATCCGGACCAAACTTTCACAAATCGTGTATGCCTATGTTAAATGAATAAATGCTGAATTCCTTTGCAATAAGTTGGAAAACAAAAAAGTTTCCCATACAAAGACTTGTTTTCATATCGGTCGTTTGTATGGCAGCTATATGATATAGTGGTTCGATCCGGACCAAACTTTTACAAATCGTGTATGTCTATAATTAATTTATATATGTTGAATTCGGTTGCAATAGGTTGGAAAACAAAAAAATTTTCCTTACAAAATTTTTTTTTCATATCGGTCGTTTGTATGGCAGCTATATGATATCCACTGGTCCACTGGACCACTGGTCCGATAAGGACCAAACTTTTACAAATCGTGTATGGCTATGTTAAATGAATAAATGCTGAATTCCTTTGCAATAAGTTGGAAAACAAAAAAGTTTCCCATACAAAGACTTGTTTTCATATCGGTCGTTTGTATGGCAGCTATATGATATAGTGGTTCGATCCGGACCAAACTTTCACAAATCGTGTATGCCTAAGTTAAATAAACAAATTCTGAATTCAGTTGCAATAAGTCGGAAAACAAAAAATTTTCCATACAAAGACTTGATTTTTATCAGTCGTTTGTATGGCAGCTATATGATATAGTGGTTTGATCCGGATCAAACTTTCACAAATCGTGTATGCCTATGTTAAATAAATAAATTCTGAATTCAGTTGCAATAAGTCGGAAAACAAAAAAATTTTCATACAAAGACTTGTTTCCTAATCGGTCGTTTGTATGGCAGCTATATGATATAGTGGTTCGATCCGGATCAAACTTTCACAAATCGTGTATGCCTATGTTAAATAAATAAATTCTGAATTCAGTTGCAATAAGTCGGAAAACAAAAAAATTTTCATACAAAGACTTGTTTCCATATCGCTCGTTTGTATGGCAGATATATGATATAGTGGTCCGCTCCAGACCAAACTTTCACAAATCATGTAGGGCTATATCAAATAAATAAATGTTGAATTTGATTGGAATAGAATGGAAAACAAAAAAATTTTCGTTACAAAATTTTTTTTTATATCGGTCGTTTGTATGGCAGCTATATGATATCCACTGGTCCACTGGACCACTGGTCCGATAAGGACCAAACTTTTACAAATCGTGTATGGCTATGTTAAATAATTAAATGTTAAGTTCAGTTGCAATAGCTTGGAAAACAAAAAAATTTTCCTTACAAAGCATGTATGGCTATATCAAATAACAAAATGTTGAATTTCGTTGCAATAGCTTGGAAAACAAAAAAAATTTTCATACAAAGACTTGTTTTCATATCGGTCGATTGTATGCCAGCTATATATTATATAGATATCCGATCCGGACCAAACTTTCACTTTCCATACAAAGACTTGTTTTTTTATCGGTCGTTTGTATGGCAGCTATATGATATAGTGTTCCGATCCGGACCAATGGCTATGTATGGCTATAACAAATTAATAAATGTTGAATTCGGTTGCAATAGGTTGGAAAACAAAAAAATTTTCCATACAAAGACTTGTTTTCATATCGGTCGTTTGTATGGCAGCTATATGATATAGTGGTCCGATCCGGACCAAACTTTCACAAATAGTGCCTGCTTATGTTGACAGAATAAATGTTGAATTCCTTTGCAATAAGCTCGAAAACAAAAAAATTTTCCATACAAAGACTTGTTTTCATATCGGTCGTTTGTATGGCAGCTATATGATATAGTGGTTCGATCCGGACCAATGGCTATGTATGGCTATGTAAAATAAATAAATTTTGAATTCAGTTGCAATAGCTTAAAAAACAAAAAAGTTTCCCATACAAAGACTTGTTTTCATATCGGTCGTTTGTATGGCAGCTATATGATATAGTGGTCCGATCCGGACCAATGGCTATGTATGGCTATAACAAATTAATAAATGTTGAATTCGGTTGCAATAGGTTGGAAAACAAAAAAATTTTCCATACAAAGACTTGTTTTCATATCGGTCGTTTGTATGGCAGCTATATGATGTAGTGGTCTGATCCGGACCAAACTTTTACAAATCGTGTACAGTTAAATTAAATGAATAAATGTTGAATTCGGTTGCAATAGGTTGGAAAACAAAAAAATTTTCCATACAAAGACTTGTTTTTTATCGGTCGGACCAATGGCTATGTATGGCTATAATAACAAAATAAATGTTGAATTCGGTTGCAATAGGTTGGAAAACAAAAAAATTTTCCATACAAAGACTTGTTTTCATATCGGTCGATTGTATGCCAGCTATATGTTATACAGATATCCGATCCGGACCAAACTTTCACTTTCCATACAAAGACTTGTTTTTTATCAGTCGTTTGTATGGCAGCTATATGATATAGTGGTCCGATCCGGACCAATGGCTATGTATGGCTATAATAAATAAATAAATGTTGAATTCGGTTGCAATAGCTTGGAAAACAAAAAAGTTTCCCATACAAAGATTTGTGTTCATATCGGTCGTTTGTATGGCAGCTATATATAGATATAGTGGTCCGATCCAGACCAAACTTTCACAAATCGTGCAGGGGTATGTTAAATAAACAAATGTTGAATTTGGTTGCAATAGAATGGAAAACAGAAAAATTTTCCTTACAAAGATTTGTTTTCATATCGGTCGTTTGTATGGCAGCTATATGATATACTATATCTTTATATCTGATCCGGAACAAACTTTCACAAATCGTGCCCGCTTATGTTAACAGAATAAATGTTGAATTCCTTTGCAATAAGCTCGAAAACAAACAAATTTTCCATACAAAGACTTGTTTTCATATCCGTCATTTGTATGACAGCTATAAGATATAGTGGTCCGATCCGGACCAATGGCTATGTATGGCTATGTAAAATAAATAACTGTTGATTTCAGTTGCAATAGCTTGAAAAACAAAAAAGTTTCCCATACAAAGACTTGATTTCATATCGGTCGTTTGTATGGCAGCTATATGATATAGTGGTCCGATCGGGACCAATGGCTATGTATGGCTTTGTTAAATAAATAAATGTTGAATTCAGTTGCAATAGCTTGAAAAACAAAAAAGTATGGCTTTGTAAAATAAATAAATGCTGAATTCAGTTGCAATAGCTTGAAAAACAAAAAAGTTTCCCATACAAAGACTTGATTTCATATCGGTCGTTTGTATGGCAGCTATATGATATAGTGGTCCGATCGGGACCAATGGCTATGTATGGCTTTGTTAAATAAATAAATGTTGAATTCGGTTGCAATAGGTGGGAAAACAAAAAAATTTTCCATACAAAGACTTGTTTTCATATCGGTCGTTTGTATGGCAGCTATATGATATAGTGGTCCGATCGGGACCAATGGCTATGTGTGGCTTTGTTAAATAAATAAATGTTGAATTCAGTTGCAATAGCTTGAAAAACAAAAAAGTTTCCCATACAAAGACTTGATTTCATATCGGTCGTTTGTATGGCAGCTATATGATATAGTGGTCCGATCGGGACCATTGGCTATGTATGGCTTTGTTAAATAAATAAATGTTGAATTCAGTTGCAATAGCTTGAAAAACAAAAAAGTTTCCCATACAAAGACTTGTTTTCATATCGGTCGTTTGTATGGCAGCTATATGATATAGTGGTCCGATCCGGACCAATGGCTATGTAAAATAAATAACTGTTGAATTCAGTTGCAATAGCTTGAAAAACAAAAAAGTTTCCCATACAACGACTTGTTTCCATATCGGTCGTTTGTATGGCAGCTATATGATATGGTGCTCCGATCCAGGCCAAACTTTTAAAAATCGTGTATGGCTATGTCAAATGAATAAATCTTGAATTCAGTTGCAATAGCTTAGAAAACAAAAAAGTTTCCCATACAAAGACTTGTTTTCATATCGGTCGTTTGTATGGCAGCTATATATAGAAACAGTGTTCCGATCCGGTCCAAAGTTTCGCAAATCGTGTAGGGGTATGTTAAATGAATAAATGTTAATATCAATTGCAATAGGTTGGAAAACAAAAAAATTTTCTTTACAAAGACTTGTTTTCATATCGGTCGTTTGTATGGCAGCTATATGATATAATGGTCCGATCCGGACCCAACTTTCACAAATCGTGTATGGCTATGTTAAATAAATAAATGTTGAATTCGGTTGGAATAGGTTGAAAAACAAAACAATTTCCCATACATCGGTCGGTTGTATGGCAGCTATATGATATAGTGGTCTGATCCGGACCAAACTTTCACAAATCGTGTACCGTTATGTCAGATGAATAAATGTTGAATTCGGTTGCAATAGGTTGAAAAACAAAACAATTTTATATACAAAGACTTGTTTTCATATCGGTCGTTTGAATGGCAGCTATATGATATAGTGGTCCGATCCGGACCCAACTATCACAAATCGTGTATGTCTATGATAAATATATAAATGTTGAATTCGGTTGCAATAGGTTGGAAAACAAAAAAAATTTCCCATACATCGGTCGTTTGTATGTCAGCTATATGATATAGTGGTCTGATCCGGACCAAACTTTCACAAAATCGTGTACCGTTATGTCAGATGAATAAATGTTGAATTCGTTTGCAATAGGTTGGAAAACAAAAAAATTTTCCATACAAAGACTTGTTTTTTTATCGGTCGTTTGTATGGCAGCTATATGATATAGTGGTCCGATCCGGACCAATGGCATATGTATGGCTATAATAAATAAATAAATGTTTAATTCGGTTGCGATAGCTTGGAAAACAAAAAAATTTTCCATACAAAGACTTGTTTTCATATCGGTCGTTTGTATGGCAGCTATATGATATAGTGGTCTGATCCGGACCAAACTTTCACAAATCGTGTACAGTTATGTCAGATGAATAAATGTTGAATTCGGTTGCAAAAAAGTTTCCTATACAAAGACTTGTTTTCATATCGGTCATTTGTATGGCAGCTATATATTGATGTAGTGGTCCGATCCGGACCAAACTTTCACAAATCATGTAGGGGTATGTCAAATGAATAAATTTTGAATTCGGTTGCAATAGGTAGGAAAACAAAAAAATTTTGCATACAAAGACTTGTTTTTTTCCGGTCGTTTGTATGGCAGCTATATGATATAGGGGTCCGATCCGGACCAATGGCTATGTATGGCTATAATAAATAAATAAATGTTGAATTCGGTTGCAATAGGTTGGAAAACAAAAAATTTTCCATACAAAGACTTGTTTTTTTATCGGTCGTTTGTATGTCAGCTATATGATATAGTGGTCCGATCCGGACCAATGGCTATGTATGGCTATAATAAATAAATAAATGTTGAATTCGGTTGCAATAGCTTGGAAAACAAAAAAATTTTCCATACAAAGACTTGTTTCCATATCGGTCGTTTGTATGGCAGCTATATGATATGGTGGTCCGATCCGAACCAAACTTTCACAAATCGTGTACGGCTTTGTCAAATAAATAAATGCTGAATTCAGTTGCAATAGCTTGGAAAACAAAAAAATTTTCCATACAAAGAGTTGTTTTTTTATCGGTCCTTTGTATGTCAGCTATATGATATAGTGGTCCGATCCGGACCAATGGCTATGTATGGCTATAATAAATAAATAAATGTTGAATTCGGTTGCAATAGCTTAGAAAACAAAAAAGTTTCCCATACAAAGACTTGTTTTCATATCGGACATTTGTATGGCAGCTATATATTGACATAGTGGTCCGATCCGGACCAAACTTTCACAAATCATGTAGGGGTATGTCAAATGAATAAATTTTGAATTCGGTTGCAACAGGTTGGAAAACATAAAAATGTTCCTTACAAAGTCTTGTTTTCATATCGGTCGTTTGTATGGCAGCTATATATAGAAACAGTGTTCCGATCCGGTCCAAACTTTCGCAAATCGTGTAGGGGTATGTTAAATGAATAAATGTTAATATCAATTGCAATAGGTTGGAAAACAAAAAAATTTTCTTTACAAAGACTTGTTTTCATATCGGTCGTTTGTATGGCAGCTATATGATGTGGTCTGATCCGGACCAAACTATCACAAATCGTGTACCGTTATGTCAGATGAATAAATTTTAAATTCGGTTGCAATAGGTTAAAAAACAAAACAATTTTATATACAAAGACTTGTTTTCATATCGGTCGTTTGTATGGCAGCTATATGATATAGTGGTCCGATCCGGACCCAACTTTCACAAATCGTGTATGTCTATGATAAATATATAAATGTTGAATTCGGTTGCAATAGGTTGGAAAACAAAAAAATTTCCCATACATCGGTCGTTTGTATGTCAGCTATATGATATAGTGACTATAATAAATAAATAAATGTTAAATTCGGTTGCAATAGGTTGGAAAACAAAAACATTTTCCATACAAAGACTTGTTTTCATATCGGTCGTTTGTATGGCAGCTATATGAAATAGTGGTCTGATCCGGACCAAACTTTCACAAATCGTGTACCGTTATGTCAGATGAATAAATGTTGAATTCGGTTGCAATAGGTTGGAAAACAAAAAAATTTTCCATACAAAGACTTGTTTTTTTATCGGTCGTTTGTATGGCAGCTGTATGATATAGTGGTCCGATCCGGACCAATGGCTATGTATGGCTATAATAAATAAATAAATGTTAAATTCGGTTGCAATAGCTTGGAAAACAAAAAAATTTTCCATACAAAGACTTGTTTTCATATCGGTCGTTTGTATGGCAGCTATATGATATAGTGGTCTGATCCGGACCAAACTTTCACAAATCGTGCACAGTTATGTCAGATGAATAAATGTTGAATTCGGTTGCAAAAAAGTTTCCCATACAAAGACTTGTTTTCATATCGGTCATTTGTATGGCAGCTATATATTGATATAGTGGTCCGATCCGGACCAAACTTTCACAAATCATGAAGGGGTATGTCAAATGAATAAATTTTGAATTCGGTTGCAATAGGTAGGAAAACAAAAAAATTTTGCATACAAAGACTTGTTTTTTTTCCGGTCGTTTGTATGGCAGCTATATGATATAGTGGTCCGATCCGGACCAATGGCTATGTATGGCTATAATAAATAAATAAATGTTGAATTCGGTTGCAATAGGTTGGAAAACAAAAAAATTTTCCATACAAAGACTTGTTTTTTTATCGGTCGTTTGTATGTCAGCTATATGATATAGTGGTCCGATCCGGACCAATGGCTATGTATGGCTATAATAAATAAATAAATGTTGAATTCGGTTGCAATAGCTTGAAAACCAAAAAAGTTTCCTATACAAAGACTTGTATGGCTATGTTAAATAAATAAATGTTGAATTCAGTTGCAATAGCTTGAAAACCAAAAAAGTTTCCCATACAAAGACTTGTTTCCATATCGGTCGTTTGTATGGCAGCTATAATATATAGTGGTTTGATCCGAACCAAACTTTCACAAATCGTGTACGGCTTTGTCAAATAAATAAATGCTGAATTCAGTTGCAATAGCTTGGAAAACAAAAAAATTTTCCATACAAAGACTTGTTTTCATATCGGTCGTTTGTATAGCAGCTATATGATATAGTGGTCTGATCCGGACCAAACTTTCACAAATCGTTATGACAGATGAATAAATGTTGAATTCGGTTGCAATAGGTTGGAAAACAAAAAAATGGCAGCTATATGATATAGTGGTCTGATCCGGACCAAACTTTCACAAACCGTTATGTCAGATGAATAAATGTTGAAATCGGTTGCAATAGGTTGGAAAACAAAAAAATTTTCCATACAAAGACTTGTTTTTTTATCGGTCGTTTGTATGGCAGCTATATGATATAGTGGTCCGATCCGGACCAAACTTTCACAAATCGTGTACAGTTATGTCAGATGAATAAATGTTGAATTCGGTTGCAAAAAAGTTTCCCATACAAAGACTTGTTTTCATATCGGTCATTTGTATGGCAGCTATATATTGATATAGTGGTCCGATCCGGACCAAGCTTTCACAAATCATGTAGGGGTATGTCAAATGAATAAATTTTGAATTCGGTTGCAATAGGTAGGAAAACAAAAAAATTTTCCATACAAAGACTTGTTTTTTTATCGGTCGTTTGTATGGCAGCTATATGATATAGTGGCCCGATCCGGACCAATGGCTATGTATGGCTATTTTAAATAAATAAATAAATGTTGAATTCAGTTGCAATAGCTTGAAAACCAAAAAAGTTTCCCATACAAAGACTTGTATGGCTATGTTAAATAAATAAATGTTGAATTCAGTTGCAATAGCTTGAAAACCAAAAAAGTTTCCCATACAAAGACTTGTTTCCATATCGGTCGTTTGTATGGCAGCTATAATATATAGTGGTTTGATCCGAACCAAACTTTCACAAATCGTGTACGGCTTTGTCAAATAAATAAATGCTGAATTCAGTTGCAATAGCTTGGAAAACAAAAAAATTTTCCATACAAAGAGTTGTTTTTTTATCGGTCGTTTGTATGGCAGCTATATGATATAGTGGTCCGATCCGGACCAATGGCTATGTATGGCTATAATAAATAAATAAATGTTGAATTCGGTTGCAATAGGTTGGAAAACAAAAAAATTTTCCATACAAAGACTTGTTTTTTTATCGGTCGTTTGTATGGCAGCTATATGATATAGTGGTCCGATCCGGACCAATGGCTATGTATGGCTATAATAAATAAATAAATGTTGAATTCGGTTGCAATAGGTTGGAAAACAAAAAAATTTTCCATACAAAGACTTGTTTTTTTATCGGTCGTTTGTATGGCAGCTATATGATATAGTGGTCCGATCCGGACCAATGGCTATGTATGGCTATAATAAATAAATAAATGTTGAATTCGGTTGCAATAGGTTGGAAAACAAAAAAATTTTCCATACAAAGACTTGTTTTTTTATCGGTCGTTTGTATGGCAGCTATATGATATAGTGGCCCGATCCGGACCAATGGCTATGTATGGCTATTTTAAATAAATAAATAAATGTTGAATTCAGTTGCAATAGCTTGAAAACGAAAAAAGTTTCCCATACAAAGACTTGTATGGCTATGTTAAATAAATAAATGTTGAATTCAGTTGCAATAGCTTGAAAACCAAAAAAGTTTCCCATACAAAGACTTGTTTCCATATCGGTCGTTTGTATGGCAGCTATAATATATAGTGGTTTGATCCGAACCAAACTTTCACAAATCGTGTACGGCTTTGTCAAATAAATAAATGCTGAATTCAGTTGCAATAGCTTGGAAAACAAAAAAATTTTCCATACAAAGAGTTGTTTTTTTATCGGTCGTTTGTATGTCAGCTATATGATATAGTGGTCCGATCCGGACCTATGGCTATGTATGGCTATAATAAATAAATAAATGTTGAATTCGGTTGCAATAGCTTGGAAAACAAAAAAAGTTTCCATACAAAGACTTGTTTTCATATCGGTCTTTTGTATGGCAGCTATATGATATGGTGGTCCGATCCAGGCCAAACTATTACAAATCGTGTATGGCTATGTCAAATAAATAAATCTTGAATTCAGTTGCAATAGCTTAGAAAACAAAAAAGTTTCCCATACAAAGACTTGTTTTCATATCGGACATTTGTATGGCAGCTATATATTGATATAGTGGTCCGATCCGGACCAAACTTTCACAAATCATGTAGGGGTATGTCAAATGAATAAATTTTGAATTCGGTTGCAACAGGTTGGAAAACATAAAAATGTTCCTTACAAAGTCTTGTTTTCATATCGGTCGTTTGTATGGCAGCTATATATAGAAACAGTGTTCCGATCCGGTCCAAACTTTCGCAAATCGTGTAGGGGTATGTTAAATGAATAAATGTTAATATCAATTGCAATAGGTTGGAAAACAAAAAAATTTTCTTTACAAAGACTTGTTTTCATATCGGTCGTTTGTATGGCAGCTATATGATATAGTGGTCTGATCCGGACCAAACTATCACAAATCGTGTACCGTTATGTCAGATGAATAAATTTTGAATTCGGTTGCAATAGGTAGAAAAACAAAACAATTTTATATACAAAGACTTGTTTTCATATCGGTCGTTTGTATGGCAGCTATATGATATAGTGGTCCGATCCGGACCCAACTTTCACAAATCGTGTATGTCTATGATAAATATATAAATGTTGAATTCGGTTGCAATAGGTTGGAAAACAAAAAAATTTCCCATACATCGGTCGTTTGTATGTCAGCTATATGATATAGTGGCTATAATAAATAAATAAATGTTAAATTCGGTTGCAATAGGTTGGAAAAAAAAAAAAATTTTCCATACAAAGACTTGTTTTCATATCGGTCGTTTGTATGGCAGCTATATGATATAGTGGTCTGATCCGGACCAAACTTTCACAAATCGTGTACAGTTATGTCAGATGAATAAATGTTGAATTCGGTTGCAAAAAAGTTTCCCACACAAAGACTTGTTTTCATATCGGTCATTTGTATGGCAGCTATATATTGATATAGTGGTCCGATCCGGACCAAACTTTCACAAATCATGTAGGGGTATGTCAAATGAATAAATTTTGAATTCGGTTGCAATAGGTAGGAAAACAAAAAAATTTTGCATACAAAGAATTCTTTTTTTTCCGGTCGTTTGTATGGCAGCTATATGATATAGTGGTCCGATCAGGACCAATGGCTATGTATGGCTATAATAAATAAATAAATGTTGAATTCGGTTGCAATAGGTTGAAAAACAAAAAAATTTTCCATACAAAGACTTGTTTCCATATCGGTCGTTTGTATGGCAGCTATATGATATGGTGGTCCGATCCATGCCAAACTTTTACAAATCGTGTATGGCTATGTCAAATAAATAAATCTTGAATTCAGTTGCAATAGCTTAGAAAACAAAAAAGTTTCCCATACAAAGACTTGTTTTCATATCGGACATTTGTATGGCAGCTATATATTGATATAGTGGTCCGATCCGGACCAAACTTTCACAAATCATGTAGGGGTATGTCAAATGAATAAATTTTGAATTCGGTTGCAACAGGTTGGAAAACATAAAAATGTTCCTTACAAAGTCTTGTTTTCATATCGGTCGTTTGTATGGCAGCTATATATAGAAACAGTGTTCCGATCCGGTCCAAACTTTCGCAAATCGTGTAGGGGTATGTTAAATGAATAAATGTTAATATCAATTGCAATAGGTTGGAAAACAAAAAAATTTTCTTTACAAAGACTTGTTTTCATATCGGTCGTTTGTATGGCAGCTATATGATATAGTGGTCTGATCCGGACCAAACTATTACAAATCGTGAACCGTTATGTCAGATGAATAAATTTTGAATTCGGTTGCGGTCCGATCCGGACCCAACTTTCACAAATCGTGTATGTCTATGATAAATATATAAATGTTGAATTCGGTTGCAATAGGTTGGAAAACAAAAAAATTTCCCTTACATCGGTCGTTTGTATGTCAGCTATATGATATAGTGGCTATAATAAATAAATAAATGTTAAATTCGGTTGCAATAGGTTGAAAAACAAAAATATTTTCCATACAAAGACTTGTTTTCATATCGGTCGTTTGTATGGCAGCTATATGATATAGTGGTCTGATCCGGACCAAACTTTCACAAATCGTGTACAGTTATGTCAGATGAATAAATGTTGAATTCGGTTGCAAAAAAGTTTCCCATACAAAGACTTGTTTTCATATCGGTCATTTGTATGGCAGCTATATATTGATATAGTGGTCCGATCCGGACCAAACTTTCACAAATCATGTAGGGGTATGTCAAATGAATAAATTTTGAATTCGTTTGCAATAGGTAGGAAAACAAAAAAATTTTGCATACAAAGACTTGTTTTTTTTTCCGGTCGTTTGTATGGCAGCTATATGATATAGTGGTGCGATCAGGACCAATGGCTATGTATGGCTATGTTAAATAAATAAATGTTGAATTCAGTTGCAATAGCTTGAAAACCAAAAAAGTTTCCCATACAACGACTTGTTTCCATATCGGTCGTTTGTATGGCAGCTATAAGATATAGTGGTTTGGTCCGAACCAAACTTTCACAAATCGTGTATGGGTATGTCAAATAAATAAATCTTGAATTCGGTTGCAATAGTTTAGAAAACAAAAAAATTTTCCATACAAAGACTTCTTTTCATATCGGTCGTTTGTATGGCAGCTATATGATATAGTGGTCTGATCCGGATAAAACTTTCACAAATCGTGTATGGCTATGTCATATAAATAAATCTTGAATTCGGTTGCAATAGTTTAGAAAACAAAAAAAATTTTCCATACAAAGACTTCTTTTCATATCGGTCGTTTGTATGGCAGCTATATGATGTAGTGGTCCCATAAGGACCAATCTTTCACAAATCGTGTCTGCTTATGTAAAATAAATAAATGTTGAATTCCTTTGCAATAAGCTCGAAAACAAAAAAATTTTCCATACAAAGACTTGTTTTCAAATCGGTCGTTTGTATAGCAGCTATATGATATAGTGGTTCGATCCGGACCAATGGCTATGTATGGCTATAATAAATAAATAAATGTTGAATTCAGTTGCCATAGCTTGAAAAACAAAAAAGGTTCCCATACAAAGACTTGTTTCCATATCGGTCGTTTGTATGGCAGCTATAAGATATAGTGGTCCGATCCGGACCAAACTTTCACAAATCGTGTACAGTTATGTCAGATAAATAAATGTTGAATTCGGTTGCAACAGGTTGGAAAACAAAAAAATTTTCCATACAAAGACTTGTTTTTTTATCGGTCGTTTGTATGGCAGCTATATGATATAGTGGTCCGATCCGGACCAATGGCTATCTATGGCTATAATAAATAAATAAATGTTGAATTCAGTTGCAATAGCTTGAAAACCAAAAAAGGTTCTCATACAAAGACTTGTTTCCATATCGGTCGTTTGTATGGCAGCTATATGATATAGTGGTCCGATCCTGACCAAACTTTCACACATTCTGTATGGCTATGTTAAATAATTAAATGTTGAATTCGGTTGCAATAGCTTGGAAAACAAAGAAGTTTCCATACAAAGACTTGTTTCCATATCGGTCGTTTGTATGGCAGCTATATGATATGGTGGTCCGATCCGGACCAAACTTTCACAAATCGTGTATGGCTATGTTAAATAAATAAATCTTGAATTCGGTTGCAATAGGTTGAAAAACAAAACAATTTTTCATACAAAGACTTGTTTTCATATCGGTCGTTTGTGTGGCAGCTATATGATATAGTGGTCCGATGCGGACCCAACTTTCACAAATCGTCTGTCTAATCGTATGTCTATGATAAATATATAAATGTTGAATTTGGTTGCAATAGGTTGGAAAACAAAAAAATTTCCCATACAAAGACTTGTTTTCATATCGGTCGTTTGTATGGCAGCTATATGATATAGTGGTCCGATCGGGACCAATGGCTATGTATGGCTTTGTTAAATAAATAAATGTTGAATTCACATGCAATACCTTGAAAAACAAAAAAGTTTCCCATACAGAGACTTGTTTTCATATCGGTCGTTTGTATGGCAGCTATATGATATAGTGGTTCGATCCAAACCAAACTTTCACAAATCGTGTAAGGCTATAATAAATTAATAAGTGTTGAATTCAGTTGCAATAGCTTGAAAAACAAAAAAGTTTCCCATACAAAGACTTCTTTTCATATCGGTCGTTTGTATGGCAGCTATATGATATAGTGGTCCGATCCGGACCCAACTTTTAAAAATCGTTTAGGGGTATGTTAGTTGAATAAATGTTAATATCGGTTGCAAAAGGTTGGAAAACAAAAAAAATTTCCATACAAAGACTTGTCTCCATATCGGTCGTTTGTATAGCAGCTATATGATATAGTGGTTCGATCCGGACCAAACTTTCACAAATCGTGTATGGCTACATTGGATAAATAAATGTTCAATTTGGTTGCAATAGGTTGGAAAACAAAAACATTTTCTTTACAAAGACTTGTTTTCATATCGGTCGTTTGTATGGCAGCTATATGATATAGTGGTCCGATCGGGACCAATGGCTATGTATGGCTTTGTTGAATAAATAAATGTTGAATTCGGTTGCAATAGGTTGGAAAACAAAAAAATTTCCCATACAAAGACTTGTTTCCATATCGGTCGTTTGTATGGCAGCTATATGATAAAGTGGTTCAATCCGGACCAAACTTTTACAAATCGTGTATTCCTATGTTAAATGAATAAATGCTGAATTCTTTTGCAATAAGTTGGAAAACAAAAAAATTTTCATACAAAGACTTGTTTCCATATCGGTCATTTGTATGGCAGCTATATGATATAGTGGTCTGATCCGGACCAAACTTTTACAAATCGTGTATGGCTATGTCAAATAAATAAATGTTAAATGCAGTTGCAATGCTTGGAAAACAAAAAAATTTTACATACAAAGACTTGTTATCGGTCGTTTGTATGGCAGCTATATGATATAATGGTCCGATAAGGACCAACCTTTTACAAATCATGTATGGCTATATCAAATAAACAAATCTTGAGTTTAGTTGCAATAGCTTGGAAAACAAAAAAGTTTCCCATACAAAGATTTGTTTTCATATCGGTCGTTTGTATGGCAGCTATATATAGATATAGTAGTCCGATCCAGACCAAACTTTCACAAATCCTGTAGGTGTTTGTTAAATAAATAAGTGTTGAATTCGGTTGCAATAGGTTGGAAAACAAAAAGTTTCCCATACAAAGACTTGTTTTCATATCGGTCAATTGAATGGCAGCTATATGATATAGTGGTCCGATCCGACCCAAACTTTCACAAATCATGTATGCTTATGTCAAAAGAATAAATTTTGAATTCGGTTGCAATAGCTTGGAAAAAAAAATTTTTTCATACAAAGACTTGTTTACATATCGGTCGTTTGTATGGCAGCTATATGATATAGTGGTCCGATCCAGACCAAACTTTCACAAATCATGTAGGGCAATACAAATAAATAAATGTTGAATTTGGTTGGAATAGAATGGAAAACAAAAAAATTTTCGTTACAAAATTTTTTTTTCATATCGGTCGTTTGTATGGCAGCTATATGATATAGTGGTCCGATAAGGACCAAACTTTGACAAATCGTGTATGGCTATGTTAAATAATTAAATGTTAAATTCAGTTGCAATAGCTTGGAAAACAAAAAACTTTTCCATGCAAAGACTTGATTTATATAAGTCGTTTGTATGGCAGCTATATGATATAGTGGTCCGATCCGGACCAAACTTTCACAAATTGTGTACGACTAAATGAATAAACGTTGAATTCCGTTGCAATAAGTTGGAAAACAACAAATTTTCCTTACAAAGACTTGTTTTCATATCGGTCGTTTGTATGGCAGCTATATGATATAGTGGTCCGATAAGGATTAAACTTTTACAAATCATGTACGGCTATATCAAATAAATAAATCTTAAATGCAGTTGCAATAGTTTGGAAAACAAAAAAGTTTCCCATACAAAGACTTGTTTTCATATCGGTCATTTGTATGGCAGCTATATATAGATGTAGTGGTCCGTTCCGGACCAAACTTTCACAAGTCATGTATGCTTATGTCAAATGAATAAATTTTGAATTCGGTTGCAATAGGCTATGTCAGGTATGGCTATGTCAAATGCATTAATGTTTAATTCGGTTGAACTAGGTTGGAAATCAAAAAAATTTTCCGTACA
Organism: Drosophila merina; assembly: GCA_035047645.1. NCBI lineage: Eukaryota > Metazoa > Arthropoda > Insecta > Diptera > Drosophilidae > Drosophila > Drosophila merina. The sequence goes on from JAWNPH010000032.1 coordinate 242,253, forward strand.
AAGACTTGTTTTCATATCGCCTTGCACAACTGGCAGGGAGCTTCTTATGGTTAGCAGCCCAAGCCAATTAAATAATCTTAACCAGATAACAGTTGGAAATAGTCGCCTATTGCCGCAAATTTGAAAAAAATAGTAATACGCTCACATTCCAGCCGGCTTCAGTCTCTTGGCAAAAGTTCCTTCCAAGAAGAGAAGCCTACCAACCTCACCGAAAAGTTCAAAAAAAAGAGCGCATGTAATCGAACATAATCGTAACCATCTCGCTTTAAATAGATTTGCTGCTCTTGCAGACCATGATGACTGTCAAGAAATAGCAAGCGAGAATAGCATGGACATTCTCAGGGTCGAAACCGTTGCAGTGGAAGAATCTCGACAAGCTCAAACTCCAGTGACAAAGAAGTCACCAAAACCTCGTCAAATAACAGTACTTGCTGTCAGCGACGTACCTGCCTTGGAAAGGCTTCTCGACTCTGAATCATATGAACTCAAGATCGCGCGTAATGGCAACTTGCGCATATACCCCCGTGACTCTGATGCCCACAGAGCTATCACTAAAAAGCTATCATCAGTAAATCTCCAATACACTCACTTCTGCCTCCCAGAGCCTACAGGGTTGTGGTGTGCAACTTGGCTGCTTCTACCCCAGTCGAGCAAATTTTAAATGCGTTCACCTCCCAAGGTCACGCTGTAGTTAACACCTATAACCCAAAGGTGAAGTCACAGAATGTTGACTCCTCTGATCCGGATTCAGGCAAGGCTTCTGGGCAGAACGTTTGGTTTATTGATATTAAAAGGGCTATCAATAACAGAGAAGCTCTAAAAATAAATAAAGTTGGCCGTCAAAGAGTCAGAGTGGAACTGCCGAGAAAAAAATGTAAATATGCGCCAGTGTTATCGATGTTTTGGCTTCGACCACACCAAAAACTATTGTACCCAAGAGCCCAGATGTGGTAGATGCAGTTTCCCTCATTGGACTGGTTCCAGTCAATGCCAGGCAAAGACCTATGATGACCTGGAGTGCGTTAATTGCCAAGGAAAACATGAGGCAACTTTCAAGGGCTGCAGAATTTACGTACAGAGGCTCAAAAGTCGAAAAACTGGGATCAACATTACTCCCATGACCCGCGTAGAACACCCACAGCCCATGCGCAAAATCAAGCAACAAGCTATTCCATGCAGATGCGACTAGAACTGGACAACAGAGCACACGACCTGCCGGAAATTACTCCCAACAGCGAAATGCTTTCTCAAACGCAAGGTTCCAGACTTTTCCGAATGCTGCGTTTGCTCCTGCAACAAACGCAGGTGAACCTCAACATCCTAACCAAACGGTAATTGATGGCTCCCTCGCACAAGTAATCATCTCAATGCAGCAGACCATTGCTGGTCTTCAAAAAACCATCGCTGAGCTATTTGAGGAGATCAAAGAACTCAGAGGTTCTAAGTCGTTGACGCAGCGCAATTAATGACTTGCGAACTGCGCCTCGGAGCCTGGAACGCTCGTAGCATTATCCCCAATGCTAATGAGCTTAAGGTGTTTCTCAGCAAACACGAAATTGATGTTATGCTTATTTCAGAGACACTCCTACACGTCGGATCCTACCTCAATATGATAGGTTACAGCTGCTATCGAGCAGATCACCCAGGAGGTCGCCCCAGAGGAGGAGCTTGTATCCTAATCCGGCAGGGATTAGTGCACTATCACCTGCATTCGATCACAACGAATCACCTACAAATGGCGACGGTAAAAATTTCCACTAATTTGGGCGAAATTACGGTGTCTGCTGTGTACCTTCCCCCAGGCCTGCCTTGGAATTCCTCTGAGTTTGATAATCTCCTTGGTCAACATGGTCAAAAGTTTATCATTGGAGGTGATTTTAACGCTAAGCATCGCCTCTGGGGTACGCGAAGAGTATGACCTATCTTCTGATCACTTGCCGCTGATCGCTTCACTAACAACGTCACCTCATAGTACCGCCCCTATTAGGATGCTGGTTCCACTTGGTGCGAATATAAGGCTATTTCAGTACGAACTTAACAATGCCTTTAACCTCAATATAGAGATAAATACAGCAGACGATATCGAGAAAGCGGTTGAAACTTTTATGAAGAAGATCAAAGATGCAGCTCAAATTGCAGCTCCTGGCGGCGCAGTTCACCTACGCAACGTGCGTAGCAACATCGCTCTCTCTCCGGAAGCAGTAGGACTCTTAACTCTCAAGAAACGTCTCCGGCGTGAGTTCATCAGGACCAATGATCCAATAATTGACAGACTGTACCGAAGGATATCAAATCGGGTGAGAAAAGTACTAGCCATACTGAAAAGAGAAGCAACTGACGCGTTCCTGGGGAAAGTTACTGCCGATGAAAACTCAAAATTCGCGCTCTGGAAGCTCACGAATAGATTCAAGAGACAAGTTGCTCCAAAGTTTCCAGTTCGTAACCCAGATGGCACTTGGGCAAAATCACCTCAGGACAGAGCTGAAGCGTTTGCCAGAAACCTGGAGGAAAGATTCCAGCCGTTCGAGACAGCATCGCCAAGACGAGTACAACTGGTTGCTGAATCCCTAGAAGCCCCATTGCAGATGGCTCTTCCTGTAAAACCTATTAAACTCACGGAATTGGAAGATGATATAAAATCCCTTCGCAAAAACAAGGCTCCTGGTGAGGATCACATCGACAACCGCTCCATTAAGCTGATGCCCCACAGAGCTTTGTTATTCCTTGTACTAATTTTCTACTCTGCTCTTCGACTGGGACACTTCCCAAGCGCCTGGAAGAAGGCGAAAATCATTATGCTCCATAAAAGTGGGAAGCCAGCAGAGGAATTAGACTCCTATCGCCCAATAAGCCTGCTTCCAGCATTTGGCAAATTACTTGAGAGGTGCATCCTGAGAAGATTGCTCGGGTCCCGAAAAGCCCAGAAAGCTATTCCGAAGTTTCAGTTTGGCTTTAGACTCAGGCATGGCACACCTGAACAGCTACACCGCGTAGTAAACTTTGTACTGGAAGGTTTCCATGGAAAGGAGTACGTCGTTGGAGCTTTTCTGGACATACAGCAGGCTTTCGACAGAGTGTGGCATGAAGGACTTCTGCACAAGCTTAAAAGCCTACTAAATCCTCAGCTCTTTTTGATAATAAAAAGCTTCCTTATCCTTTAAAGTAGTACAGGACGGACTGTCCTCCCAAACAAAAAGAGTCAGAGCAGGTGTACCCCAGGGAAGTGTGTTAGGTCCAACACTATATAGCCTGTATACGCACGACATGCCCTCAGCTGACAACATGTCGCTTACAGATCCCAATGACCTGCTAGTTGCCACTTTTGCTGATGACACTGCAGTCCTGGCCAGAGATACTTGCGTCTATAAAGCCACTGATACGCTTCAACTGTATCTAAAAAAGTTTGAGAACTGGGCCCTACGCTGGAACATTGCAGTCAATCCGGAAAAGTGTGTTTCCGTGACGTACACCCTAAGAAAAGACACATCACCTGGTGTGTTTCTGCATGGAGAACTCCTCACACAATCGAACGCCCACATATATCTCGGTGTCACTCTGGATAAGCGACTTACATTTCAACGCCATGTAACGGATGTAACTCGGCGGCTCAAAACAAAGGCGAACAGCATGGCTTGGCTCCTTAGGCCTGGAAACAAACTTTCAGTTTCCAACAAGGCCAAAATTTATAAGGTTGTCTTGGCTCCTATTTGGAAATATGGCATCCAAGTGTATGGCATCGCCGCAAAGTCGCACCTCAACAAAATTCGTGTGGCTCAGTCGCAAATGTTGCGTAAACTATCTGGAGCGGCTTGGTACATCCGCAACAAAGACATTGAAAAAGAGCTGAAGGTACCAAGGATTGGCGATGTCATAAACGCACATGCAACCGCGTACGTTAACAAATTGGGAATCCACCCAAACCAGTTGGCTCGAAAACTCTCGATGAGGAGACGTGTTTTGGTACTGAGGGCGAGAAGGAGGCTCCTGCGCATTCACCCAACAGATCTGCCAAGAAGATATATAAATTAATGCATAAAATTAATTCATGCCTCCAGACTCCCAAATTAAGTAGGTTTAAGTATATAAATATGTAAATACTCACAAGAAATTATGATACACTGCAGTATAAGTTGCTACAAACAGTAACAGTGCACTGTAAATAAATACAATTTTATAAAAAAAAAAAAAAAAAAAACAAACAAAAAAAATATCGGTCGTTTGTATGGCAGCTATATGATATAGTGGTCTGATCGGGAACAAACTTTCACAAATCGTGTACGGTTATGTCAAATGAATAAATGTTGAATTCGGCTGCAATAGGTTGGAAAACAAAAAAATGTTCCTTACAAAGACTTCTTTTTTTATCGGTCGTTTGTATGACAGCTATAAGATATAGAGGTCCGATCCGGACCAATGGCTATGTATGGCTATGTTAAATAAATAAATGTTGAATTCGGTTGCAACAGATTGGAAACCAAAACAATGTTCCATACAAAGACTTGTTTTCATATCGGTCGTTTGTATAGCAGCTTTATGATATAGTGGTCCGATAAGGACCAAACTTTTACATTCCTTTGCAATAAGCTCGAAAACAAAAAAATTTTCCATACAAAGACTTGTTTTTATATCAGTCGTTTGTATGGCAGCTATATGATATAGTGGTCCGATCCGGACCAAACTTTCACAAATCGTGTATGGCTATGTTAAATAAATAAATGCTGAATTCACTTGCAATAGCTTGGAAAACAAAAGGATCTTTCATACAAAGACTTGTTTTCATATCGGTCGTTTGTATGGCAGCTATATGATATACTATATCTATATATCTGATCCGGAACAAACTTTCGTGTACGGATTATGTCAAATAAATAAATGTTGAATTCGGTTGCAATAGGTTGGAAAACAAAAAAGTTTTCCATACAAAGACTTGTTTTTTTATCGGTCGTTTGTATGGCAGCTATATGATATATTGGTCCGATCCAGACCAATGGCTATGTATGGCTATAATAAATAAATAAATGTTGAAATCAGTTGCAATAGCTTGAAAAACAAAAAGGTTCCCATACAAAGACTTGTTTTCATATCGTTCGTTTGTATGGCAGCTATATGATATAGTGGTCCCATAAGGACCAAACTTTCACAAATCGTGTATGCCTATGCTTATTGAATAAATGTTGAATTCCTTTGCAATAAGCTCGAAAACAAAAAAATTTTCCATACAAAAGACTTGTTTTCAAATCGGACGTTTGTATGGCAGCTATATGATATAGTGGTCCGATCGGAACCAAACTTTAACAAATCATGTACAGTTATGTAAGATGAATAAATGTTGAATTCGGTTGCAATAGCTTGGAAAACAAAAAAATTTTCCATACAAAGATTTGTTTTCAAATCGGACGTTTGTATGGCAGCTATATGATATAGTAGTCCGATCGGAACCAAACTTTAACAAATCATGTACAGTTATGTGAGATAAATAAATGTTGAATTCGGTTGCAATAGCTTTGAAAACAAAAAAATTTTCCATACAAAGACTTGTTTTCATATCGGTCGTTTGTATGGCAGCTATATGATATAGTGGTCCCATAAGAACCAATCTTTCACAAATCGTGTCTGCTTATGTAAAATAAATAAATGTTGAATTCGGTTGCAACAGGTTGGAAAACAAAAAAATTTTCCATACAAAGACTTGTTTTCAAATCGGTCGTTTGTATGGCAGCTATATGATTTAGTGGTCCGATCCGGACCAAACTTTCACAACTCGTGTACAGTTATGTCAGATGAATAAATGTTGAATTCGATTGCAATAGGTTGGAAAACAAAACAATTTTCCATACAAAGACTTGTTTTTTTATCGGTCGTTTGTATGGCAGCTATATGATATATTGGTCCGATCCAGACCAATGGCTATGTATGGCTATAATAAATAAATAAATGTTGAAATCAGTTGCAATAGCTTGAAAAACAAAAAAGGTTCCCATACAAAGACTTGTTTTCATATCGTTCGTTTGTATGGCAGCTATATGATATAGTGGTCCGATCCGGACCAAACTTTTACAAATCGCGTATGGCTATGTCAAATAAACAACACTTGAATTCGGTTGCAATAGCTTGGAAAACAAAAAAGTTTTCCATACAAAGACTTTTTTCATATCGGTCATTTGTATGGCAGCTATATATAGATATAGTAGTCCGATCCGGACCATACTTTCTACAAATCATGTAGGGGTATGTCAAATGAATAAATTTTGATTTTGGTTGCAATAGCTTGGAAAACAAAAAAATTTTCCATACAAAGACTTGTTTTCATATCGGTCGTTTGTATGGCAGCTATATGATATAGTGGTCCCATAAGGACCAATCTTTCACAAATCGTGTCTGCTTATGTAAAATAAATAAATGTTGAATTCCTTTGCAATAAGCTCCGAAAACAAAAAAATTTTCCATACAAAAGACTTGTTTTCAAATCGGTCGTTTGTATGGCAGCTATATGATTTAGTGGTCCGATCCGGACCAAACTTTCACAAATCGTGTACAGTTATGTCAGATGAATAAATGTTGAATTCGATTGCAATAGGTTGGAAAACAAAAAAATTTTCCATACAAAGACTTGTTTTTTTATCGGTCGTTTGTATGGCAGCTATATGATATATTGGTCCGATCCAGACCAATGGCTATGTATGGCTATAATAAATAAATAAATGTTGAAATCAGTTGCAATAGCTTGAAAAACAAAAAAGGTTCCCATACAAAGACTTTTTTTCATATCGGTCATTTGTATGGCAGCTATATATAGATATAGTAGTCCGATCCGGACCATACTTTCACAAATCATGTAGGGGTATGTCAAATGAATAAATTTTGATTTTGGTTGCAATAGCTTGGAAAACAAAAAATTTTCCATACAAAGACTTGTTTTCATATCGGTCGTTTGTATGGCAGCTATATGATATAGTGGTCTGAGAATTCGATTGCAATAGGTTGGAAAACAAAAAAATTTTCCATACAAAGACTTGTTTTTTTATCGGTCGTTTGTATGGCAGCTATATGATATATTGGTCCGATCCAGACCAATGGCTATGTATGGCTATAATAAATAAATAAATGTTGAAATCAGTTGCAATAGCTTGAAAAACAAAAAGGTTCCCATACAAAGACTTTTTTTCATATCGGTCATTTGTATGGCAGCTATATATAGATATAGTAGTCCGATCCGGACCATACTTTCACAAATCATGTAGGGGTATGTCAAATGAATAAATTTTGATTTTGGTTGCAATAGCTTGGAAAACAAAAAATTTTCCATACAAAGACTTGTTTTCCTATCGGTCGTTTGTATGGCAGCTATATGATATAGTGGTATGAGAATTCGATTGCAATAGGTTGGAAAACAAAAAAATTTTCCATACAAAGACTTGTTTTTTTATCGGTCGTTTGTATGGCAGCTATATGATATATTGGTCCGATCCAGACCAATGGCTATGTATGGCTATAATAAATAAATAAATGTTGTAATCAGTTGCAATAGCTTGAAAAACAAAAAAGGTTCCCATACAAAGACTTTTTTTCATATCGGTCATTTGTATGGCAGCTATATATAGATATAGTAGTCCGATCCGGACCATACTTTCACAAATCATGAAGGGGTATGTCAAATGAATAAATTTTGATTTTGGTTGCAATAGCTTGGAAAACAAAAAAATTTTCCATACAAAGACTTGTTTTCATATCGGTCGTTTGTATGGCAGCTATATGATATAGTGGTCCCATAAGGACCAATCTTTCACAAATCGTGTCTGCTTATGTAAAATAAATAAATGTTGAATTCCTTTGCAATAAGCTCGAAAACAAAAAAATTTTCCATACAAAGACTTGTTTTCAAATCGGTCGTTTGTATGGCAGCTATATGATTTAGTGGTCCGATCCGGACCAAACTTTCACAAATCGTGTACAGTTATGTCAGATGAATAAATGTTGAATTCGATTGCAATAGGTTGGAAAACAAAAAAATTTTCCATACAAAGACTTGTTTTTTTATCGGTCGTTTGTATGGCAGCTATATGATATATTGGTCCGATCCAGACCAATGGCTATGTATGGCTATAATAAATAAATAAATGTTGAAATCAGTTGCAATAGCTTGAAAAACAAAAAAGGTTCCCATACAAAGACTTTTTTTCATATCGGTCATTTGTATGGCAGCTATATATAGATATAGTAGTCCGATCCGGACCATACTTTCACAAATCATGTAGGGGTATGTCAAATGAATAAATTTTGATTTTGGTTGCAATAGCTTGGAAAACAAAAAATTTTCCATACAAAGACTTGTTTTCATATCGGTCGTTTGTATGGCAGCTATATGATATAGTGGTCTGAGAATTCGATTGCAATAGGTTGGAAAACAAAAAATTTTCCATACAAAGACTTGTTTTTTTATCGGTCGTTTGTATGGCAGCTATATGATATATTGGTCCGATCCAGACCAATGGCTATGTATGGCTATAATAAATAAATAAATGTTGAAATCAGTTGCAATAGCTTGAAAAACAAAAAAGGTTCCCATACAAAGACTTTTTTTCATATCGGTCATTTGTATGGCAGCTATATATAGATATAGTAGTCCGATCCGGACCATACTTTCACAAATCATGTAGGGGTATGTCAAATGAATAAATTTTGATTTTGGTTGCAATAGCTTGGAAAACAAAAAAATTTTCCATACAAAGACTTGTTTTCATATCGGTCGTTTGTATGGCAGCTATATGATATAGTGGTCTGAGAATTCGATTGCAATAGGTTGGAAAACAAAAAAATTTTCCATACAAAGACTTGTTTTTTTATCGGTCGTTTGTATGGCAGCTATATGATATATTGGTCCGATCCAGACCAATGGCTATGTATGGCTATAATAAATAAATAAATGTTGAAATCAGTTGCAATAGCTTGAAAAACAAAAAAGGTTCCCATACAAAGACTTTTTTCATATCGGTCATTTGTATGGCAGCTATATATAGATATAGTAGTCCGATCCGGACCATACTTTCACAAATCATGTAGGGGTATGTCAAATGAATAAATTTTGATTTTGGTTGCAATAGCTTGGAAAACAAAAAAATTTTCCATACAAAGACTTGTTTTCCTATCGGTCGTTTGTATGGCAGCTATATGATATAGTGGTATGAGAATTCGATTGCAATAGGTTGGAAAACAAAAAAATTTTCCATACAAAGACTTGTTTTTTTATCGGTTGTTTGTATGGCAGCTATATGATATATTGGTCCGATCCAGACCAATGGCTATGTATGGCTATAATAAATAAATAAATGTTGTAATCAGTTGCAATAGCTTGAAAAACAAAAAAGGTTCCCATACAAAGACTTTTTTTCATATCGGTCATTTGTATGGCAGCTATATATAGATATAGTAGTCCGATCCGGACCATACTTTCACAAATCATGTAGGGGTATGTCAAATGAATAAATTTTGATTTTGGTTGCAATAGCTTGGAAAACAAAAAAATTTTCCATACAAAGACTTGTTTTCATATCGGTCGTTTGTATGGCAGCTATATGATATAGTGGTCTGATAAGGACCAAACTTTTACAAATTATGTATGGCTATATCAAATACATAAATCTTGAGTTCAATTGCAATAGCTTGGAAAACAAAAAAGTTTCCCATACAAAGATTTGTGTTCATATCGGTCGTTTGTATGGCAGCTATATATAGATATAGTGGTCCGATCCAGACCAAACTTTCACAAATCGTGCAGGGGTATGTTAAATAAACAAATGTTGAATTTGGTTGCAATAGAATGGAAAACAAAAAAATTTTCCTTACAAAGATTTGTTTTCATATCGGTCGTTTGTATGGCAGCTATATGATATACTATATCTTTATATCTCATCCGGAACAAACTTTCACAAATCGTGTACGGTTATGTCAAATGAATAAATGTTGAATTCGGTTGCAATAGGTTGGAAAACAAAAAAATTTTCCATACAAAGACTTGTTTTCATATCGGTCGTTTGTATGGCAGCTATATGATATAGTGCTCCGATCCGGACCAATGGCTATGTATGGCTATGTTAAATAAATAAATTTTGAATTCGGTTGCAATAGGTTGGAAAACAAAAAAATTTTCCATACAAAGACTTGTTTTTTTATCGGTCGTTTGTATGGCAGGTATATGATATATTGGTCCGATCCAGACCAATGGCTATGTATGGCTATAATAAATAAATAAATGTTGAAATCAGTTGCAATAGCTTGGAAAACAAAAAAGTTTCCCATACAAAGACTTGTTTTCATATCGGACATTTGTATGGCAGCTATATATAGATATATTGGTCCGATGCGGACCAAACTTTCACAAATCGTGTAGGGGTATGTCAAATGAATAAATGTTGAATTCGGTTGCAATAGGTTGGAAAACAAAAAAATTTCCATACAAAGACTTGTTTTCATATCGGTCGTTTGTATGGCAGCTATATGATATAGTGGTCCGATCCTGACCAATGGCTATGTATGGCTATGTTAAATAAATAAATGTTGAATTCGGTTGTAATAGGTTGGTAAACAAAAAAATTTTCCATACAAAGACTTGTTTTCATATCGGTCGTTTGTATGGCAGCTATATGATATAGTGGTCCGATCCTGACCAATGGCTATGTATGGCTATGTTAAATAAATAAATGTTGAATTCGGTTGTAATAGGTTGGTAAACAAAAAAATTTTCCATACAAAGACTTGTTTTCATATCGGTCATTTGTATGGCAGCTACATGATATAGTGGTCCCATAAGGACCAATCTTTCACAAATCGTGTCTGCTTATGTAAAATAAATAAATGTTGAATTTCTTTGCAATAAGCTCGAAAACAAAAAAATTTTCCATACAAAGACTTGTTTTTTTATCGGTCGTTTGTATAGCAGCTTTATGATATAGTGGTCCGATAAGGATCAAACTTTTACAAATCATGTATGGCTATAATAAATAAATAAATCTTGAGTTTAGTTGCAATAGCTTGGAAAACAAAAAAGTTTCCCATACAAAGATTTGTGTTCATATCGGTCGTTTGTATGGCAGCTATATATAGATATAATGGTCGGATCCGGACCAAACTTTAACAAATCGTGCAGGGGTATGTTAAATGAATAAGTGTTGAATTTGGTTGGAATAGAATGGAAAACAAAAAAGTTTTCCATACAAAGACTTGTTTTCATATCGGTCGTTTGTATGGCAGCTACATGATATAGTGGTCCCATAAGGACCAATCTTTCACAAATCGTGTCTGCTTATGTAAAATAAATAAATGTTGAATTTCTTTGCAATAAGCTCGAAAACAAAAAAATTTTCCATACAAAGACTTGTTTTCAAATCGGTCGTTTTGGTTGGCAGCTATATGATTTAGAGGTCCGATCCGGACCAAACTTTCACAAATCGTGTACAGTTATGTCAGATGAATAAATGTTGAATTCGATTGTTGCAATAGGTTGGAAAACAAAAAATTTTCCATACAAAGACTTGTTTTTTTATCGGTCGTTTGTATGGCAGCTATATGATATATTGGTCCGATCCAGACCAATGGCTATGTATGGCTTTTATAAATAAATAAATGTTGAAATCAGTTGCAATAGCTTGAAAAACAAAAAAGGTTCCCATACAAAGACTTGTTTTCTTATCGGTCGTTTGTATGGCAGCTATATGATATAGTGATCCGATCAAGATCAAACTTTCAAACATCATGTAGGGCTATGTCAGATGAATAAATATTGAATTCACTTGCAATAGCTTGGAAAACAAAAGATCTTTCATACAAAGACTTGTTTTCATATCGGTCGTTTGTATGGCAGCTATATGATATACTATATCTATATATCTGATCCGGAACAAACTTTCGTGTACGGTTATGTCAAATTAATAAATGTTGAATTCGGTTGCAATAGGTTTGAAAACAAAAAATTTTCCATACAAAGACTTGTTTTTTTATCGGTCGTTTGTATGACAGCTATATGATATAGTGGTCCGATCCGGACCAATGGCTATGTATGGCTATGTTAAATAAACAAATGTTGAATTCGGTTGCGATAGATTGGAAAACGAAAAAATCTTCCATACAAAGACTTGTTTTCATATCGGTCGTTTGTATGGCAGCTATATGATATAGTGGTCCGATCCGGACCAATGGCTATCTATGGCTATGTTAAGTAAATAAATGTTGAATTCGGTTGCAATAGGTTGGAAAACAAAAAAATGTTCCATACAAAGACTTGTTTTTTTATCGGTCGTTTGTATGACAGCTATATGATATAGTGGTCCGATCGGAACCAAACTTTAACAAATCATGTACAGTTATGTGAGATGAATAAATGTTGAATTCGGTTGCAATAGCTTGGAAAACAAAAAAATTTTCCATACAAAGACTTGTTTTCAAATTGGACGTTTGTATGGCAGCTATATGATATAGTGGTCCGATCGGAATCAAACTTTAACAAATCATGTACAGTTATGTGAGATGAATAAATGTTGAATTCAGTTGCAATATCTTGGAAAACAAAAAAATTTTCCATACAAAGACTTGTTTTCATATCGGTCGTTTGTATGACAGCTATATGATATAGTGGTCCGATCGGAACCAAACTTTAACAAATCATGTACAGTTATGTGAGATGAATAAATTTTGAATTCAGTTGCAATATCTTGGAAAACAAAAAAATTTTCCATACAAAGGCTTGTTTTCATATCGGTCGTTTGTATGGCAGCTATATGATATAGTGGTCCCATAAGGACCAAACTTTCACAAATCGTGTCTGCTTATGTAGAATGAATAAATGTTGAATTCGGTTGCAACAGGTTGGAAAACAAAAAAATTTTCCATACAAAGACTTGTTTTCAAATCGGTCGTTTGTATGGCAGCTATATGATTTAGTGGTCCGATCCGGATCAAACTTTCACAAATCGTGTACAGTTATGTCAGATGAATAAATGTTGAATTCGATTGCAATAGGTTGGAAAACCAAAAAATTGTCCATACAAAGACTTGTTTTTTTATCGGTCGTTTGTATGGCAGCTATATGATATAGTGGTCCGATCCAGACCAATGGCTATGTATGGCTATAATAAATAAATAAATGTTGAATTCAATTGCAATAGCTTGAAAAACAAAAAAGGTTCCCATACAAAGACTTGTTTTCATATCGGTCGTTTGTATGGCAGCTATATGATATAGTGGTCCGATCCGGACCAAACTTTTACAAATCGTGTATGGCTATGTCAACTAAATAACGCTTGAATTCAGTTGCAATAGCTTGGAAAACAAAAAAGTTTTCCATACAAAGACTTGTTTTCATATCGGTCATTTGTATGGCAGCTATATATAGATTTTGTCGTCCGATCCGGTCCATACTTTCACAAATCATGTAGGGGTATGTCAAATGAATAAATTTTGAATTCGGCTGCAATAGCTTGGAAAACAAAAAAATGTTCCATACAAAGACTTGTTTTTTTATCGGTCGTTTGTATGACAGCTATATGATATAGTGGTCCGATCGGAACCAAACTTTAACAAATCATGTACAGTTATGTGAGATGAATAAATGTTGAATTCAATTGCAATAGCTTGGAAAACAAAAAAATTTTCCATACAAAGACTTGTTTTCATATCGGTCGTTTGTATGGCAGCTATATGATATAGTCGTCCAATAAGGACCAAACTTTTACAAATCATGTATCGCTATGTAAAATAAATAAATCTTGAGTTCAATTGCAATAGCTTGGAAAACAAAAAAGTTTCCCATACAAAGATTTGTGTTCATATCGGTCGTTTGTATGGCAGCTATATATAGATACAGTGGTCCGATCCGGACCAAACTTTCACAAATCGTGCAGGGGTATGTTAAATGAATAAGTGTTGAATTTGGTTGCAATAGAATGGAAAACAAAAAAGTTTTCCATACAAAGACTTGTTATCATATCGGTCGTTTGTATGGCAGCTATATGATATAGTGGTCCGATTCGGACCAATGGCTATGTATGGCTATGTTAAATAAATAAATGTTGAATTCGGTTGCAATAGGTTGGAAAACAAAAAAATTTTCCATACAAAGACTTGTTTTCATATCGGTCATTTGTATGGCAGCTATATGATACAGTGGTCCGATCCGGACCAAACTTTCACAAATCGTGTATGCCTATGCTTATTAAATAAATGTTGAATTTCTTTGCAATAAGCTCGAAAACAAAAAAATTTTCCATACAAAGACTTGTTTTCAAATCGGTCGTTTGGTTGGCAGCTATATGATTTAGAGGTCCGATCCGGACCAAACTTTCACAAATCGTGTACAGTTATGTCAGATGAATAAATGTTGAATTCGATTGCAATAGGTTGGAAAACAAAAAAATTTTCCATACAAAGACTTGTTTTTTTATCGGTCGTTTGTATGGCAGCTATATGATATATTGGTCCGATCCAGACCAATGGCTATGTATGGCTTTTATAAATAAATAAATGTTGAAATCAGTTGCAATAGCTTGAAAAACAAAAAAGGTTCCCATACAAAGACTTGTTTTCTTATCGGTCGTTTGTATGGCAGCTATATGATATAGTGATCCGATCAAGATCAAACTTTCAAACATCATGTAGGGCTATGTCAGATGAATAAATATTGAATTCACTTGCAATAGCTTGGAAAACAAAAGATCTTTCATACAAAGACTTGTTTTCATATCGGTCGTTTGTATGGCAGCTATATGATATACTATATCTATATATCTGATCCGGAACAAACTTTCGTGTACGGTTATGTCAAATTAATAAATGTTGAATTCGGTTGCAATAGGTTTGAAAACAAAAAAATTTTCCATACAAAGACTTGTTTTTTTATCGGTCGTTTGTATGACAGCTATATGATATAGTGGTCCGATCCGGACCAATGGCTATGTATGGCTATGTTAAATAAACAAATGTTGAATTCGGTTGCGATAGGTTGGAAAACAAAAAAATTTTCCATACAAAGACTTGTTTTCATATCGGTCGTTTGTATGGCAGCTATATGATATAGTGGTCCGATCCGGACCAATGGCTATCTATGGCTATGTTAAGTAAATAAATGTTGAATTCGGTTGCAATAGGTTGGAAAACAAAAAAATGTTCCATACAAAGACTTGTTTTTTTATCGGTCGTTTGTATGACAGCTATATGATATAGTGGTCCGATCGGAACCAAACTTTAACAAATCATGTACAGTTATGTGAGATGAATAAATGTTGAATTCGGTTGCAATAGCTTGGAAAACAAAAAAATTTTCCATACAAAGACTTGTTTTCAAATTGGACGTTTGTATGGCAGCTATATGATATAGTGGTCCGATCGGAATCAAACTTTAACAAATCATGTACAGTTATGTGAGATGAATAAATGTTGAATTCAGTTGCAATATCTTGGAAAACAAAAAAATTTTCCATACAAAGACTTGTTTTCATATCGGTCGTTTGTATGACAGCTATATGATATAGTGGTCCGATCGGAACCAAACTTTAACAAATCATGTACAGTTATGTGAGATGAATAAATTTTGAATTCAGTTGCAATATCTTGGAAAACAAAAAAAATTTTCCATACAAAGACTTGTTTTCATATCGGTCGTTTGTATGGCAGCTATATGATATAGTGGTCCCATAAGGACCAAACTTTCACAAATCGTGTCTGCTTATGTAGAATGAATAAATGTTGAATTCGGTTGCAACAGGTTGGAAAACAAAAAAATTTTCCATACAAAGACTTGTTTTCAAATCGGTCGTTTGTATGGCAGCTATATGATTTAGTGGTCCGATCCGGATCAAACTTTCACAAATCGTGTACAGTTATGTCAGATGAATAAATGTTGAATTCGATTGCAATAGGTTGGAAAACCAAAAAATTGTCCATACAAAGACTTGTTTTTTTATCGGTCGTTTGTATGGCAGCTATATGATATAGTGGTCCGATCCAGACCAATGGCTATGTATGGCTATAATAAATAAATAAATGTTGAATTCAATTGCAATAGCTTGAAAAACAAAAAAGGTTCCCATACAAAGACTTGTTTTCATATCGGTCGTTTGTATGGCAGCTATATGATATAGTGGTCCGATCCGGACCAAACTTTTACAAATCGTGTATGGCTATGTCAACTAAATAACGCTTGAATTCAGTTGCAATAGCTTGGAAAACAAAAAAGTTTTCCATACAAAGACTTGTTTTCATATCGGTCATTTGTATGGCAGCTATATATAGATTTTGTCGTCCGATCCGGACCATACTTTCACAAATCGTGTAGGGGTATGTCAAATGAATAAATTTTGAATTCGGCTGCAATAGCTTGGAAAACAAAAAAATGTTCCATACAAAGACTTGTTTTTTTATCGGTCGTTTGTATGACAGCTATATGATATAGTGGTCCGATCGGAACCAAACTTTAACAAATCATGTACAGTTATGTGAGATGAATAAATGTTGAATTCAATTGCAATAGCTTGGAAAACAAAAAAATTTTCCATACAAAGACTTGTTTTCATATCGGTCGTTTGTATGGCAGCTATATGATATAGTCGTCCAATAAGGACCAAACTTTTACAAATCATGTATCGCTATGTAAAATAAATAAATCTTGAGTTCAATTGCAATAGCTTGGAAAACAAAAAAGTTTCCCATACAAAGATTTGTGTTCATATCGGTCGTTTGTATGGCAGCTATATATAGATACAGTGGTCCGATCCGGACCAAACTTTCACAAATCGTGCAGGGGTATGTTAAATGAATAAGTGTTGAATTTGGTTGCAATAGAATGGAAAACAAAAAAGTTTTCCATACAAAGACTTGTTATCATATCGGTCGTTTGTATGGCAGCTATATGATATAGTGGTCCGATTCGGACCAATGGCTATGTATGGCTATGTTAAATAAATAAATGTTGAATTCGGTTGCAATAGGTTGGAAAACAAAAAATTTTCCATACAAAGACTTGTTTTCATATCGGTCATTTGTATGGCAGCTATATGATACAGTGGTCCGATCCGGACCAAACTTTCACAAATCGTGTATGCCTATGCTTATTAAATAAATGTTGAATTCCTTTGCAATAAGCTCGAAAACAAAAAAATTTTCCATACAAAGACTTGTTTTCAAATCGGACGTTTGTATGGCAGCTATATGATATAGTGGTCCGATCGGAACCAAACTTAAACAAATCATGTACAGTTATGTGAGATGAATAAATGTTGAATTCGGTTGCAATAGCTTGGAAAACAAAAAAATTTTCCATACAAAGACTTGTTTTCAAATTGGACGTTTGTATGGCAGCTATATGATATAGTGGTCCGATCGGAACCAAACTTTAACAAATCATGTACAGTTATGTGAGATGAATAAATGTTGAATTCAGTTGCAATATCTTGGAAAACAAAAAATTTTCCATACAAAGACTTGTTTTCATATCGGTCGTTTGTATGACAGCTATATGATATAGTGGTCCGATCGGAACCAAACTTTAACAAATCATGTACAGTTATGTGAGATGAATAAATTTTGAATTCAGTTGCAATATCTTGGAAAACAAAAAAATTTTCCATACAAAGACTTGTTTTCATATCGGTCGTTTGTATGGCAGCTATATGATATAGTGGTCCCATAAGGACCAAACTTTCACAAATCGTGTCTGCTTATGTAGAATGAATAAATGTTGAATTCGGTTGCAACAGGTTGGAAAACAAAAAAATTTTCCATACAAAGACTTGTTTTCAAATCGGTCGTTTGTATGGCAGCTATATGATTTAGTGGTCCGATCCGGATCAAACTTTCACAAATCGTGTACAGTTATGTCAGATGAATAAATGTTGAATTCGATTGCAATAGGTTGGAAAACCAAAAAATTGTCCATACAAAGACTTGTTTTTTTATCGGTCGTTTGTATGGCAGCTATATGATATAGTGGTCCGATCCAGACCAATGGCTATGTATGGCTATAATAAATAAATAAATGTTGAATTCAATTGCAATAGCTTGAAAAACAAAAAAGGTTCCCATACAAAGACTTGTTTTCATATCGGTCGTTTGTATGGCAGCTATATGATATAGTGGTCCGATCCGGACCAAACTTTTACAAATCGTGTATGGCTATGTCAACTAAATAACGCTTGAATTCAGTTGCAATAGCTTGGAAAACAAAAAAGTTTTCCATACAAAGACATGTTTTCATATCGGTCATTTGTATGGCAGCTATATATAGATTTTGTCGTCCGATCCGGACCATACTTTCACAAATCATGTAGGGGTATGTCAAATGAATAAATTTTGAATTCGGCTGCAATAGCTTGGAAAACAAAAAAATTTTCCATACAAAGACTTGTTTTCATATCGGTCGTTTGTATGGCAGCTATATATAGATATAGTGGTCCGATCCAGACCAAACTTTCACAAATCGTACAGGGGTATGTTAAATAAACAAATGTTGAATTTGGTTGCAATAGAATGGAAAACAAAAAAATTTTCCTTACAAAGATTTGTTTTCATATCGGTCGTTTGTATGGCAGCTATATGATATACTATATCTTTATATCTGATCCGGAACAAACTTTCACAAATCGTGTACGGTTATGTCAAATGAATAAATGTTGAATTCGGTTGCAATAGGTTGGAAAACAAAAAAAATTTCCATACAAAGACTTGTTTTCATATCGGTCGTTTGTATGGCAGCTATATGATATAGTGGTCCGATCCTGACCAATGGCTATGTATGGCTATGTTAAATAAATAAATGTTGAATTCGGTTGTAATAGGTTGGTAAACAAAAAAATTTTCCATACAAAGACTTGTTTTCATATCGGTCGTTTGTATGGCAGCTATATGATATAGTGCTCCGATCCGGACCAATGGCTATGTATGGCTATGTTAAATAAATAAATGTTGAATTCGGTTGCAATAGGTTGGAAAACAAAAAAATTTTCCATACAAAGACTTGTTTTCATATCGGTCGTTTGTATGGCAGCTATATGATATAGTGCTCCGATCCGGACCAATGGCTATGTATGGCTATGTTAAATAAATAAATGTTGAATTCGGTTGCAATAGGTTGGAAAACAAAAAAATTTTCCATACAAAGACTTGTTTTCATATCGGTCGTTTGTATGGCAGCTATATATAGATATAGTGGTCCGATCCAGACCAAACTTTCACAAATCGTGCAGGGGTATGTTAAATAAACAAATGTTGAATTTGGTTGCAATAGAATGGAAAACAAAAAAATTTTCCTTACAAAGATTTGTTTTCATATCGGTCGTTTGTATGGCAGCTATATGATATACTATATCTTTATATCTGATCCGGAACAAACTTTCACAAATCGTGTACGGTTATGTCAAATGAATAAATGTTGAATTCGGTTGCAATAGGTTGGAAAACAAAAAAATTTCCATACAAAGACTTGTTTTCATATCGGTCGTTTGTATGGCAGCTATATGATATAGTGGTCCGATCCTGACCAATGGCTATGTATGGCTATGTTAAATAAATAAATGTTGAATTCGGTTGTAATAGGTTGGTAAACAAAAAAATTTTCTATACAAAGACTTGTTTTCATATCGGTCGTTTGTATGGCAGCTATATGATATAGTGCTCCGATCCGGACCAATGGCTATGTATGGCTATGTTAAATAAATAAATGTTGAATTCGGTTGCAATAGGTTGGAAAACAAAAAAATTTTCCATACAAAGACTTGTTTTCATATCGGTCGTTTGTATGGCAGCTATATGATATAGTGCTCCGATCCGGACCAATGGCTATGTATGGCTATATTAAATAAATAAATGTTGAATTCGGTTGCAATAGGTTGGAAAACAAAAAAATTTTCCATACAAAGACTTGTTTTCATATCGGTCGTTTGTATGGCAGCTATATATAGATATAGTGGTCCGATCCAGACCAAACTTTCACAAATCGTGCAGGGGTATGTTAAATAAACAAATGTTGAATTTGGTTGCAATAGAATGGAAAACAAAAAATTTTCCTTACAAAGATTTGTTTTCATATCGGTCGTTTGTATGGCAGCTATATGATATACTATATCTTTATATCTGATCCGGAACAAACTTTCACAAATCGTGTACGGTTATGTCAAATGAATAAATGTTGAATTCGGTTGCAATAGGTTGGAAAACAAAAAAATTTCCATACAAAGACTTGTTTTCATATCGGTCGTTTGTATGGCAGCTATATGATATAGTGGTCCGATCCTGACCAATGGCTATGTATGGCTATATTAAATAAATAAATGTTGAATTCGGTTGTAATAGGTTGGTAAACAAAAAATTTTCCATACAAAGACTTGTTTTCATATCGGTCGTTTGTATGGCAGCTATATGATATAGTGCTCCGATCCGGACCAATGGCTATGTATGGCTATGTTAAATAAATAAATGTTGAATTCGGTTGCAATAGGTTGGAAAACAAAAAAATTTTCCATACAAAGACTTGTTTTCATATCGGTCGTTTGTATGGCAGCTATATGATATAGTGCTCCGATCCGGACCAATGGCTATGTATGGCTATGTTAAATAAATTAATGTTGATCTCGGTTGCAATAGGTTGGAAAACAAAAAAATTTTCCATACAAAGACTTGTTTTCAAATCGGTCGTTTGTATGGCAGCTATATGATTTAGTGGTCCCATCCGGACCAAACTTTCACAAATCGTGTACAGTTATGTCAGTTGAATAAATGTTGAATTCGATTGCAATAGGTTGGAAAACAAAAAAATTGTCCATACAAAGACTTGTTTTTTTATCGGTCGTTTGTATGGCAGCTATAGTGGATATAGTGGTCCGATCCAGACCAATGGCTAATCGTGTATGGCTATAATAAATAAATAAATGTTGAATTTGGTTGCAATAGCTTGAAAAACAAAAAGGTTCCCATACAAAGACTTGTTTTCATATCGGTCGTTTGTATGGCAGCTATATGATATAGTGGTCCGATCGGAACCAAACTTTAACAAATCATGTACAGTTATGTGAGATGAATAAATGTTGAATTCAGTTGCAATATCTTGGAAAACAAAAAAATTTTCCATACAAAGACTTGTTTTCATATCGGTCGTTTGTATGACAGCTATATGATATAGTGGTCCGATCGGAACCAAACTTTAACAAATCATGTACAGTTATGTGAGATGAATAAATTTTGAATTCAGTTGCAATATCTTGGAAAACAAAAAAATTTTCCATACAAAGACTTGTTTTCATATCGGTCGTTTGTATGGCAGCTATATGATATAGTGGTCCGATATGGACCAAACTTTCACAAATCGTGTCTGCTTATGTAGAATAAATAAATGTTGAATTCGGTTGCAATAGGTTGGAAAACAAAAAAGTTTTCCATACAAAGACTTGTTTTCAAATCGGTCGTTTGTATGGCAGCTATATGATTTAGTGGTCCGATCCGGATCAAACTTTCACAAATCGTGTACGGCTATATCAGATAAATAAATGTTGAATTCGATTGCAATAGGTTGGAAAACCAAAAAATTGTCCATACAAAGACTTGTTTTTATATCGGTCGTTTGTATGGCAGCTATATGATATAGTGGTCCGATCCAGACCAAACTGTCTATGTATGGCTATATTAAATAAATAAATGTTGAATTCAGTTGCAATAGCTTGGAAAACAAAAAAGTTTCCCATACAAAGACTTGTTTTCATATCGGTCGTTTGTATGGCAGCTATATGATATAGTAGTCCGATCCGGACCAAACTTTTACAAATCGTGTATGGCTATATCAAATAAACAAATCTTGAATTCGGTTGCAATAGGTTGGAAAACAAAAAAGTTTTCCATACAAAGACTTGTTTTCAAATCGGTCATTTGTATGGCAGCTATATATAGATTTAGTCGTCCGATCCGGACCAAACTTTCACAAATCATGTAGGGCTATGTCAAATAAATAAATTTTGAATTCGGCTGCAATAGCTTGGAAAACAAAAAAATTTTCCATACAAAGACTTGTTTTCATATCGGTCGTTTGTATGGCAGCTATATATAGATATAGTGGTCCGATCCAGACCAAACTTTCACAAATCGTACAGGGGTATGTTAAATAAACAAATGTTGAATTTGGTTGCAATAGAATGGAAAACAAAAAAATTTTCCATACAAAGACTTGTTTTCATATCGGTCGTTTGTATGGCAGCTATATGATATACTATATCTTTATATCTGATCCGGACCAAACTTTCACAAATCGTGTACGGTTATGTCAAATGAATAAACGTTGAATTCGGTTGCAATAGCTTGGAAAACAAAAAAGTTTTCCATACAAAGACTTGTTTTCAAATCGGTCGTTTGTATGGCAGCTATATGATATAGTGGTCCGATCCAGACCAATGGCTATGTATGGCTATGTTAAATAAATAAATGTTGAATTCGGTTGTAATAGGTTGGTAAACAAAAAAATTTTCCATACAAAGACTTGTTTTCATATCGGTCGTTTGTATGGCAGCTATATGATATAGTGCTCCGATCCGGACCAAATGGCTATGTATGGCTATGTTAAATAAATAAATGTTGAATTTGGTTGCAATAGGATGGAAAACAAAAAATTTTCCATACAAAGACTTGTTTTCATATCGGTCGTTTGTATGGCAGCTATATGATATACTGGTCCGATAAGGACCAAACTTTTACAAATTATGTATGGCTATAATAAATAAATAAATGTTGAATTCAGTTGCAATAGCTTGGAAAACAAAAAAGTTTCCCATACAAAGACTTGTTTTCATATCGGTCATTTGTATGGCAGCTATATATAGATATAGTGGTCCGATGCGGACCAAACTTTCACAAATCGTGTAGGGGTATGTCAAATGAATAAATGTTGAATTCGGTTGCAATAGGTTGGAAAACAAAAAAATGTTCCATACAAAGACTTGTTTTTTTATCGGTCGTTTGTATGACAGCTATATGATATAGTGGTCCGATCCGGACCAACTGGCTATGTATGGCTATGTTAAATAAACAAATGTTGAATTCGGTTGCAATAGGTTGGAAAACAAAAAAATTTCCATACAAAGACTTGTTTTCATATCGGTCGTTTGTATGGCAGCTATATGATATAGTGGTCCGATCCTGACCAATGGCTATGTATGGCTATGTTAAATAAATAAATGTTGAATTCGGTTGTAATAGGTTGGTAAACAAAAAAATTTTCCATACAAAGACTTGTTTTCATATCGGTCGTTTGTATGGCAGCTATATGATATAGTGCTCCGATCCGGACCAAACTGGCTATGTATGGCTATGTTAAATAAATAAATGTTGAATTCGGTTGCAATAGGTTGGAAAACAAAAAAATTTTCCATACAAAGACTTGTTTTCATATCGGTCGTTTGTATGGAAGCTATATGATATAGTGGTCCGATCCGGACCAATGGCTATGTATGGCTATGTTAAATAAATAAATGTTGAATTTGGTTGCAATAGAATGGAAAACAAAAAAATTTTCCATACAAAGACTTGTTTTCATATCGGTCGTTTGTATGGCAGCTATATGATATAGTGGTCCAATAAGGACCAAACTTTTACAAATCATGTATGGCTATAATAAATAAATAAATGTTGAATTCAGTTGCAATAGCTTGGAAAACAAAAAAGTTTCCCATACAAAGACTTGTTTTCATATCGGACATTTGTATGGCAGCTATATATAGATATATTGGTCCGATGCGGACCAAACTTTCACAAATCGTGTAGGGGTATGTCAAATGAATAAATGTTGAATTCGGTTGCAATAGGTTGGAAAACAAAAAAGTTTTCCATACAAAGACTTGTTTTCATATCGGTCGTTTGTATGGCAGCTATATGATATAGTGCTCCGATCCGGACCAATTGGCTATGTATGGCTATGTTAAATAAACAAATGTTGAATTCGGTTGCAATAGGTTGGAAAACAAAAAAATTTTCCATACAAAGACTTGTTTTCATATCGGTCGTTTGTATGGCAGCTATATGATATAGTGCTCCGATCCGGACCAATGGCTATGTATGGCTATGTTAAATAAATAAATGTTGAATTCGGTTGCAATAGGTTGGAAAACAAAAAATTTTCCATACAAAGACTTGTTTTCATATCGGTCGTTTGTATGGCAGCTATATGATATAGTGCTCCGATCCGGACCAATGGCTATGTATGGCTATGTTAAATAAATAAGTGTTGAATTTGGTTGCAATAGAATGGAAAACAAAAAAATTTTCCATACAAAGACTTGTTTTCATATCGGTCGTTTGTATGGCAGCTATATGATATACTGGTCCAATAAGGACCAAACTTTTACAAATTATGTATGGCTATAATAAATAAATAAATCTTGAATTCAGTTGCAATAGCTTGGAAAACAAAAAAGTTTCCCATACAAAGACTTGTTTTCATATCGGACATTTGTATGGCAGCTATATATAGATATATTGGTCCGATGCGGACCAAACTTTCACAAATCGTGTAGGGGTATGTCAAATGAATAAATGTTGAATTCGGTTGCAATAGGTTGGAAAACAAAAAAATGTTCCATACAAAGACTTGTTTTTTTATCGGTCGTTTGTATGACAGCTATATGATATAGTGGTCCGATCCGGACCAATGGCTATGTATGGCTATGTTAAATAAACAAATGTTGAATTCGGTTGCAATAGGTTGGAAAACAAAAAAATTTCCATACAAAGACTTGTTTTCATATCGGTCGTTTGTATGGCAGCTATATGATATAGTGGTCCGATCCTGACCAATGGCTATGTATGGCTATGTTAAATAAATAAATGTTGAATTCGGTTGTAATAGGTTGGTAAACAAAAAAATTTTCCATACAAAGACTTGTTTTCATATCGGTCGTTTGTATGGCAGCTATATGATATAGTGCTCCGATCCGGACCAATGGCTATGTATGGCTATGTTAAATAAATAAATGTTGAATTCGGTTGCAATAGGTTGGAAAACAAAAAAATTTTCCATACAAAGACTTGTTTTCATATCGGTCGTTTGTATGGAAGCTATATGATATAGTGGTCCGATCCGGACCAATGGCTATGTATGGCTATGTTAAATAAATAAGTGTTGAATTTGGTTGCAATAGAATGGAAAACAAAAAAATTTTCCATACAAAGACTTGTTTTCATATCGGTCGTTTGTATGGCAGCTATATGATATAGTGGTCCAATAAGGACCAAACTTTTACAAATCATGTATGGCTATAATAAATAAATAAATCTTGAATTCAGTTGCAATAGCTTGGAAAACAAAAAAGTTTCCCATACAAAGACTTGTTTTCATATCGGACATTTGTATGGCAGCTATATATAGATATATTGGTCCGATGCGGACCAAACTTTCACAAATCGTGTAGGGGTATGTCAAATGAATAAATGTTGAATTCGGTTGCAATAGGTTGGAAAACAAAAAAATGTTCCATACAAAGACTTGTTTTTTTATCGGTCGTTTGTATGACAGCTATATGATATAGTGGTCCGATAAGGATCAAACTTTACAAATCATGTATGGCTATAATAAATAAATAAATCTTGAGTTTAGTTGCAAAAAAGTTTCCCATACATTGTATGGCAGCTATATATAGATATAGTGGTCGGATCCGGACCAACCTTTAACAAATCGTGCAGGGGTATGTTAAATGAATAAGTGTTGAATTTGGTTGCAATAGAATGGAAAACAAAAAAGTTTTCCATACAAAGACTTGTTTTCATATCGGTCGTTTGTATGGCAGCTATATGATATAGTGGTCCCATAAGGACCAATCTTTCACAAATCATGTCTGCTTATGTAAAATAAATAAATGTTGAATTCCTTTGCAATAAGCTCGAAAACAAAAAAATTTTCCATACAAAGAGTTGTTTTCAAATCGGTCGTTTGTATGGCAGCTATATGATTTAGTGGTCCGATCCGGACCAAACTTTCACAAATCGTGTACAGTTATGTCAGATGAATAAATGTTAAATTCGATTGCAATAGGTTGGAAAACAAAAAAATTTTCCATACAAAGACTTGTTTTTTTATCGGTCGTTTGTATGGCAGCTATATGATATATTGGTCCGATCCAGACCAATGGCTATGTATGGCTTTTATAAATAAATAAATGTTGAAATCAGTTGCAATAGCTTGAAAAACAAAAAAGGTTCCCATACAAAGACTTGTTTTCATATCGGTCGTTTGTATGGCAGCTATATGATATAGTGGTCCGATCCGGACCAAACTTTTACAAATCATGTATGGCTATAATAAATAAATAAATCTTAAATTCAGTTGCAATAGCTTGGAAAACAAAAAAGTTTCCCATACAAAGACTTGTTTTCATATCGGACATTTGTATGGCAGCTATATATAGATATATTGGTCCGATGCGGACCAAACTTTCACAAATCGTGTAGGGGTATGTCAAATGAATAAATGTTGAATTCGGTTGCAATAGGTTGGAAAACAAAAAAATGTTCCATACAAAGACTTGTTTTCATATCGGTCGTTTGTATGGCAGCTATATGATATAGTGGTCCGATCCGGACCAATGGCTATGTATGGTTAAATAAACAAATGTTGAATTCGGTTGCAATAGGTTGGAAAACAAAAAAATGTTCCATACAAAGACTTGTTTTTTTATCGGTCGTTTGTATGGCAGCTATATGATATATTGGTCCGATCCAGACCAATGGCTATGTATGGCTTTTATAAATAAATAAATGTTGAAATCAGTTGCAATAGCTTGAAAAACAAAAAAGGTTCCCATACAAAGACTTGTTTTCATATCGGTCGTTTGTATGGCAGCTATATGATATAGTGGTCCGATCCGGACCAAACTTTCACAAATCGCGTATGGCTATGTCAAATAAATAACGCTTGAATTCAGTTGCAATAGCTTGGAAAACAAAAAGTTTTCCATACAAAGACTTTTTTTCATATCGGTCATTTGTATGGCAGCTATATTTGTATATAGTAGTCCGATCCGGACCATACTTTCACAAATCATGTAGGGGTATGTCAAATGAATAAATTTTGATTTTGGTTGCAATAGCTTGGAAAACAAAAAAATTTTCCATACAAAGACTTGTTTTCATATCGGTCGTTTGTATGGCAGCTATATGATATAGTGGTCCGATAAGGACCAAACTTTTACAAATCATGTATGGCTATATCAAATACATAAATCTTGAGTTCAATTGCAATAGCTTGGAAAACAAAAAAGTTTCCCATACAAAGATTTGTGTTCATATCGGTCGTTTGTATGGCAGCTATATATAGATATAGTGGTCCGATCCAGACCAAACTTTCACAAATCGTGCAGGGGTATGTTAAATAAACAAATGTTGAATTTGGTTGCAATAGAATGGAAAACAAAAAAATTTTCCTTACAAAGATTTGTTTTCATATCGGTCGTTTGTATGGCAGCTATATGATATACTATATCTTTATATCTGATCCGGAACAAACTTTCACAAATCGTGTACGGTTATGTCAAATGAATAAATGTTGAATTCGGTTGCAATAGGTTGGAAAACAAAAAGTTTTCCATACAAAGACTTGTTTTCATATCGGTCGTTTGTATGGCAGCTATATGATATAGTGGTCCGATCCTGACCAATGGCTATGTATGGCTATGTTAAATAAATAAATGTTGAATTCGGTTGTAATAGGTTGGTAAACAAAAAAAATTTTCCATACAAAGACTTGTTTTCATATCGGTCGTTTGTATGGCAGCTATATGATATAGTGCTCCGATCCGGACCAATGGCTATGTATGGCTATGTTAAATAAATAAATGTTGAATTCGGTTGCAATAGGTTGGAAAACAAAAAAATTTTCCATACAAAGACTTGTTTTCATATCGGTCGTTTGTATGGCAGCTATATGATATAGTGCTCCGATCCGGACCAATGGCTATGTATGGCTATGTTAAATAAATAAATGTTGAATTCGGTTGCAATAGGTTGAAAAACAAAAAAATTTTCCATACAAAGACTTGTTTTCATATTGGTCGTTTGTATGGCAGCTATATGATATAGTGATCCGATAAGGACCAATCTTTTACAAATCATGTATGGCTATATCAAATTCATAAATCTTGAGTTGAATTGCAATAGCTTGGAAAACAAAAAAGTTTCCCATACAAAGATTTGTGTTCATATCGGTCGTTTGTATGGCAGCTATATATAGATATAGTGGTCCGATCCAGACCAAACTTTCACAAATCGTGCAGGGGTATGTTAAATAAACAAATGTTGAATTTGGTTGCAATAGAATGGAAAACAGAAAAATTTTCCTTACAAAGACTTGTTTTCATATCGGTCGTTTGTATGGCAGCTATATGATATACTATATCTTTATATCTGATCCGGAACAAACTTTCACAAATCGTGTACGGTTATGTTGCAATAGGTTGGAAAACAAAAAAATTTTCCATACAAAGACTTGTTTTTTTATCGGTCGTTTGTATGACAGCTATATGATATAGTGGTCCGATCCGGACCAATGGCTATGTATGGCTATGTTAAATAAACAAATGTTGAATTCGGTTGCAATAGGTTGGAAAACAAAAAAATTTTCCATACAAAGACTTGTTTTCATATCGGTCGTTTGTATGGCAGCTATATGATATAGTGCTCCGATCCGACCAATGGCTATGTATGGCTATGTTAAATAAATAAATGTTGAATTCGGTTGCAATAGGTTGGAAAACAAAAAAATTTTCCATACAAAGACTTGTTTTCATATCGGTCGTTTGTATGGCAGCTATATGATATAGTGCTCCGATCCGACCAATGGCTATGTATGGCTATGTTAAATAAATAAGTGTTGAATTTGGTTGCAATAGAATGGAAAACAAAAAAATTTTCCATACAAAGACTTGTTTTCATATCGGTCGTTTGTATGGCAGCTATATGATATACTGGTCCAATAAGGACCAAACTTTTACAAATTATGTATGGCTATAATAAATAAATAAATCTTGAATTCAGTTGCAATAGCTTGGAAAACAAAAAAGTTTCCCATACAAAGACTTGTTTTCATATCGGACATTTGTATGGCAGCTATATATAGATATATTGGTCCGATGCGGACCAAACTTTCTCAAATCGTGGCGGGGTATGTCAAATGAATAAATGTTGAATTCGGTTGCAATAGGTTGGAAAACAAAAAAATGTTCCATACAAAGACTTGTTTTTTTATCGGTCGTTTGTATGACAGCTATATGATATAGTGGTCCGATCCGACCAATGGCTATGTATGGCTATGTTAAATAAACAAATGTTGAATTCGGTTGCAATAGGTTGGAAAACAAAAAAATTTCCATACAAAGACTTGTTTTCATATCGGTCGTTTGTATGGCAGCTATATGATATAGTGGTCCGATCCTGACCAATGGCTATGTATGGCTATGTTAAATAAATAAATGTTGAATTCGGTTGTAATAGGTTGGTAAACAAAAAAATTTTCCATACAAAGACTTGTTTTCATATCGGTCGTTTGTATGGCAGCTATATGATATAGTGCTCCGATCCGACCAATGGCTATGTATGGCTATGTTAAATAAATAAATGTTGAATTCGGTTGCAATAGGTTGGAAAACAAAAATTTTCCATACAAAGACTTGTTTTCATATCGGTCGTTTGTATGGAAGCTATATGATATAGTGGTCCGATCCGGACCAATGGCTATGTATGGCTATGTTAAATAAATAAGTGTTGAATTTGGTTGCAATAGAATGGAAAACAAAAAAAATTTTCCATACAAAGACTTGTTTTCATATCGGTCGTTTGTATGGCAGCTATATGATATAGTGGTCCAATAAGGACCAAACTTTTACAAATCATGTATGGCTATAATAAATAAATAAATCTTGAATTCAGTTGCAATAGCTTGGAAAACAAAAAAGTTTCCCATACAAAGACTTGTTTTCATATCGGACATTTGTATGGCAGCTATATATAGATATATTGGTCCGATGCGGACCAAACTTTCACAAATCGTGTAGGGGTATGTCAAATGAATAAATGTTGAATTCGGTTGCAATAGGTTGGAAAACAAAAAAATGTTCCATACAAAGACTTGTTTTTTTATCGGTCGTTTGTATGACAGCTATATGATATAGTGGTCCGATAAGGATCAAACTTTTACAAATCATGTATGGCTATAATAAATAAATAAATCTTGAGTTTAGTTGCAAAAAAGTTTCCCATACATTGTATGGCAGCTATATATAGATATAGTGGTCGGATCCGGACCAACCTTTAACAAATCGTGCAGGGGTATGTTAAATGAATAAGTGTTGAATTTGGTTGCAATAGAATGGAAAACAAAAAAGTTTTCCATACAAAGACTTGTTTTCATATCGGTCGTTTGTATGGCAGCTATATGATATAGTGGTCCCATAAGGACCAATCTTTCACAAATCATGTCTGCTTATGTAAAATAAATAAATGTTGAATTCCTTTGCAATAAGCTCGAAAACAAAAAAATTTTCCATACAAAGAGTTGTTTTCAAATCGGTCGTTTGTATGGCAGCTATATGATTTAGTGGTCCGATCCGGACCAAACTTTCACAAATCGTGTACAGTTATGTCAGATGAATAAATGTTAAATTCGATTGCAATAGGTTGGAAAACAAAAAAATTTTCCATACAAAGACTTGTTTTTTTATCGGTCGTTTGTATGGCAGCTATATGATATATTGGTCCGATCCAGACCAATGGCTATGTATGGCTTTTATAAATAAATAAATGTTGAAATCAGTTGCAATAGCTTGAAAAACAAAAAAAAGGTTCCCATACAAAGACTTGTTTTCATATCGGTCGTTTGTATGGCAGCTATATGATATAGTGGTCCGATCCGGACCAAACTTTTACAAATCATGTATGGCTATAATAAATAAATAAATCTTAAATTCAGTTGCAATAGCTTGGAAAACAAAAAAAGTTTCCCATACAAAGACTTGTTTTCATATCGGACATTTGTATGGCAGCTATATATAGATATATTGGTCCGATGCGGACCAAACTTTCACAAATCGTGTAGGGGTATGTCAAATGAATAAATGTTGAATTCGGTTGCAATAGGTTGGAAAACAAAAAAATGTTCCATACAAAGACTTGTTTTCATATCGGTCGTTTGTATGGCAGCTATATGATATAGTGGTCCGATCCGGACCAATGGCTATGTATGGTTAAATAAACAAATGTTGAATTCGGTTGCAATAGGTTGGAAAACAAAAAAATGTTCCATACAAAGACTTGTTTTTTTATCGGTCGTTTGTATGGCAGCTATATGATATATTGGTCCGATCCAGACCAATGGCTATGTATGGCTTTTATAAATAAATAAATGTTGAAATCAGTTGCAATAGCTTGAAAAACAAAAAAGGTTCCCATACAAAGACTTGTTTTCATATCGGTCGTTTGTATGGCAGCTATATGATATAGTGGTCCGATCCGGACCAAACTTTCACAAATCGCGTATGGCTATGTCAAATAAATAACGCTTGAATTCAGTTGCAATAGCTTGGAAAACAAAAAAGTTTTCCATACAAAGACTTTTTTTTCATATCGGTCATTTGTATGGCAGCTATATTTGTATATAGTAGTCCGATCCGGACCATACTTTCACAAATCATGTAGGGGTATGTCAAATGAATAAATTTTGATTTTGGTTGCAATAGCTTGGAAAACAAAAAAATTTTCCATACAAAGACTTGTTTTCATATCGGTCGTTTGTATGGCAGCTATATGATATAGTGGTCCGATAAGGACCAAACTTTTACAAATCATGTATGGCTATATCAAATACATAAATCTTGAGTTCAATTGCAATAGCTTGGAAAACAAAAAAGTTTCCCATACAAAGATTTGTGTTCATATCGGTCGTTTGTATGGCAGCTATATATAGATATAGTGGTCCGATCCAGACCAAACTTTCACAAATCGTGCAGGGGTATGTTAAATAAACAAATGTTGAATTTGGTTGCAATAGAATGGAAAACAAAAAAATTTTCCTCACAAAGATTTGTTTTCATATCGGTCGTTTGTATGGCAGCTATATGATATACTATATCTTTTTATATCTGATCCGGAACAAACTTTCACAAATCGTGTACGGTTATGTTGCAATAGGTTGGAAAACAAAAAATTTTCCATACAAAGACTTGTTTTTTTATCGGTCGTTTGTATGACAGCTATATGATATAGTGGTCCGATCCGGACCAATGGCTATGTATGGCTATGTTAAATAAACAAATGTTGAATTCGGTTGCAATAGGTTGGAAAACAAAAAAATTTTCCATACAAAGACTTGTTTTCATATCGGTCGTTTGTATGGCAGCTATATGATATAGTGGTCCGATCCGGACCAATGGCTATGTATGGTATAAATAAACAAATGTTGAATTCGGTTGCAATAGGTTGGAAAACAAAAAAATGTTCCATACAAAGACTTGTTTTTTTATCGGTCGTTTGTATGGCAGCTATATGATATATTGGTCCGATCCAGACCAATGGCTAATGTATGGCTTTTTATAAATAAATAAATGTTGAAATCAGTTGCAATAGCTTGAAAAACAAAAAGGTTCCCATACAAAGACTTGTCACTATCAATTTCAAGCAATAGGTTGGAAAACAAAAAAATTTTCCATACAAAGACTTGTTTTTTATCGGTCGTTTGTATGGCAGCTATATGATATATTGGTCCGATCCAGACCAAACTTTTACAAATCGCGTGTGGCTATGTCAAATAAACAACACTTAAATTCAGTTGCAATAGCTTGGAAAACAAAAAAGTTTTCCATACAAAGACTTTTTTTCATATCGGTCATTTGTATGGCAGCTATATATAGATATAGTAGTCCGATCCGGACCATACTTTCACAAATCATGTAGGGGTATGTCAAATGAATAAATTTTGATTTTGGTTGCAATAGCTTGGAAAACAAAAAAATTTTCCATACAAAGACTTGTTTTCATATCGGTCGTTTGTATGGCAGCTATATGATATAGTGATCCGATAAGGACCAATCTTTTACAAATCATGTATGGCTATATCAAATTCATAAATCTTGAGTTGAATTGCAATAGCTTGGAAAACAAAAAAGTTTCCCATACAAAGATTTGTGTTCATATCGGTCGTTTGTATGGCAGCTATATATAGATATAGTGGTCCGATCCAGACCAAACTTTCACAAATCGTGCAGGGGTATGTTAAATAAGCAAATGTTGAATTTGGTTGCAATAGAATGGAAAAAAAAAATTTTCCTTACAAAGATTTGTTTTCATATCGGTCGTTTGTATGGCAGCTATATGATATACTATATCTTTATATCTGATCCGGAACAAACTTTCACAAATCGTGTACGGTTATTAATAAATAAATGGGTTGCAATAGGTTGGAAAACAAAAAAATTTTCCATACAAAGACTTGTTTTTTTATCGGTCGTTTGTATGACAGCTATATGATATAGTGGTCCGATCCGGACCAATGGCTATGTATGGCTATGTTAAATAAACAAATGTTGAATTCGGTTGCAATAGGTTGGAAAACAAAAAAATTTTCCATACAAAGACTTGTTTTCATATCGGTCGTTTGTATGGCAGCTATATGATATAGTGCTCCGATCCGGACCAATGGCTATGTATGGCTATGTTAAATAAATAAATGTTGAATTCGGTTGCAATAGGTTGGAAAACAAAAAATTTTCCATACAAAGACTTGTTTTCATATCGGTCGTTTGTATGGCAGCTATTTGATATAGTGCTCCGATCCGGACCAATGGCTATGTATGGCTATGTTAAATAAATAAGTGTTGAATTTGGTTGCAATAGAATGGAAAACAAAAAAATTTTCCATACAAAGACTTGTTTTCATATCGGTCGTTTGTATGGCAGCTATATGATATACTGGTCCAATAAGGACCAAACTTTTACAAATTATGTATGGCTATAATAAATAAATAAATCTTGAATTCAGTTGCAATAGCTTGGAAAACAAAAAAGTTTCCCATACAAAGACTTGTTTTCATATCGGACATTTGTATGGCAGCTATATATAGATATATTGGTCCGATGCGGACCAAACTTTCACAAATCGTGTAGGGGTATGTCAAATGAATAAATGTTGAATTCGGTTGCAATAGGTTGGAAAACAAAAAAATGTTCCATACAAAGACTTGTTTTTTTATCGGTCGTTTGTATGACAGCTATATGATATAGTGGTCCGATCCGGACCAATGGCTATGTATGGCTATGTTAAATAAACAAATGTTGAATTCGGTTGCAATAGGTTGGAAAACAAAAAAAATTTCCATACAAAGACTTGTTTTCATATCGGTCGTTTGTATGGCAGCTATATGATATAGTGGTCCGATCCTGACCAATGGCTATGTATGGCTATGTTAAATAAATAAATGTTGAATTCGGTTGTAATAGGTTGGTAAACAAAAAATTTTCCATACAAAGACTTGTTTTCATATCGGTCGTTTGTATGGCAGCTATATGATATAGTGCTCCGATCCGGACCAATGGCTATGTATGGCTATGTTAAATAAATAAATGTTGAATTCGGTTGCAATAGGTTGGAAAACAAAAAAATTTTCCATACAAAGACTTGTTTTCATATCGGTCGTTTGTATGGAAGCTATATGATATAGTGGTCCGATCCGGACCAATGGCTATGTATGGCTATGTTAAATAAATAAGTGTTGAATTTGGTTGCAATAGAATGGAAAACAAAAAAATTTTCCATACAAAGACTTGTTTTCATATCGGTCGTTTGTATGGCAGCTATATGATATAGTGGTCCAATAAGGACCAAACTTTTACAAATCATGTATGGCTATAATAAATAAATAAATCTTGAATTCAGTTGCAATAGCTTGGAAAACAAAAAAGTTTCCCATACAAAGACTTGTTTTCATATCGGACATTTGTATGGCAGCTATATATAGATATATTGGTCCGATGCGGACCAAACTTTCACAAATCGTGTAGGGGTATGTCAAATGAATAAATGTTGAATTCGGTTGCAATAGGTTGGAAAACAAAAAAATGTTCCATACAAAGACTTGTTTTTTTATCGGTCGTTTGTATGACAGCTATATGATATAGTGGTCCGATAAGGATCAAACTTTTACAAATCATGTATGGCTATAATAAATAAATAAATCTTGAGTTTAGTTGTCAAAAAAGTTTCCCATACAATTATGTTGTATGGCAGCTATATATAGATATAGTGGTCGGATCCGGACCAACCTTTAACAAATCGTGCAGGGGTATGTTAAATGAATAAGTGTTGAATTTGGTTGCAATAGAATGGAAAACAAAAAAGTTTTCCATACAAAGACTTGTTTTCATATCGGTCGTTTGTATGGCAGCTATATGATATAGTGGTCCCATAAGGACCAATCTTTCACAAATCATGTCTGGTTATGTAAAATAAATAAATGTTGAATTCCTTTGCAATAAGCTCGAAAAACAAAAAATTTTCCATACAAAGAGTTGTTTTCAAATCGGTCGTTTGTATGGCAGCTATATGATTTAGTGGTCCGATCCGGACCAAACTTTCACAAATCGTGTACAGCTATGTCAGATGAATAAATGTTGAATTCGGTTGCAATAGGTTGGAAAACAAAAAATTTTCCATACAAAGACTTGTTTTTTTATCGGTCGTTTGTATGGCAGCTATATGATATATTGGTCCGATCCAGACCAATGGCTATGTATGGCTTTTATAAATAAATAAATGTTGAAATCAGTTGCAATAGCTTGAAAAACAAAAAAAGGTTCCCATACAAAGACTTGTTTTCATATCGGTCGTTTGTATGGCAGCTATATGATATAGTGGTCCGATCCGGACCAAACTTTCACAAATCGCGTATGGCTATAGTCAAATAAATAAATGTTGAATTCAGTTGCAATAGCTTGGAAAACAAAAAAGTTTTCCATACAAAGACTTTTTTTCATATCGGTCATTTGTATGGCAGCTATATTTGTATATAGTAGTCCGATCCGGACCATACTTTCACAAATCATGTAGGGGTATGTCAAATGAATAAATTTTGATTTTGGTTGCAATAGCTTGGAAAACAAAAAATTTTCCATACAAAGACTTGTTTTCATATCGGTCGTTTGTATGGCAGCTATATGATATAGTGGTCCGATAAGGACCAAACTTTTACAAATCATGTATGGCTATATCAAATACATAAATCTTGAGTTCAATTGCAATAGCTTGGAAAACAAAAAAGTTTCCCATACAAAGATTTGTGTTCATATCGGTCGTTTGTATGGCAGCTATATATAGATATAGTGGTCCGATCCAGACCAAACTTTCACAAATCGTGCAGGGGTATGTTAAATAAACAAATGTTGAATTTGGTTGTAATAGAATGGAAAACAAAAAATTTTCCTTACAAAGATTTGTTTTCATATCGGTCGTTTGTATGGCAGCTATATGATATACTATATCTTTATATCTGATCCGGAACAAACTTTCACAAATCGTGTACGGTTGTTGTAATAGGTTGGAAAACAAAAAATTTTCCATACAAAGACTTGTTTTTTTATCGGTCGTTTGTATGACAGCTATATGATATAGTGGTCCGATCCGGACCAATGGCTATGTATGGCTATGTTAAATAAACAAATGTTGAATTCGGTTGCAATAGGTTGGAAAACAAAAAAATTTTCCATACAAAGACTTGTTTTCATATCGGTCGTTTGTATGGCAGCTATATGATATAGTGGTCCGATCCGACCAATGGCTAATGTATGGTTAAATAAACAAATGTTGAATTCGGTTGCAATAGGTTGGAAAACAAAAAAATGTTCCATACAAAGACTTGTTTTTTTATCGGTCGTTTGTATGGCAGCTATATGATATATTGGTCCGATCCAGACCAATGGCTATGTATGGCTTTTATAAATAAATAAATGTTGAAATCAGTTGCAATAGCTTGAAAAACAAAAAAGGTTCCCATACAAAGACTTGTTTTCATATCGGTCGTTTGTATGGCAGCTATATGATATAGTGGTCCGATCCGGACCAAACTTTTACAAATCGCGTATGGCTATGTCAAATAAATAACGCTTGAATTCAGTTGCAATAGCTTGGAAAACAAAAAAGTTTTCCATACAAAGACTTTTTTTCATATCGGTCATTTGTATGGCAGCTATATTTGTATATAGTAGTCCGATCCGACCATACTTTCACAAATCGTGTAGGGGTATGTCAAATGAATAAATTTTGATTTTGGTTGCAATAGCTTGGAAAACACAAAAATTTTCCATACAAAGACTTGTTTTCATATCGGTCGTTTGTATGGCAGCTATATGATATAGTGGTCCGATAAGGACTCAAACTTTCACAAATCATGTATGGCTATATCAAATACATAAATCTTGAGTTCAATTGCAATAGCTTGGAAAACAAAAAAGTTTCCCATACAAAGATTTGTGTTCATATCGGTCGTTTGTATGGCAGCTATATATAGATATAGTGGTCCGATCCAGACCAAACTTTCACAAATCGTGCAGGGGTATGTTAAATAAACAAATGTTGAATTTGGTTGCAATAGAATGGAAAACAAAAAAATTTTCCTTACAAAGATTTGTTTTCATATCGGTCGTTTGTATGGCAGCTATATGATATACTATATCTTTATATCTGATCCGGAACAAACTTTCACAAATCGTGTACGGTTATAAGTTGCAATAGGTTGGAAAACAAAAAATTTTCCATACAAAGACTTGTTTTTTTATCGGTCGTTTGTATGACAGCTATATGATATAGTGGTCCGATCCGGACCAATGGCTATGTATGGCTATGTTAAATAAACAAATGTTGAATTCGGTTGCAATAGGTTGGAAAACAAAAAAATTTTCCATACAAAGACTTGTTTTCATATCGGTCGTTTGTATGGCAGCTATATGATATAGTGCTCCGATCCGGACCAATGGCTATGTATGGCTATGTTAAATAAATAAATGTTGAATTCGGTTGCAATAGGTTGGAAAACAAAAAAATTTTCCATACAAAGACTTGTTTTCATATCGGTCGTTTGTATGGAAGCTATATGATATAGTGGTCCGATCCGACCAATGGCTATGTATGGCTATGTTAAATAAATAAATGTTGAATTCGGTTGCAATAGGTTGGAAAACAAAAAAATTTTCCATACAAAGACTTGTTTTCATACCGGTCGTTGGTATAGCATCTTTATGATATAGTGGTCCGATAAGGACCAAACTTTTACATATCATGTATGGCTATAATAAATAAATAAATGTTGAATTCAGTTGCAATAGCTTGAAAAACAAAAAAGCTTTCCATACAAAGACTTGTTTTCATATCGGTCGTTTGTATAGCAGCTTATCGATATAGTGGTCCGATCCGGACCAAACTTTCACAAATCGTGTCTGCTTATGTTAAATGAATAAATGTTAAATTCCTTTGCAATAAGCTCAAAAACAAAAACATTTTTTATACAAAGACTTGTTTTTATGTCAGTCGTTTGTATGGCAGCTATATGATATAGTGGTCCAATCCGAACCAACTTTCACAAATCGTGTATGGCTATGTTAAATAAATAAATGCTGAATTCAGTTGCAATAGCTTGGAAAACAAAAAGATCTTTCATACAAAGACTTGTTTTTTTATCGGTCGTTTGTATGGCAGCTATATGATATAGTGGTCCGATCCGGACCAATGGCTATGTATGGCTATAATAAATAAATAAATGTTGAAATCAGTTGCAATAGCTTGCAAAACAAAAATGGGTCCCATACAAAGACTTGTTTTCATATCGGTCGTTTGTATGGCAGCTATATGATAGAGTAGTCCGATCCGGACCAAACTTTCACAAATCGTGCAGGGGTATGTTAAATAAATAAGTGTTGAATTTGGTTGCAATAGAATGGAAAACAAAAAAATTTTCCATACAAAGACTTGTTTTTATGTCAGTCGTTTGTATGGCAGCTATATGATATAGTGGTCCAATCCGAACCAACTTTCACAAATCGTGTATGGCTATGTTAAATAAATAAATGCTGAATTCAGTTGCAATAGCTTGGAAAACAAAAGATCTTTCATACAAAGACTTGTTTTTTTATCGGTCGTTTGTATGGCAGCTATATGATATAGTGGTCCGATCCGGACCAATGGCTATGTATGGCTATAATAAATAAATAAATGTTGAAATCAGTTGCAGTAGCTTGCAAAACAAAATGGGTCCCATACAAAGACTTGTTTTCATATCGGTCGTTTGTATGGCAGCTATATGATAGAGTAGTCCGATCCGGACCAAACTTTCACAAATCGTGCAGGGGTATGTTAAATAAATAAGTGTTGAATTTGGTTGCAATAGAATGGAAAACAAAAAAGTTTCCCATACAAAGACTTGTTTTCATATCGGACATTTGTATGGCAGCTATATATAGATATATTGGTCCGATGCGGACCAAACTTTCACAAATCGTGTAGGGGTATGTCAAATGAATAAATGTTGAATTCGGTTGCAATAGGTTGGAAAACAAAAAAATGTTCCATACAAAGACTTGTTTTTTTATCGGTTGTTTGTATGGCAGCTATATGATGTAGTAATCTGATCCGAATCAAACTTTTACAAATCATGTATAGCAATGTCAAACATATAAACCTTGAATTCGGTTGCGATAGGTTATAGAACAAAAAAGTTTTCCATACAAAGACTTGAAATCTGATTGATCGTTTGTATGACAGCTATATGATATAGTGGTCCGATCCAGACCAATGGCTATGTATGGCGATGTTAAATAAACAAATGTTGAATTCGGTTGCATTAGGTTGGAAAACAAAAAAATTTTCCATACAAAGACTTGTTTTCATATCGGTCGTTTGTATAGCAGCTTTATGATATAGTGGTCCGATAAGGACCAAACTTTTACAAATCATGTATGGCTATAATAAATAAATAAATCTTGAATTCAGTTGCAATAGCTTGGAAAACAAAAAAGTTTCCCATACAAAGACTTGTTTTCATATCGGACATTTGTATGGCAGCTATATATAGATATAGTGGTCCGATGCGGACCAAACTTTCACAAATCGTGTAGGGGTATGTCAAATGAATAAATGTTGAATTCGGTTGCAATAGGTTGGAAAACAAAAAAAATGTTCCATACAAAGACTTGTTTTTTTATCGGTCGTTTGTATGACAGCTATATGATATAGTGGTCCGATCCAGATCAATGGCTATGTATGGCTATGTTAAATAAACAAATGTTGAATTCGGTTGCAATAGGTTGGAAAACAAAAAAATTTTCCATACAAAGACTTGTTTTCATATCGGTTGTTTGTATGGCAGCTATATGATATATTGGTCCGATCCTGACCAATGGCTATGTATGGCTATGTTAAATAAATAAATGTTGAATTCGGTTTCAATAGGTTGGTAAACAAAAAAATTTTTCATACAAAGACTTGTTTTCATATCGGTCGTTTGTATAGCAGCTTTATGATATAGTGGTCCGATAAGGACCAAACTTTTACAAATCATGTATGGCTATAATAAATAAATAAATGTTGAATTCAGTTGCAATAGCTTGAAAAACAAAAGTTTTCCATACAAAGACTTCTTTTCATATCGGTCGTTTGTATGGCAGCTATATGATATAGTGGTCCGATCCGGACCAAACTTTCACAAATCGTGTCTGCTTATGTTAAATGAATAAATGTTGAATTCCTTTGCAATAAGCTCGAAAACAAAGAAATGTTCCATACAAAGACTTGTTTTTATATCAGTCGTTTGTATAGCAGGTTTATGATATAGTACTGCGATAAGGACCAAACTTTTAGAAATCTTGTAT
Source organism: Drosophila merina (assembly GCA_035047645.1). Lineage (NCBI taxonomy): Eukaryota > Metazoa > Arthropoda > Insecta > Diptera > Drosophilidae > Drosophila > Drosophila merina. Next base: position 283,158 of record JAWNPH010000032.1, read on the forward strand.
GGCTATAATAAATAAATAAATGTTGAATTCAGTTGCAATAGCTTGAAAAACAAAAAAGTTTTCCATACAAAGACTTGTTTTTATATCGGTCGTTTGTATGGCAGCTATATGATACAGTGGTCCGATCCGAACCAACTTTCACAAATCGTGTATGGCTATGTTAAATAAAAAAATGCTGAATTCAGTTGCAATAGCTTGGAAAACAAAAAAAAAAATCATACAAAGACTTGTTTTTTTATCGGTCGTTTGTATGGCAGCTATATGATATAGTGGTCCGATCCGGATTAAACTTTCACAACTCGTGTATGGTTATATCAAACAAATAAATGTTGAATTCGTTTGCGATAGCTTGAAGATCAAAAAAGTTGTCCATACAAAGACTTGAAATCTGTTTGATCGTTTGTATAGCAGCTATATGATATAGTGGTCCGATCCTACCTATTTTTAAACTTCAATTCCGTGTAACAAAAATAAATATATTGTAAAAGTTTCAAAACGCTAGCTTTAAAACTACTGTCAATTTTTTGCATAGAAACAGCAGCTATATGATATAGTGGTCCGATCCAGTTCAAACTTTTACAAATCTTGTATAGCTAATCAAATGAACAACTATTGAATTCGGTTGCAATAGGTTGGAAAACAAAAAAGTTTTCCATACAAAGACTTGTTTTCGTATCGGTCGTCTGTATAGCAACTATATGATATAGTTTTCCGATCCGACCGATTTTTAAACTTGATCTGCGTGCAACAAAAGTAATGATCAGGTAAAAATTTTGAAACGCTAGCTTTAAAACTACTGTCTATTTTTAGCATAAAACAAGTGAGAAAAGTTATCTTCGGCTTGCCGAAGATGGTATACCCTTGAAAAACAAAAGTTTTCCATACAAAGACTTTTTTTCATATCGGTCGTTTGTATGGCAGCTATATGATATAGTGGTCCGATCCGGACCAAACTTTCACAAATCATTTATGCCTATGTCAAATGGATAAATATTGAATTAGGTTGCAATAGCTTGAAAAACAAAAAAGTTTTCCATACAAAGACTTGTTTTCATATCGGTCGTTTGTATGGCAGCTATATGATATATTGGTCCGATCTGAATCAAACTTTCACAAATCATGTATGGCTATGTCAAATGGATAAATGTTGAATTCAGTTGTAATAGCTTGGAAAACAAAAAGTTTTCCATACAAAGACTTGTTTTCATATCGGTCGTTTGTATGGCAGCTATATGATATAGTGGTCCGATCCGACCGATTCTTAAACTTGATCTGCGTGCAACAAAAATAATGATCTGGTAAAAATTTCAAAAATCTAGCTTTAAAACTACTGTCTATTTTTTGCATAGAAACAGACGGACAGACGGACAGACGGACAGACGGACAGACGGACATGGCTATATCGACTCGGCTGTTGATGCTGATCAAGAATATATATACTTTGTGGGGTCGGAGATGCTTCCTTTAATGCGTTACACATTTCTGGACAAAATTATAATACCCTTTTTCAAGGGTATAATAAAAACAGACGGACAGACGGACGGACAGACAGACTCCCACGCCCACAATTAATAACCTAATGCTATGCAATTCGGCATATGCGTTGGTGCCTATAGAAGCTATCTAATTTTTAAATTTTAAATCGGATAAGAAACACGGAAGTTATGCCATATGCAAATTTATGGCAAGGGAAGCAGAAGAGCAGCAAAACAACCATTGCGCGACGCCGACTACGACGTTGACAGCGAAATGTGTTTGGCTTTATGACACACGAAACTTATTTTCATAACCAAAATCATACCAAATTTATATTGTTATGGTACTCTTTTCTAATAGAATATTGTTTCATTTATTTATTGATATTAAATAAATGAATTCTAAGCATATTAGATCATTATATATTATAAATAATTATATATATTGAATTTTAAATTAATTAAAATAATTTTACATATTTGTTTTAACAAATAATACAAAATTTAAATTGTTGTGTACTCTTTAATGTATAATAGAATATTGTTTCATTTATTTATTGATACTAAATAAATAAATTGTATGCATGTCTAAGGGTGCAGGGAATTTTCAGTCGGGAAACTCGACTTTTGCTTCCTTACTTGTTTTCATATCAAAAGAAGTGAGAAAAGTTATCTTCGGCTTGCCGAAGATGGTATACCCTTGAAAACAAAAAAGGTTTCCATACAAAGACTTGTTTTCATATCGGTCGTTTGTATGGCAGCTATATGATATAGTGATCCGATCCGGATCAAACTTTCACAAATCGTGTATGGCAATGTTAAAAGAATAAATGTTGAATTCGGTTGCATAGCTTGGAAAACAAAAAACGTTTCCATACAAAGACTTGTTTTCATATCGGTCGTTTGTACGGCAGCTATATGATAGTGGTCCGATCCGGACCAAACTTTCACAAATCATGTATGGCTATGTCAAATGAATAAATGTTTGTATTCGGTTGCAATAGCTTGGAAAACAAAAAAAGTTTCCCATACAAAGACTTGTTTTCCTATCGGTCGTTTGTATGGCAGCTATATGATATAATGGTCCGATCCGACCGATCTGCGTGCAACAAAAATAATGATCTGGTAAAAATTTCAAAACGCTAGCTTTAAAACTACTGTCTATTTTTTGCATAGAAACAGACGGACAGAAGGACATGGCTATATCGACTCGGCTGTTGATGCTGATCAAGAATATATATACTTTGTGGGGTCGGAGATGCTTCCTTTTAATGCGTTACACATTTCTGGACAAATTTATAATACCCTCTGCAAGGGTATAAAAAATACGGCATGTGCGGTTTCATTTTATGTCGCACATAAGTATCATACTGAATTGAATAAAGGTTCGGATTGCATGGAAAAGTTTTGTAAGGCTGAACGCGAGAAATATTTTAATTAATTTACTGGTAAATACGATTGCCCTATCCATAGGGATTGTAAAATTAATTATAGATTAAAATATCCAACTTTTCCTGTAGCTTTTCCTAATTTATCTAAATATAATTCCAAAGTTGGAGGAATCTCACTAAATTCGGAGGTGGACAAAGGGCCTCAGCACTTTAAGCCTTTGCCAGCTGTGCTCTTTCATTTGAGAGAGGGAGCAGTCGAAGTCTGCGGTGACATCAAGGAGATGTTCCACCAAGTGCTGATCCGACCCGAGGACAGATGTTCCCAACGATTTCTTTGGAGAGATGGCGAAGACAAGAGAGATTCGGATGTCTATGAGATGAACGTAATGACGTTTGGAGCAGCATGCTGGCCGAGCGCTGCACATTACGTGAAGACCGTGAATGCCCTGAAGTTTCGGGATTCGGATCCGAGAGCAGTCAAGGCTATCACCGACTACCATTATGTCGATGACTATGTGGGCAGTTTTGCTTCAGAGAGCGCGGCTATCAGCGTATCTACCCGAGTGAAGGAGATACATGCGGATGCTGCATTCGAGTTATGCCAGTTTTCATCTAGCTCGCCCATCGTGGAGACGGCTTTAGGACCTGGACGCGTCAAGAGCGTCGGATGGGGTGAGGCTGAGCAAAAGATCCTCGGAATTCGTTGGCAGGTAGCAACGGACTTCAGATTCAACGTGGAGTATCATCGAGTGCCAAGCAGCCTTCTGAGTGAGGGAGGGAGGAGGGAATATTTAAGCCGCGTGATGTCGACGTTTGATCCCCTGGGATTCCTGTGCTGCCTCATGATTACAGCGAAGCTTCTTTGTTGGCAACCGAGTGGTGGAGTCGTCAAAGGTTTCTCAATGGAGATGGGTGCCTACGGCCGACAATGCGGCGGATGATGCGACGCGGTCGCAGAGGGGGAGTCGACCTTAGCCAGGATTCAAGGTGGCTAAGAGGACCTGCATTTTTGAGGCAGCCAGCAGCCAGCTGGCCGGGGCCTGAGGAAAGAACTGAGCGTGTTCCAGATGCCCCTGATGAAGAAGGGTTGCCCAGTGAGTTTGCATTAGTCGTGGCAAACGATTTTGTTATTCAGTTTCAGAGATTCTCGAGCTTCAATACCCTGGTGAGGATCATGGCCTGGGTCCTACGATTTGCGCGCGTATGCCGCAAACAGTGAAGCGATCTCGAGGAATATGGCCCTACTGCAGCAGAATGTAAGGACGCGGAGAACCTGTTGGGCATACAGGCACAGTTGGAGTCGTTTCCCGACGAGATGAGGTCGGTGGAAACTGGACAGGACATCTCTAGCTCTAGCGACATTCAAAGGTTGGTATCCTACCTGGACAAGAACGGAATTCTGCGAGCTTACGGTAGAATTGATGCCGCACTGTTTATGCCGTACAGTGCGAGGAGCCCCGAAATACTGTCACACAGGTACAGTCTGACAGAGCTGATTGTGCGACATTTCCACGCCAGGATGAAGCATGAAAACGTGGCTGCTACGCTCTCTGAGATAAGGGACGAGATTCTGGGTCATGAAGATGAGGCGAGTGATGCAGAAAGTGATCTCATCGTGCAACGAGTGCAAGTTGCAGCGAGTGCGGCCGATGCCGCCGGTAATGGGACCCCATCCAGAGGACAGATTGGATGCGGGTGGATGGCCATTCAGTACACTGGATTGGACTACTTTGGGCCACTGTTGGTGACTGTGTCCCGTCACAAGGAGAAGCGTTGGGTCGCCTTGTTCACGTGCTTGACGACAAGGCCGATTCATCTGGAGCTGGCGCATGACCTGTCGATGGTTTCCTGCATAATTGCGATCAGGAACTTCGTCTGCCTTAGAGGGCCAGTACATAGACTGCGCAGCGATAACGGCAAAAGCTTTGTGGGAGCTGACAGGGAAGCCAGACGTTTTGGTGACGTGTTTGTAACGGGAATCTTTTATTGGAATGAATATGAATATGACATTAACTAATTAATTAACTAATTTTAATTATCGTTCTACAAAAACTTGGCGTGCTCCCCGTTCGCTCGTGCCCTTTTTCTTCTCTTCTTCTTATATCTATATCGGTATCGATAGATAGTAATGTGTAATGTGTTAATACGCCCCGTGGACTCCTCCAGAATTTGGTTGAGTAAATCAAAGTTTTGGACACTTTGATTCTCCTTGACAAACTCGATATTTTTCTCAACTTTTTGTAGAATGTCCGTGTCGGCTGTCTTTTCCTTTTTCTTAGCCACTTCTTTGATAGCACGTTTTATTGGCTCATCCAACCGAATGACGTCCCTGGAATTCTTTCTTGCGTTGGGCAACATTTTCTCCACAGTCTCTTCTCGCCGGACTTCTAGTTTCTCATCAACGGGAGCGAAGGAGATGTCTTTGGAATTGTTTCTGGCACAACATCTGGCTCTGCCGCAATCTCCTGGAGAGCTTCCGGTTCTTCGACTTCAAACTCAACATCACTGCCCTCCAGATCCGTATCGCATAGCATGTCCTGGAGGTCGTCTTCCAGCATAACCACCACATTCATCAAGTGCACCAGTTTATCGCTAATGAAGTTTACTTTCTGTATCTTACGTATTTTGGCCGTGATAATTTGAATCTGCGATCGGAGAAAGGCTTCACGTTCTTCGCTTGGCAACATGGACATTTGCTCCCGAATCGTTTGAACTACCTCCGCCTGATCTTCTTCGTTGCTGTCCATTGATTTAAGTTCCTCCTTGTCGATGCTTTTACTTTCTCTTTTTGTTCTGTTTCTGAGCTTTCTGGAATAATTTTTATCTCTTCCCATACGCTTTTTGGAAGAGGTTTCTTCGCATTGCCAGACATTAGTTGACGCACTAAATTGTCAGTACTTCTAAGACTTTCTTCTGCTTCGACACCGAGATCTTCCGTTTTCTCGCTTGGTTCGCATTTCAATAATAACTCGGTGGATGTAATGACATCTTGTCCCAACAACAAATCTTCCTGCAACAGATTGTCGTCTGCGATGTAAACTTTGGCTGTAACCATTTTTCCAGCGATTTCGATGTCCACAACCATAGCTTTGGTAAGGATACGTGAGCCTCCACATATGCCCACGATTTTCAGGTAGCCCTCCTGTCGATCTGCGTCGATCTCGTCCGCAATTGATTGGCGAATTAAACTGGCTTGGCTTCTAGCGTCAATGAAAGCGGTATAATTTTTCGTTTTGATGTAGATTTTTCTTGTAAACCGCTTGTCCTGATTGGATGCGCCCAAAGGCATCACCTGTGCGTCTTGGCAAATCTAATCTGTGGCATGAAACTTATTACATTTGGAGCAACGCGTCTTCTTCCTTTCCTTTGGGCATGAATTTGCAAAATGCCCGACACATCCGCAGTTAAAGCATGCTCTTGGCTTTGGTTGCTTCATCTCATTTTCCAGCTTTACCTCAAAACTACTGGATTTGGGTACGAACTCTTTCTTGTTGGCATTGGGCCTGCCTCTATTTATAAAATATGACTCGGCAGCGTCGCGAATCTCCTTCATAGTTAAAAAATGAATGGCTGCAATACTGTTTTGGAACTCTTTGTGCTGTAGGCCCGCTCGAGCATATCGGATGACTGCTGCTTCACTAAGCTTGAATCGCACTCCAAGTGCTGACATACGGAAACAATACTCCTTTACGGTTTCCTTCGATCGTCTGGTTGCATTCGCCATGTTGAAATGAATTTCTGCCTCGTCCGGCTCTGATCCGAATTCTTCTCGGATTGCGCGCTGCAAAACTGTTACATGTTGTGTGTAAAACTTGCGAAGAATCAAGCCACATTTTGGCGGGACCCTTCAGCTTTGTGTATATGGCAAGAAGTACAAATTTTTCGTCCCATTGATACGCATCTACCACTTTGTTGAAACGATCGATGAACTGGTTCACTGAGATCGAATTCTCATCTCTGGGGTCATAGTCTGGTAAGGTATCCGCAATTTCCTTAACTGACGCTTGTCTACCATGGCTGATCGCCGCTTGATCTCCAGGGTTACGGTAAATAAACTCATCTATATCAATCTGATCTTCACGTTGACGCTGCTGCTGTTGTTGATTAGCTGCTGGCATATTGTTGACAAACTGGGCCATCAGGCTGGTCAGTGTCGTCATCTGTTCTTGTAGCTGTGCAATCGAAGCCGCCTGTGCTGCGAATGATTCCTCATTTTGGCTCATAATTCCAGCTGCTTGTGGCAAATCCGCGTCTTCTGAATTTTCGTGTTCCACTAGTGTCTGACCTAGTTGCGCTCTGGGGCCTGCAACTCCCAAGTTCCTTTCTCTCAGCAGATACCGCAACTGGTCTGCCTTTAGCTCCGATATCTTGACCATCTTCTCCAAAATTATCGCCACTCTTCGAAAACCTTGCCTGGTTTCCTATGTACGCACAACCACAATCGTTGGCACCCACGAGCACCTCTGTATGCCCATCTGCAAGCGAGATCGCTATTTCACCACAATTCTCGTGAATTTCACAACGCCGCTACACAGACACACAAGCTTTTTGCATGTACACCTCCAGATTCCTAAGTAGTCCGCTTTGAATCCATCAGCCACGTAGAAAAGGATGCCTTATCCGTAATTTGTAATTTCTGTCACCTAGACCTTTGGGAACACCTATCCCATTACAAACTTCCCACGCCGACAGTTCCTCCGCCGCTTCTGCTTTTTCGTGTATCTCTGTTACTGCCTCATAAACATTGCCAACTCGAATTATCCCACTTCTGAACTGTAACGGGATGGCTTTTCCGAGTGGTGGAATAATCTTTTATTGGAATGAATATGAATATGACATTAACTAATTAATTAACTAATTTTAATTATCGTTCTACAAAAACTTGACGTGCTCCCCGTTCGCTCGTTCCCTTTTTTTTCTCTTCTCTTCTTCTTATATCTATATCGGTATCGATGGAATACTGAGTAACTATCGCTGTTCTTCCTTGACAAGAAGCTGCTCGTTACATGTTCGAGATGGAGAAGATTCAGAGTTAGTTGTCAAGCAGAAGCATAGAATGGGAGTGATTCCGAATATCGGTCTGATTGGTTCATGCAAATTATGTAGGTCCTATTATCCAGTGTTCTCCTTTATGGATGGTCCGGTAGGTTCCTCAAAGATGGATGATCCCCTGGTCCTGGTGTTACCCAGGCGGAATGTCCTCTTAGGTAGATTATGGTGGAGGGCGTGACTTTGCCCCCTTTGCTGACACTGGCCTTCGGGCTCAGCGTGTAAAGATTAAATCAAATAAATATATTTATCGGCCAATTGCCGGAGTCGCAACGTCTTTATTTATAAAGGTCTTGCTTAGAACTGAATACAAAAGAGTATAAAACTGTAAATCTACTGTGGCTCCAATGCATCACGCCATAAAACCATGGTCGGCAAGCCGACTCAGCATTTATGCAACATAGCTCGGTACCCCGGATAAGGGGTGTCCGATTGCTGTTGCTGATCGTTCGTGGCGCAGAGCGCTGAACTCAGTTTGGGCGCGTCAGCATTGTTTATATGAATTAACTTGGTATTTGTGTGCTCTTAATTGTTAACATGAATATGTGCGCTCTTAGTTGTTAACTACTCCCCCCTAAGATTATGACCGTCCTCGGTTATATTGAGTTTATCGATGGTTTGTTGAATCTCAGCGGAGGCTCGCCGTTTCCTTAATGCCAGAAAAAGGATAAACGAACCAATCAGTCCAACGTTAAGGACTACTCCAGCCACGAACCAAAGTTTGGGGGAACCCGCGGCGTCAACCTCGTCTTTGAACCCTTGGATAAAGCGCAGGTTGTCGTTGTTCATGCGGTGAAGCAAAGGCATGCTAAGTTCCGGGTCGTGGCCGACGATGTTCAGTAGCGGCGATCTTGCTACGCCAGGCTGCTTGTCTATTGTTTTCCGGAGGTTTACGAACTCCGTTCCGTTGATAGTAGCTGATTGTTCGAATGTAATCAGATGCGTCCCCTTGACGAGCACCTCTGGGCCGCCATCCGTGCTGACGCGGGCTGTTGCCTCGTTGATGATAACTATGCCGTCATCTATAGGCATTACTGCCCTAAGGTGGTTGGATTGCGTGTGGCATTGGGCTGTATTTCCCGCATGGAGTGAGCGGGCGCAGGTATCGCGTCGCGACCGCTCGCAGAAAGTGTTGTGCGTGGTCTCCACGCACTCGGTGACCGAAAAGGTGTCTTCCTCACACTCCGCTAAGGTGTCTTCATCGAGTCGCAGGATTGTCTGATAATGTGATACTGGGAATACGAGGACCTTCTTACATTTTACCTTCACCCTGGGATAGGCTATTAGTATGTGAATAATGCTGTCGGACTGAAGAACCCTAATTTTAGAGGCTTCTAATAAGCTAACTATTGGAGTGTTTTGTTCAATTAATGAGCTCAAATCGGCATGATTAAGGATTGTGGGATTTACTATGTTAGCTTTAGCCAATGTTATTGTTAGAATTAAATTTTGGATTTCTGTTGCCAGCATTCTATTTCTCGCTAGCAATGCCTCGTACAGATGCGGGGTGTCGACCAAGTCGTTGTTTCGGGCTTTAATAATTCTGTTAACGGTGTCGGTAAGTTTGTTTATTTGTATTTGGGTTTCGGAATTTATATTTATTTGCCTGGAGTTGGAATCTACCAGCTGAGCTTCGGTCATTTTGATCTTTAGAAAATCTGAGGCGTCGGGAGTTCCCGCAACTACCTTAAGAGCTGTACCCAGGAAGTCTAAGCTTCTAGCGATACGGTGGTGTATTTTTAAAACGGACAACAAGTTTACCAGGTGATCTGTATCTACGTCTAACAACTTGCGCATATGCGACTGTGGAAAGGAAGCGGACAATTTCTTTGTTTCATCTACCATGTAAATATAATCAGACAGGTTGCTCGAATGCCTCAGGCAGTTACGATGTTCGAACACCAGTACATCTCCATCTACGACGGGAATGTATTTGGCGTGGGAAAAGTCGGTAATCCGTGCATTTGCCACTGCCAGGGTGATGAGTGTTACGAGGGCGAACCTGCAAACCAAACGTAGAATGAGACCACGGCATATTTACTTAAATCTGGCTTACAATTAGGAATAGGAAAATAAAAGTGGGAATTTTTTATTTGAGGTTGTCCTTGTGGACCACCCCTCCCCTTAATAAGAACAGACGTTCCCAGGTCTGCTTGCACTTTTTGTTCTGTGCATAACGGGGTTAGCTTGTTTCCTAACCTTCTGTTGTTTTTAACAAAACCTCGTCTCCTACCTCAAAAACACGGTTTTGCCTAGCTGGGTTGCATCTTTCGATGTTATTTTTCTGGGCCTTTACCAGCTTGTCTTTGATGCCTAGGCAGCGATCATCGGAACCCGAGTGGAGGATATCGACCGGTTTCTCCTGAGTGACAGAATGTAGGGTCTTATTATATTCTACCGTTGCCCTCAAGATTAATTCTGTCGTATCGCTAATCTTCTTGTCTAGTTTAAGACACCTGGCGATCTCTGACAAGGTGCTGTGGAATCGTTCCACCTGGCCGTTTGACGAGCTATGCAGCGGGGCCGCGTTGACAATGTCAATGTGGTAGCTGTTCTTAAGTAACGAGGTAATAGTCTCTGAATTGAAGGCGGCTTCGTTGTCGCAATATATTGTCTTGATTTTGGGGAGCAAATTTACGAGTTGAAGTAGGGGCCCTGTGACGTCCACTATTGTTCTGGACAGCACTGGTTGCACTATTGCAAACTTTGAGAACTTGTCAATGCACGTTAAGAATTGCTTCCTATCGGTTGAGAAGATATCAATGTGCAGCATTTCGCCGGTATAGCTAGGAATAGGTGTTTCCCCGAGCTCCTGTTTCTTAGGGTGCCTGTCATATTTGGCTTTGGTGCATATCTTACAATTTGCAACCACTTCCTTTGCCAGGCTGCTCATTTTGGGGAAATAGTAATCGCGGAGGATTTGCTTGGTATTCTCCTGCGCTGCCCTGTGTGCACGATTGTGCTCTGTCGTGACAATTTCCAACTGCTCATTTCGATTGGTAACGTCCATTACAATATTTTTACAGTATCGAAACTGCGTAGCCGGGAAATGAACAATTAGGTCGTGTTGAAAACTTGCCAGGGTGGGTAGATCGCAGTGTATCGCATTCACGACATCGGGGTTCACGACCTCCTTTAGCATTTCCAAAATGGTGCTTTTGTCGGCGAAATTGATTAAGTGGCGAGTTTTACTACGAAACAACACCAAGCTTCGCTTTAGTCGGAAACGTGCTTCTTCTACAACAATTTGGTTTCTGAAGCAGTTCACTGGCTGGTCTGTTGCTTCGACCGTGTAGGTCAGTGACAGTTCGCTGTGAATAGTCGCAGCGTCTGACGGAGGCTCACTTTGTAAAGCATTAACGTTCTGCCTGGAAAGAGCGTCCGCCACATGGTTGTCTTTTCCCGGTTTGTAGTGGATTTTTGCGTTATGATCATCGATATACGCTTTCCATCTTTTTATTTTCGGATTTGGATTCCGATCGGATACCGCGAATGTCAACGGTTGGTGGTCCGTATAAATGTTAATATCGCGAGTGCCATACAGGTAGTGTTGCAACTTGCCTAAGGCCCACACTATGGCCAACAACTCTCTTTCATTCGTGGCGTAGTGTGACTCGCTTTCTTTAAGGGTCCTGGAGATCATAGTGATGGGTCTTTTATCTTGCGATAGGACTGCACCGATACCGTTTGCGGAAGCGTCCGTCGTTAGATCGAATGGCTTCTTGAAATCAGGGTATCTGAGAATTACATCTTCAGAAGCCAAGACATTTCTCAGCCTCTCGAACGCATCTCTCTGCAAATCACCGAACTCGATGGGAGTCTTCCTGGACATGTGCTTGCTGATGGAGCCGTTTTCTCCTTTCATCAGGCTCGTCAACGGCCTAGCGATCGCCGCAAAGTCTTTAACGAAGCAGCGGTAATAACTGGCCAGACCCAAAAATGACCTTAGCTCATACAAATTTGTAGGCTCTGGGTATTCCTTTATGGCCTTTACCTTTTCTGGGTCGGTTTTTGCACCTCCATTGGTGACAATAAATCCAAGGTACTCAACGCTTTGCTTAAAAAAGTGCGTCTTCTCGTTGGACACCTTCATGTTGGCATCACACAGGCTTTTTAAGACCCAATCTATGTGCTTAACATGGTCGTTTTCATTTTCAGAAAAAATAATGACGTCATCTACATAAACGTAGCATGACTTGCCAATTTGTTCCCGTAGGACATCGTCGATCGCTCTTTGGAAGATGCTTCCCGCATTCTTCAATCCGAACGGTAATCGACAAAATTCATACTTTCCGCCGTTCACCGAAAAAGAGGTCTTTTCACGGTCATGTTCGGCCAAGTATATCTGGTGGTAGCCGGACTTCAAATCTAACGTTGTGAAGTACTTAGCTTTTCCTAAATTTGCCAGTATCATGGGGATGTTTGGGATTGGGTACTTATCAGCGATGGTTTTTTCGTTAAGTTTCCTAAAGTCTATAACCAAACGCTTATTTTTGTTCCCCAGTTCGTCATGGCCTTTTTTGTCAACAACCCATGTTGGATTGTTGTACGGCGACCTTGAGGTTCTAATAATGCCTTTCTGCAGTAAGTCTGCGATTTCTCGCTTAACAAACTCAGACACACCCATGGGGTGCGGGTATAATTTGGAATATACCGGCTTATCATCGCTTGTGCGAATTGTGGCAACAACAGAAGTATTAAACGGCAGTGCCTCGTTAGAGGCTGAAAATGCCTTAGATCTGTTTGCGATCATGGTTCTAAATTCGGTTTTTACAGATTCTGGCACCGTAGCGTCATTCACGTTAGTGAAGTTTACATCGTCGCAGCTATGATGCTGTAGCTCTTCAACAACAGAACCATAGTTGATTGTGCCTTTTTCTGTGTCTAGCTTTGCTCCAACTTGAGCTAGAAAATCAAATCCAATAATGCCATCGAAAAGTGTTAATGTGTCCAAAAGGAAAAAATCCGCTGTTTTCCCGAAAATGTTAATTAAACATTTCTGTTTAACTGTGTTAGAACCGTGGATGGAACTAACTGTGAAAGGGGATTTGACCGGCACCACATTTTTTAGCTCCTTTACGGGCTTGATGTAGTTTTTCGCCGCCCCTGTGTCTATTAAAATTTTCAATTTCCTCCCATGTAACTGGCGTTCAATGAACGGCAGTCGGGAGCGCTCCCTAAAAAATTGATCTGATCATTTTCATCAGACTCGTCATCTATCTCGGTAACGGCCGCTGCGGCCGCGCCATCATATTCGCTGCCGTTTTTATCGTCAGCCTGTTGGATGGTGTTCTGCACCCTCTGACGCCTTTGACCGGTCATGCGTGCGGAGCCGAATCTCTTCTGGCCCCGAGCACCCTCGGCCTTGACGCTAGCAGGCTGACCGCTTCCGAAGGAGGTCGGTTGCCTATGTTGGGTCACAGTGGAGCCTAACTCCATAGGCTCAGGTGATTGATTCCGATAGTTGTTATTATTCTGGACAGGATTATTTTGTTTACCCTGTTTCTTGTAAAAATGAGGGTTTTTCCCTTGGCTGTCCTCGGCCCTGCTATATCTCCCATGCGGTTCCCTTGAGCGGTTCCGATCCTTTCGGTGCTCATAGGTGATTGCCTTGTCCTCCAGAGCCTTTGCGTATGTAGCGGCAAAGTTAGTGCGTTCTATGGTAGCCTCGGATTCCCTAGCCAAAGCTAAAGCTGAGGGCAAATCCTTGGGTTGCGCCGGCAAGACTATGGCCCTCAAGGGCTTCCTTAGACCGGCAATGAACGCGTGGAGAGCATCCTCTCTAACTTCATTATTAAAAAGAATAGCACTGTCCGGTTCGTGAGTCATAACTATCTTGTTTGTTATTAATGTCAACCGTTTCTCTACATCGTCGTAATATTGCATGAGGCTAAGCTCCCCTTGCCTAACTGTTTCGAGTCCCTGCCTAAGTACACGCAGCGACGTTTTGTCCGCGTAGGTGCAGTCTAGTCGAGCAATAATGGCATCGAAATTTAGGACTGTGTTATGGGCAACTAGCAGCCCTCTTGCTGGCCCCCTAATTTTGTTTCTGATAATCGAAACGGCCTGGTAATGCGCCTCGCTACCATTATACCGTTTGAAGATCTCGTATGCGTCCACGGCTGACTGCCGCCATGACACATAGTCGTCCTGCTCTCCCGAAAAGTCTGGCATTGTCTTCACAATGTCAAGCTTGATGTCGCACCGTACTTCAGGGCCTGCGGTTATTTTTTGGTATGTCTCTACTTGTGGTGCTTCCACACGCAAGTGTTGCATCTGTTGTTTTACCTCATCTAATTGTGCCTGGAAATCCCTCTTAAGTCTGTTTTCCTGTTCAGTCAAAGCCTGGCTAACAGCTCCCGCTATAATAGCTTGAAGCTGTGCGGCGTCCATGGCTGCAGTGCTACCTGTAGTATTCGGACGAAAACCTACGGGCTCTAAATCAAACTCGTCGTCACTATCGCACTCGACTTTTATGCCTCTATATGCCGTCCAACTCATTTACTATTGGTTGACACCACGCAATTTAATTCTTTCCGAACACGGTTGATCGGCCATACGAGGCGCGATATTTGCACACGCGAGAAATAGAAGGCGACACAAAGGAAAAAGAAATTTTTTCCCTACAAACAAACAAGGAAAAGGTATGCGCAGAAGAAATAATTATTTCTTATTAATTCCTTTGGGCAGAAGTTCAAAGTAACTTAGGGTATGCTGTAGAATTTACGCTTGGTAAAAGTATGCAATTGAAACGAGCGGGTAACTTGGGGTATGCTACAGAATTGTAACTTGGTAAAAGTATGCTGTGGAAAATAATGCTCCCTAAAAGCATGCAAAAAAATGGCTGTTAGCTTTTTTTTTATTTATTTAATATTCCACACTAAATTCTTAAGGTTGCCGAGTGACTTCATTAATCAAACTTACATGGCTTGTATTCTCAACTACGTTGTTATGTTAAGATATAACTAGGTGCAGGTTCTAAATGCACGTCGGGCGCCAATTATGTAGGTCCTATTATCCAGTGTTCTCCTTTATGGATGGTCCGGTAGGTTCCTCAAAGATGGATGATCCCCTGGTCCTGGTGTTACCCAGGCGGAATGTCCTCTTAGGTAGATTATGGTGGAGGGCGTGACTTTGCCCCCTTTGCTGACACTGGCCTTCGGGCTCAGCGTGTAAAGATTAAATCAAATAAATATATTTATCGGCCAATTGCCGGAGTCGCAACGTCTTTATTTATAAAGGTCTTGCTTAGAACTGAATACAAAAGAATATGAAAACTGTAAATCTACTGTGGCTCCAATGCATCACGCCATAAAACCATGGTCGGCAAGCCGACTCAGCATTTATGCAACATAGCTCGGTACCCCGGATAAGGGGTGTCCGATTGCTGTTGCTGATCGTTCGTGGCGCAGAGCGCTGAACTCAGTTTGGGCGCGTCAGCATTGTTTATATGAATTAACTTGGTATTTGTGTGCTCTTAATTGTTAACATGAATATGTGCGCTCTTAGTTGTTAACTTGCATCCTTTTTTTTGCATTAAGGAGAAAACGAGCCTCCATCAAGATACAGCTAGCGATTGATAAGCTTAATACAACCGAGGACGGTCCTAAATCTGAGGAGGGGGGTAGTTAACAACTGAAAAAAACACTCAATATATCTGATTCGGCAACTAAGTAGTTTTACATAAATAATACCTAATACATGAAATGCTGGGTCGGCGTGCCGACCACGATTTTATGGCGTGATGCATTGGAGCTAGGATAAACTTATGCTTCCATATGTTTTGTACTTCTGTCTAAGATACGAAAGCTTATGCTTGACAAATAAATATTGCTCCGGCTTGCCGAGCCACAAGGCCGGTGATTAGAGAGGAAGTAAAATCTCCAACATATACGTCATAAGAAGACTGGTCACAACCAATTGTAGTCCCACTGCAGGATTCCAAGGATAGCAGCTAACGCCGCTGGACTACACTTCAACCTGACACGCCTCCTACATTGTCGCGGGACAGGATAAAATATTTTATACACAATTCGGTACCACCCGCCAAGCCACCAACAAGTAGAAGCAGTTCATCGCCCCAGTGATCTCAAGTGATCAGTACACTTTGTTGCAATACCGACTAAGCATTGAACAGGAAGTCGATTGCGACAGTTCGAGGAAACAAACTAGAACTGCCGCACCAGAATTGTAAACATTTTAGCTTAAGGTCTTATTTGATAAATAAAGTATAAGTAAGTTTGGACCACAGAAGAGAGAAGCCGATCGTCTAAATTAAGGTACCTTGGATTAAAATAGCATACAGAAGTACACCACACCAGCTGAATTAGGAGGCACTGGTAGTTCGTGCTCTTGCCGTTGTACACAGGCCGACAAGGCTTTTGGACGACGACTTTGGACTTACTGCACAGTTCGGTGTGACCAGAGGACACAAGTATGAAGGGTTGCCAGATACATTCCCTATACAAACACTATGAAGGAACTAATAGAGGAAGAAAAATCATACATTACGAATCAAAATTCAAAAAGAATAAGAAAATTAATAAAAGTAAATAAGATAATACTTCCAGGGAAAACCCCAATGATAAAATCAACGCAATTGAAGAACTACTGGATTAAAGACATTTTATTCATCATAGTTTTTTTTTCCTACTTATTGTGTTTTTTTATTGTACCTTCTCTTATTGTGAGACTAACATTAAATATTCAAATATTATAACTTAGATTTTTTACAATGTAAAGTAATTGTATAAGTTAAAGACGGCTCTACGATTTGTTTGCTGGGCTGGAGATTCTGACTGCAGACTCGCATAAGCAACTTCGCGAGAGGATTTTAGTGTGCGGAGAGCTTTGCTTGGTGTTCACTCTTTTCGATCTGAATTTCTTCGTTGACAAGATTGGACGCTATTGCTGCGCAGGTACCATGGTGCCCTAGTGATAGTTCGCAGAATCGTTGACTGAGCTCGCTATATAATTTCATTGTTGGTTTTTAAAGTTTTTCACCATAATTCACACCCATATGTCCAGACAGGTTTCAGCACTGAATTGTAGAGGAGTATTTTGAATTTCAGAGTTGCAATTGATAAGCCAGTAAAGATTGGCTGCTTTAAGCTTCATATGAGCCCTTCTAGATTCTATGTGTCGCTGCCAGGTGAGGCGTCTATCTAGGTGAACGCCGAGATACGTTAATTCGTCTGCTTGTGGGATGAATGTATTGTTCAGGGTAATAGGTGGGCAGGTTTGTCTGTTTAATGTGAAGGTTACATGTCTGTTTTTAGTCTCGTTTATCTTGATGCGACAGTCCGCAAACCATCTTTCCACTATTTTAAGATGGCAGGCAAGTTGTTCTGTTGCCTTTTCTGGGCATTTAGATCGGCTAAGATTGCGGCGTCGGCAGCAAATGTAGAGGTTATGAGCTGGCTAACGCGGTCATGTGAAGTCGAACTGTTACGCCTGGTTGAGAACACTCGTTTGGAGAGATAGGATTCGAGAATTTTGTGTGTGTTCTGGGGAAGCAGTTTTATTATCTTGTGCAATAGTCCTTCTAGCCAGACCCGGTCAAATGCTTGTGCAACATCTAAGAATATTGCTGAGCTAAATTCCCGGTGCTCCAAAGCAGTACGATTTTCTTTTGTGATGCGATTGACCTGTTCGATCGGTTCATGATTTTGGCGAAAGTGAAATTGATGCGATTGTATTGTATTCCGTTTTTTTAGGATGAATCATTACTATGACCGCCTTTTTCCACCTTTGGGGATAGCATCCAAGCTTTGTAATAGCGTTGAAGAGATTGCATCATTTTTGGCGTACCTTGCCCAGTTGGTCCTGTTGTCTGTCAGCCTTAAAGGTTATACTATATATGGTCGATGCCTGAAAGTAAGTAGAACTGGAAAGTGATCTGATGATAGTTGCGCGTGTGACTCGGCCGTAATAATATTTATTGGGATCTTTCTTATTATTGCGAAGTTAATTCGGTCCGGGAGCCTATTTGGATCTGCTGGCCAGTATGTAGGCCTAGCCGGAGTCACGTAATCGAGCTTGTTTCGCGAATTGATGAGCGCGTTGTAGAGTTGTTTGCCCTTTGGGTTCAGAAGGAGTGATCCTCAGTGCGTATGCTTGGCATTGTAGTCACCGGCCGCTATGAATTAAAAAATTCTATGAATTGGTCCTCGGAAACTACCAAACGGGGTGGGGAGTAGACTGCAGCCAGTGTGACGGGCCCGCTGCTGGATTGCATGCTTATGGAAGTGGATTGCCGGTAGTCCATTTCTGTTCTATTATATAGGTGGTGTGTAGTGCGACTTTTGATAAGTATTCCAGTGCCGCCATGGGCTTAGCCGTCCGGTTGGTTTGTAGCGTATAGATATCCTGGAATATGGAATTTTTATTTTTCTGTTAAATGTGTCTCGGAGAGGAGCATAATGTCGGTGCCGTGTAAGACGGACCCGGTTGTGGCGGAGTGTGCCTGATGTAGGTGGTCTGGGTATTGATTCTCCGCATCTGTTATGGCGGATCTTCAGTTCCTTGTAAACTATACAGCCACGCCAGTTCGCTGTGTGACTTTCGCTGCAGTTGCTGCACATTTTTGCAGAGATGTCTTCCCTGTTCTTGTGGCAGTTCGTTGTGCTATGAGCTTCACTAAAAACTACACAAATAAATTTTAGCGTGCAGTAAGCCTTGGTATGGCCATATTCTTGGCAGTAAGTGCACTGCACTGGGCAATTGCGCTTGTGTGGCTCTTTCACAGTGATACGCCGACGCAGTAGGAGCTGTAGTTGTAGATTGGGTCAATTTCATTTTTTTTTCAGAATCTGGATCTCTAGCTCGAACTCGATTTTGAACATTCGCTGGGGTTCCTTA
The DNA here is from genome assembly GCA_035047645.1 of Drosophila merina. Taxonomy (NCBI): domain Eukaryota; kingdom Metazoa; phylum Arthropoda; class Insecta; order Diptera; family Drosophilidae; genus Drosophila; species Drosophila merina. Next base: position 301,933 of record JAWNPH010000032.1, read on the forward strand.
TTATACCCTGTACCCATTAAAAATGTGTAAAAAGGGTATCATAATATGGTGCAAATATATGTAACAGGCAGAAGGAACCATCTCCGACCCCATAAAGTATATATATTCTTGATCAGCATCAACAGCCGAGTCGATATAGCCATGTCCATCTATCCGTCCGTCTGTCCGTATCAACGCCTAGATCTCAGAAACTACAAGAGCTACAGACATGTTCTATATATCGGTGGATAGGTAATTACCATACGCAGTACAAGTTTGTTTTTTTTATTTTGATACCACTCCCCGTTCTCCCGCAAACCGCAAAAAACTGCCACGCCCACAATTATTGTCCTAATGCTTTGCAATTCGGCATATGCGTTGGTGCTTATAAAAGCTATCTAATTTTTAAACCAAATCGGATAAGAAACACGGAAGTTATGTCACATGCAAAATCTATGGCAAGGGAAGCAGAAGCGCAGCAAAACACGCATTGCGCGACGCCGACTGCGACGTTGACAGCGAAATGTTTATGGCTTCATGACACACGAAACTTATTTCCATAACCAAAATTATACCAAATTTATATTGTTATGGTACTCTTTTCTAATATGGTAGAATATTGTTTAATTTATTTATTGATATTAAATAAATAAATTGTAAGCGTGTCTAAGGGCACAGGGTATTTTGCAATCGGGAAACTCGACTGCTGCTACCTTACTTGTTTTTATTTAATAAAATTAAAAAATTATAAAAACCACAGTAGAAGATGATAGAGAAAAAGAACACAAGTATGACGAGACTTCAATGTCAGAAAAATCACCAAATTAATCGATTCAAATCTTAAAGTGGATTTTCTTGGGCGATATATTTAACACTTATGATACTCAATGAGCTTGATTTGAATTGCAATAACATTGGAGCCTGAGCATGGTAGGCGTAAAGAGAAAAACCTACTGATCGGTATTGGTAAAAGGCATAAAGAATAGAAGTCGTAAAGGATGATAGATAGTATGCAACAGGATGATAGTATGCAACAAGAAGTAAAAGAACTAATTCAAACAATATTTAGTGTCTACAAACTGTAGTTGCGCTGTGCGACTCGCTGCTCTATTATTTGGAAGAATATGGCTGATGAACAAACGTTTTATTTAACTGGATCCCAACGTTAAAAGGCAAAAAAGCATTCGCCTTAACAAAAATTCTGTAAGTGCACCCCATATGCTGCCCTGATTACGATACGCAAAAAACGCAAACCTGTAAGAGCACCCCATAGGCTGCCCCGGTTCGCGAACGGAAAAATAACAAATCTGTAGATCACTTTATAATGTAAGTTAATTAAGTTAAGACATAAGAAAATAATATTTAAATAAAATCTATACGCGAAATACCGCGAAAATATAAATTTTTTTATTAACATACAAAAATCTACATGTGAAATACTTTGAAAATATAAAAAAAATTAAAGAAAAACAAATATTTGAGAAACATAAAAAATCTATACAACAAATGCGTCGAAAATACAAAATTTTTTTCTTCCTGAAAACATACAAAACCTATACGAGGAACACTTTGAGAAAATATATATTTGTTTGCCCTTAACAAAAAATATCAAGAAAAAATATTTTATAAATAATCATGGCGAACACAAACAACCTTAGCCCTGCCCTACTTAATAATAACACAGGCCCCGAAGTAAACCAAGCCCTTGACGTAGCCAATATGCAGGGACAAATTCAGAAAATAGTAGAGAGAATTTTGAGCCAAAAATTAAACCCAGACACCGCAGCACTACTGTCAATTTCAACAACCTTATATGAGTGAATTAGAACGAGTCCCAGATATAGTAAAGTGTTTAAGAGAATTTTCTGGCCAAGCAGGAAAATTTAGCTCATGGAGAAAAAGAGTAGAGACAATATTAAAAATATATTCATCACTAGCAGGATCACCCAAATAATACGGAAGTCTTAACGTTACCAGGAACAAAATTGTAGACAACGCAGACTTAGTCCTGGAGTCTTACAACACCCCACTAAATTGGACAGCTATCTCAAAATGTTTGCCAGCACATTACGCGGATAAGCGCGATGTGACAACAGTAGAATACCAAATGACCTCGCTGGTGCAAGGAAATCAAAATACAGCCGATTTCTACCAACAAGTTTATACCCACCTATCCCTTATTTTGAACAAAAAGACTTGCATGGAAATGGGAAAAGAATCAACTTAGATCTTTTTGCCAAATTCTACATAGTCAAGGCTCATGACACATTCGTTAGAGGCGGAGAAAACAAAAAATTTAGGACCAATTACGCAATCAATAGCCAAACCCATTCAATAAAATTCGAAGGCCCTGGTAGAGGACGACCCCTACCGAGAAAATCCGTACAACAATTATCAAACGCAGGTCGACAACCATTCATTCCACACTTGGCTCATGTTCCACAAACTCCTAGAGTAACTCATTATGTACCACAGCAACAATATGGAGGGTATTACCAACAATACTCTAGCAAACTATAAACACAGCCACCAAGACCATCGGCCCCAAATCCACAACATAGGCCAGAGCCTATGGACTTAGATAGAAATATGCAGACAAAACAGGTAAACTACATGAACAGACCCAAATTTGGACAGCAGGAAAAGAGACCACCACCTCATGGACAGAGAAATTTCATAAATTTTCATATAGACACCGCTAGCGAACAAACTATAGAGTACGACGACGAACCAACAGAAACTGACGAAGCAACACTCAATGAATACTATTCAGAAACCCTACATTTCGAGCATGGAAATAGATGAGGCAGAATATACTGAATTACATTTTTTTGAATAGACTCCTCTTCGTTACCCTACTTCCAATCTATAGCAGGTAATAGAGAGACGATCAACTTTCTGATAGACACCGCATCCCACAAAAACTATATCCAACCAAGATTAGCTAAGAAACCAATCAAAAACAACCAACACTTTTTCATTAACTCTGTGGGCGGAAGAATTCTTATAACACAGCATACAATTGGCAATCCTTTCGACCTAAATCAAATTTTTTCTACTACCCTCCTTAAAGACTTTTGATGCCATAATCGGAAACGATACACTGCCCGAGGTAGAAGCGCAAATTAATATGCAAAACGGGTATATTTCAATACAGAATAAAAAATAATTAAAATAAAGAAGAAAATCTCACGCGAAGTCAACGAATTAGATACTCAAGTAGAACACGCTACAGAAACTCACAAGAGACATTTAAGAACTATTTGCTTAAACTTTAAAAATCTTTTTGGAGACCAGGATGAAAAACTGACATACACGACAAGAGTAGAACCCACTATAAGAAGTACAAACGGGAGTACGGGTAATGTCTTGTATTACCCGTACCCAGAGGCTCTTAGACCAGAGGTAGAAAAACAAATACAAGAGCTACTCGCAAACGACATAATTAAACCCTCACGATCTCCATACAACTCCCCAATATGGAATGTCTAAAAAACAGGGGACGCGTCAGGACAGAGAAAAAACAGAATGGTAATTGACTATAGGAAATTGAAAATGGTTACCATTCCAGACAGATATCCTATACCAGACATTACCAATGTACTTGCACAACTAGGACAGAATAAGTTTTTCTCAGTCATTGACCTCAAAAGCGGCTTTCACCAAATTCCACTAATTTTTTTTTTTTTTTTTTTTTTTTATTAATTTCCTTTAAATTACATTCTGTTTTTTATAAAGAATTACAATGAGTAATGGTTGAAGAAAGGAAAAAAGGTAGCGGCCCTTCCCATTGCAAGGGTACGCTAATATTTTAATATTTTACTAATACGCTAATATTTTAATATTTTACTAATAATTTAATTCCGTTGGAGTTTTACGTTTTAATCTTCTCGGTCCCAGCTCTCTCATCGGTATTTGTCTCAGGTTTGGGTTTTGGTGGTTAAGTAGTTGATTTGTGTGTTTTTTGCTGCTTTTTTTAATAGTTTCGTTGACTGTCTCTATGTTTAGATCTTTATGTATATCTTCATTTCTAATATACCATTCGGCATTTGTCATTGTTCTGAGCATTTTCGATTGCGTTCGCTGAATTAGCTGTAAGTGAGATTTACTGGCAGTTCCCCAGATTTCTATGCCGTACGTCCATATTGGTTTTATTATCGCCTTGTATATTGAAATTTTGTAATGTAGTTTTAGTTTAGAGTGTTTTCCTATTAGCCAGTTAAGTTGTCGAAATTTGTTTTTTATTTCATTTCGTTTATTTAGAATGTGCTGCTTCCATGTCAGTTTTGCGTCGATAGTTAGTCCAAGGTACTTGGCATATGGGCGTAACAATATTTGATTGTTGTTGATTTTAATTGCGAAGTTTTTGGGTTGTCGTTTTGTGTATATTACTTGTTGAGTTTTGTCTTTATTTATTTCGATGCCCCATCTCTCAAACCAGGATACTGTTTGTGTCATGATTTGTTGTAGCGTACTTGCAGCTGTTTTTTCACACGCGCTTGACGACATTAATACAGTATCATCTGCGAACGTAGCAATCATTGATCCAGGGATAGTTGGCTCTGGAATATCGGAGGTGTAAATCAAGTATAAGATGGGCCCAAGCACACTACCTTGGGGAACACCCGCTGACACTGGCATAATATCTGAGCATTCATTGTCATATTTGATATAGAAATATCTGTCCGTTATATAGCTATGTAGGATGGTATACAGGTTGTCTGGTAGTATATTTCTTAGCTTATGCAGCAGTCCTTTGTGCCATACTTTGTCAAATGCTTTAGCAATGTCCAAGTACACGGCATAGCAAAACTTCTTTTCGTCAAAATCTGTTGTTATTTTATTAATTACTCGATGGACCTGTTGGACAGTCGAGTGCTGCTTCCGGAAGCCGAATTGGTGAGGAGGTATTATATTTTTCTGTTTTAGGGTTGGCTCGATTCTATTTAATAGGACTTTTTCGAATACTTTTGAGAGGACAGGTAATAGCGTGATTGGTCTGTACGAACTTACAGTATTGGCGTTTTTATTCGGTTTCGGAATTGCTTTAATTTGGCCTACCTTCCATGTTATGGGAAAGTATTGTAGTCGAAGGATTCCGTTAAACAGGTTTCTAATATAGGTGATTATAGCGTCTGGTAGTTCTTTCAGGATTTCTCCTCCGATTAAGTCATATCCGGGGGCTTTCTTGTTTTTAATTTGTTTTATGTGCGATTTAATTTCTGCCTTTGTTATAGTTTTAATTGCACAATTTGGGTTGGTGATTTGTGTTGGAAGCTCAGCGTTGCCGTTGTCCATGTCATTTGTAAATGATGTTTTAAAGTGTTCAGCCAGAGTGTCTGCTTTTTCTTTGTTTGATCTCGCCCATGTGTTATTGTTTCTTTTTATAGGCGGCTTGTGTATAGTTGAGTTCGTCAATTTTTTGGTCGCTTTCCACAGAGAATAATTTGTCGATAAGGAGGTTCCGAGGTTGCTAAGGTAGTATTGTAGCCGGTTATCTTTGTCTGCCCTGAGAATTCTCTTGAGTTCGTCTGTTGCTTTATCAAGTTTGTGTTTATCTTCTGGATGCCTAGTCCTTTGCCATATCTTCCTAAGGTTGCGCTTTTGTCTGATTTTTTCTTTAATAAAGGCGGGAGTTTTCTTTGATGCAGTCATTTTTATAGATGGTGTCGATTGCATTGCTGCATTTATGATGTTGTCATTTAAATATGCTATTGCGGAGTCCAGTTCGTTGTTTGTCTTTAGAGAGATATTTATTTCCATGCTCTGTTCCAAAATCTCGCGAAACATATTCCAGTTTGTTTTGTGGTTAAATAAAGGGGGGTCATTGTTGTTTTCTTCTACTCCACCATGTAGTGTAATTAATATTGGGGAGTGGTCGGAGGAGAGGTCTAGGCATGATTTTATTGTTAGGTTATCGCAATTTATATTTCTTGTAATACAGAAGTCAATTAAGTCCGGTAGCTTGTTTGTGTCAGTTGGCCAATAAGTCGGCTCGCCTGTGCTTAGGGCATGGCTATTATTGCTTCTTATTGCGTCATACAGTTGTCTTCCCTTTGCAGTGGTAAGTCTGGACCCCCATGTTATGTGTTTGGCATTATAGTCACCTCCTGCCAGATACCGATTTCCCAGTGATTTTAGAAAATCGAGGTATTGGTCTTTTGTGTTGTTAAATTTAGGTGGGCAATAAACTGCAGATATATTTATTGGACCCGTTGTGTCTGATCCGATATAGAAAAAACGGCATTCTCAGTTAACCAGGGAAAATACGAGTTTACCAGACTACCGTTTGGCCTCAAAAATAATCCTTCAATTTTTCAACGGACGCTGGACGATATCCTTAGAGAACATACTATACATGAATTAGGTGTTTCGTATACACCGATGACATCATCATCTTCAGCAAAAATGAGGAAAACCATCTAAAAGACACCAAAAGACATTAAGCTTGACAAATGCGAATTTTTCAAAAAAAAAATTTAATTCTTGGTGTTTTTAGTAGCCGATACTGGAATAAAAAAGAATCCCGAAAAAGTCAGGGCCATCGTAGAATTTCCCGAGCCAAAGACCCTCAAAGATCTTCCTTCCTTTTTAGGGCTCTCAGGGTTTTATCGTCGCTTTATCAAAGATTATGCAAAATTCGCAAAGCCCCTTACAGGCCTTTTAAAAGGGAAAGAGGGTCGAGGCCGTATTTCAAAAAATGACTAAAGCAGAACGCTAATCCACCTCGACGAAAACGCTAGGGAAGCATTCAATAAGCTAAAACAAACTCTAGCTTCCCAAGAAATTATGCTGGCTTATCCAGATTATAGTAAAAAATTTCAATTGACCACCGATGCTTAAGATTATGCCATAGGAGCCGTATTAGCTCAGGAGGACAAACCAATTATTTTTATTACTAGAACCTTAAGTAAGGCAGAAGAAAGTTACGCACCGAACAAAATTCGAAATTTTTTGTATTGTCCAACCAATTTAAAGATATTCACAGATCGCAAGTCTCTCACACACCCAACCAATCTAAAAAGCCGTATCGACCAAATGAAAAGATGGAAAGCAATTTTAGAAGAATACACCCACGAACTTTTGCACACACCTGGCAATTCCTGGCAACGTGTTGCCGATGCATTGAGTAGACCTCCCTTGCAAACGAATGGAGAACTAAATGCAATGACAGACCCCGTGCACAGTAGTGTCAGCTCTCCCGAAAAATTAATACCTATGGCAGAAGAACCAATAATTGTTTTTAAAAATCAAATACTGCTATCTTTGGGAAAAAAATCCTACAAATTACACACTATTATAGAACCAATATTCAATTCAGACAATTTACTAAAAATTCTAAAAGAAAGGCTAAATCCACCCGTCATAAATGGAATCTATACCCACGAGAGAACCTTAGGGAAACTTCAAGAAATTTATCCACTTTTTAATAATTACAAAAACACGAAATGAAATGATCAAGAAAACGCAATTATATCGGAACACAGGAGAGCACATAGCAATAGCAGCGAAAACAAACAGCAGCTCTTAGAAAAAGTCAGAAAAAGTTTTCCACATATGAGGTCTAAAATCATAAAAATAAAGAAAGGAATGTCAGACCTGCAAAGAACAAAAATACGAAAGACACCTAAATAAGCCAGAGCTACAAAGCACACCAATACCACAATACCCAGGGCAAATTATTCACGTCGACTAGTCCTCACAGCAATAGATAAATTTTCGTTCAACTCTTTCAGAAAATATTAGATGCCAAAAATCCGAGAATATACACAACTCATTAAACAACCTTTTAGAGAGATCACGTGTAAAATAGAATTATTCAATACACTCAACCACAAACAAGAAACCGGTCGCTTTATTCTTTGGCAAAAAAGTATCACTAAACTACTCCAGACAGAAAGACAGAAAATTACGGACAAAATAATACAATACATATTCGTACCAACTTGTCAGCCAGATACAAAAAATAAATTGTCAAGGAAAACAGAAACATTACAGTACTAGTCGAAAGCGGGAGAATCATTTATAAAAAACTATTTCGAAATTAAACACCCTCATTTACAGAGCCCTTCTGACTGTGTGCGCTGCGGACGTACAAATAACGGACTATACTAATTCGGACATTGTGACACTGACTACAAGGTTCAAACAGCGATCTTTAGATTAATCCATATTATTGACATATAGGAATATGAAAATATCATTATATCATTATATCAGATCAATATCAGACAAAATTTGCCACACAGCCTTAATAAAATTAAAAACTTACGACCCAATTCTACCCTCCATAACAGAGGATATCAGGATTTCTAAAAACCTAATCAATAGCTTGAAAGTCAGGAGTATAAGGAAAAGACATGTAGATCTTGGAAATGGCTGGCTGGGGAGATAGCAGAGATTTTGAAATAATTAAAAAAAAATAAATTCAGCTTTAGCAATAACCAGGTTATTAATCGGCTTATCATTGCCAAAATAAATAAAATCACTCTGGCCAATAGAAACTTAATAAACAGCCTAAAATATGAAGAAGACGCTCAAAGGGATACTGGCACTACATTAATGTTTCAAATTAAAATGCTTAAAGAAGAAATTTTTAATCTAAATAGGCCATACAGTGGGTAAAAGCAGACATTAGCAACCCTCAAATACTAGGAGACCAGGAGATCAATGAAGTGAAAAGAATATTAGATCAGCATCAATTACCTTACCCAAACTTTGAGGAAGTCATGCACATAGCAGAAGTAAAAGTAGCAAGTAACGGACCAATGTTAATCTATATTGTAAAAATCCCTGAAACCGATACTAAGCTATGCGAAGAAATTCTAATTAAACCAATAAAAATTGGTGAATATGTTAACAAAATAGACACCGAAAATGTAATTAGATGTAAAGTTAAAATATTCGCAAAAAACTACAAAATGCAATAACTACAATGAAATAACGATTTGTAAACATAGAAATATGATAGATATTAGTAATGCATCTTGCCTACCAAATCTTCTCAAAAGTCGTCCTGCCACCTGCATTAGAATCAACAACTAACACATGCCCACAATTGATGAAATCGCACCCGGAGTTATCCTACTCAACAAATTCAGACGCAAGAGCTCAGTCTACGGAACAACGTCAACGCTTAATGGGTCCATTGTCATTAACTTCAGCAATACCACCATAGAAATTGATGAACAAGTCTTTACGAAGAAGTACACCGTACACCATCAACCTATACCGGCAATCCTCCAAACCGAGATGACAATTAAAAACCTAAAAGAGAAACTATCAATAGAATTTGTCAAAGAACTTAATGCCAATAATACTTAAACCTTGGATCTGTTAAAAACAACCACACAGCCGATATACTATACTGATAGGATGCGTCCTAATCACCGGATCGGCATCTTGATTAGGAAGGTTACAAAATTCCATATCAACCGAAGCACCGATGACAAACCGATCAACGACCGCAACGAGTGGGGACACTCGATTTTAAAAGGCGGAGGAGTTAGCACCAAAAGAATTTGCAACAACAAACTGCGAAGGCTTACACGCGCATCCGGCTTCCGTGCGACGATGACAGAGGCAGCAACGGAGTTGCGACCGACGGTAGCAGAGGCAGCGACGCTGCTGGGGGGTAGAATTTTGTACTTTAAATTTAGATTCGATTTTTATCAAAATAAAGATGGTCCTCCGATCCGAACTACCTACTTGTCAATATAAATAACAAACGTTTTATTTAACTTATACAACAAAGAAAAATACAAATAAATCGACAAGCGAGATTGTACTTATCTGACCTCTCATATAGCTCCGTGCCCACCAACCTTCCTTTATACCACGGATTATTTCGCCATCATAACCTCGTCCTATCAGGATCATCATAAGATTTACATTTGGACCCTCGGCTTAAACATCTTTTCTTATTCACAAAAACAAAGCGAATTTCTCGATTGAGTTTTACCCATCTTTTCCCAAGGCTAGCTCCCTGTGGAGCCTTTTATGCCTATGGAAGGCAACCACTAATCGAAATTGTCCCTTCCGTCGAGCTCCTCAACGAAGCCTAGACTAAAAAGCGAAGTCGTCTGCATCTTTCTCGAGCAGACTGACTCAACGGTCCAGCCCTAGTATAGTCTTCAGTCTTTCAGCACTAACAGCAAAGAGCGAGTCCGTGCTCTCTTCTACTCCAAGGATAATAAACCTGCAGAATCCATTCATTTTTACTCCAGTTACCATAGAGCCATTGATGACATTCTCAGAGAGCAAATCGGCAAGACTTGCTATGTCTACGTCGACGATGTAATAATCTTCTCAGAAAATGAGAATGCTCATGTCAAGGACGTGGATTGAGTTTTAAAAACCATAAGCGATGCAAATATGAGAGTCTCAGTAAAAAATCAAGTTTTTTAAAAAAAAGCGTTAACTTTCTCGGCTTTATAGTCACCAGCGATGGCACTACCACCGACCCAGAAAAGGTCAGGGCCATAAAAGAGTTCCCTAAACCAAAAACAGTATTTAAGGTTAGATCGTTCCTAGATCTCGCGAGCTATTACAGACGCTTCATTAAGGACTTTGCAGCCATAGCAAGGCCTATTTCGGATATCTTAAAGGGCGAAAATGGAAGTGTAAGCAGACATAGATGGCGACACATCCAAGTACAATTTGATAAGGCGCAAAAAAATTCTTTCGAAAAACGGCAGAACATTTTGGCATCCGAAGATGTTATGCTCAGATACCCGGATTACCAGAAGGCATTCCATCTAACGACGGATGCTTCAGCCTACGGTATTGGCGTAGTGCTTTCACAAGAGTACCGTCCTATTACAATGATCTCGAGGACATTAAAGGATAGGGAAATGAACTACGCCACAAACGAAAGGGAATTATTAGCCATCGTTTGGGCGTTGGCCAAGCTGCGATACTATTTATATGCGGTGAAAGATATAACTATCTTCACCGATCATCAGCCATTGTCATTCTCGGTATCAGATTCTAACCCTAACGCGAAAATTAAAAGGTGGAAGGGTCGCATCGAGGAAACGGGTGCGAAGTTTGTCTATAAACCGGGAAAAGAAAATTTAGTTTCTGATGCCCTATTGTTGCTGATGCAAATTATATAAACCGGGAAAAGAAAATTTAGTTTCTGATGCCCTATTATGATGCAAATTAATGCCATAGAAGAACAGGACGCAGAATCATGCGTTGCGACCATTCACAGTGAGATTTCCCTCACTCACACCATAGAAACAACGAATAAGCCCCTAAACTGCTTCCAAAACCAACTAATTCTGGAAGAGGCCCGCTTTCCGCTAAAACGCTCTTTCGTTCTCTTTAAAGACAAGAAACGACATTCGATCAACTTCACCGATAAGGAGTCATTACTCAATGACCTTGCGGATACAATAGTCCTCAGGGGCGTAAACGCCCTCCATTGCGATTTGCACACGCTAGCAATGGTGCAGGACGAATTAGTCCGGAGATTCCCGACTACAAAATTCTGGCACTGCAAAAACCGTGTTACAGACATTTTTGGGGTCGAGGAAAGAAGGGAAATCATATTAGCAGAATACAATAGGGCCCACCGGTCGGCCCAGGAAAATGTGAAACAAGTTGTCACAGAGTACTACTTCCCAAAAATGGCCAAACTGGCCAATGAAATTGTCCAAAACTGCAAAACATGCGCGAAACCTAAATATGATAGGAATCCGAAGAAACAAGAGATTGGCGAGTCACCGATTCCCTCTCATGTAGGAGAAATGCTACACATAGACATTTTCTCGACGGATAAAAAATATTTTCTCACTTGCATTGACAAGTTTTCGAAATTCGCCGTCGTACAGCATGTGCCGTCAAGAACAATTGAGGATTTGAAACCGGCCTTGTTACAGGTCATGAATTTCTTCCCAAAGGCCAAAGTGATTTACTGCGACAACGAACCATCTTTAAAATCGCACATAATCATGCAAACGAATGGAGAACTAAATGCAATGACAGACCCCGTGCACAGTAGTGTCAGCTCTCCCGAAAAATTAATACCTATGGCAGAAGAACCAATAATTGTTTTTAAAAATCAAATACTGCTATCTTTGGGAAAAAAATCCTACAAATTACACACTATTATAGAACCAATATTCAATTCAGACAATTTACTAAAAATTCTAAAAGAAAGGCTAAATCCACCCGTCATAAATGGAATCTATACCCACGAGAGAACCTTAGGAAACTTCAAGAAATTTATCCACTTTTTAATAATTACAAAAACACGAAATGAAATGATCAAGAAAACGCAATTATATCGGAACACAGGAGAGCACATAGCAATAGCAGCGAAAACAAACAGCAGCTCTTAGAAAAAGTCAGAAAAAGTTTTCCACATATGAGGTCTAAAATCATAAAAATAAAGAAAGGAATGTCAGACCTGCAAAGAACAAAAATACGAAAGACACCTAAATAAGCCAGAGCTACAAAGCACACCAATACCACAATACCCAGGGCAAATTATTCACGTCGACTAGTCCTCACAGCAATAGATAAATTTTCGTTCAACTCTTTCAGAAAATATTAGATGCCAAAAATCATCTACATACACAACTCATTAAACAACCTTTTAGAGAGATCACGTGTAAAATAGAATTATTCAATACACTCAACCACAAACAAGAAACCGGTCGCTTTATTCTTTGGCAAAAAAGTATCACTAAACTACTCCAGACAGAAAGACAGAAAATTACGGACAAAATAATACAATACATATTCGTACCAACTTGTCAGCCAGATACAAAAAATAAATTGTCAAGGAAAACAGAAACATTACAGTACTAGTCGAAAGCGGGAGAATCATTTATAAAAAACTATTTCGAAATTAAACACCCTCATTTACAGAGCCCTTCTGACTGTGTGCGCTGCGGACGTACAAATAACGGACTATACTAATTCGGACATTGTGACACTGACTACAAGGTTCAAACAGCGATCTTTAGATTAATCCATATTATTGACATATAGGAATATGAAAATATCATTATATCATTATATCAGATCAATATCAGACAAAATTTGCCACACAGCCTTAATAAAATTAAAAACTTACGACCCAATTCTACCCTCCATAACAGAGGATATCAGGATTTCTAAAAACCTAATCAATAGCTTGAAAGTCAGGAGTATAAGGAAAAGACATGTAGATCTTGGAAATGGCTGGCTGGGGAGATAGCAGAGATTTTGAAATAATTAAAAAAAAATAAATTCAGCTTTAGCAATAACCAGGTTATTAATCGGCTTATCATTGCCAAAATAAATAAAATCACTCTGGCCAATAGAAACTTAATAAACAGCCTAAAATATGAAGAAGACGCTCAAAGGGATACTGGCACTACATTAATGTTTCAAATTAAAATGCTTAAAGAAGAAATTTTTAATCTAAATAGGCCATACAGTGGGTAAAAGCAGACATTAGCAACCCTCAAATACTAGGAGACCAGGAGATCAATGAAGTGAAAAGAATATTAGATCAGCATCAATTACCTTACCCAAACTTTGAGGAAGTCATGCACATAGCAGAAGTAAAAGTAGCAAGTAACGGACCAATGTTAATCTATATTGTAAAAATCCCTGAAACCGATACTAAGCTATGCGAAGAAATTCTAATTAAACCAATAAAAATTGGTGAATATGTTAACAAAATAGACACCGAAAATGTAATTAGATGTAAAGTTAAAATATTCGCAAAAAACTACAAAATGCAATAACTACAATGAAATAACGATTTGTAAACATAGAAATATGATAGATATTAGTAATGCATCTTGCCTACCAAATCTTCTCAAAAGTCGTCCTGCCACCTGCATTAGAATCAACAACTAACACATGCCCACAATTGATGAAATCGCACCCGGAGTTATCCTACTCAACAAATTCAGACGCAAGAGCTCAGTCTACGGAACAACGTCAACGCTTAATGGGTCCATTGTCATTAACTTCAGCAATACCACCATAGAAATTGATGAACAAGTCTTTACGAAGAAGTACACCGTACACCATCAACCTATACCGGCAATCCTCCAAACCGAGATGACAATTAAAAACCTAAAAGAGAAACTATCAATAGAATTTGTCAAAGAACTTAATGCCAATAATACTTAAACCTTGGATCTGTTAAAAACAACCACACAGCCGATATACTATACTGATAGGATGCGTCCTAATCACCGGATCGGCATCTTGATTAGGAAGGTTACAAAATTCCATATCAACCGAACCACCGATGACAAACCGATCAACGACCGCAACGAGTGGGGACACTCGATTTTAAAGGCGGAGGAGTTAGCACCAAAAGAATTCGCAACAACAAACTGCGAAGGCTTACACGCGCATCCGGCTTCCGTGCGACGATGACAGAGGCAGCAACGGAGTTGCGACCGACGGTAGCAGAGGCAGCGACGCTGCTGGGGGGTAGAATTTTGTACTTTAAATTTAGATTCGATTTTTATCAAAATAAAGATGGTCCTCCGATCCGAACTACCTACTTGTCAATATAAATAACAAACGTTTTATTTAACTTATACAACAAAGAAAAATACAAATAAATCGACAAGCGAGATTGTACTTATCTGACCTCTCATATAGCTCCGTGCCCACCAACCTTCCTTTATACCACGGATTATTTCGCCATCATAACCTCGTCCTATCAGGATCATCATAAGATTTACATTTGGACCCTCGGCTTAAACATCTTTTCTTATTCACAAAAACAAAGCGAATTTCTCGATTGAGTTTTACCCATCTTTTCCCAAGGCTAGCTCCCTGTGGAGCCTTTTATGCCTATGGAAGGCAACCACTAATCGAAATTGTCCCTTCCGTCGAGCTCCTCAACGAAGCCTAGACTAAAAAGCGAAGTCGTCTGCATCTTTCTCGAGCAGACTGACTCAACGGTCCAGCCCTAGTATAGTCTTCAGTCTTTCAGCACTAACAGCAAAGAGCGAGTCCGTGCTCTCTTCTACTCCAAGGATAATAAACCTGCAGAATCCATTCATTTTTACTCCAGTTACCATAGAGCCATTGATGACATTCTCAGAGAGCAAATCGGCAAGACTTGCTATGTCTACGTCGACGATGTAATAATCTTCTCAGAAAATGAGAATGCTCATGTCAAGGACGTGGATTGAGTTTTAAAAACCATAAGCGATGCAAATATGAGAGTCTCAGTAAAAAATCAAGTTTTTTAAAAAAAAGCGTTAACTTTCTCGGCTTTATAGTCACCAGCGATGGCACTACCACCGACCCAGAAAAGGTCAGGGCCATAAAAGAGTTCCCTAAACCAAAAACAGTATTTAAGGTTAGATCGTTCCTAGATCTCGCGAGCTATTACAGACGCTTCATTAAGGACTTTGCAGCCATAGCAAGGCCTATTTCGGATATCTTAAAGGGCGAAAATGGAAGTGTAAGCAGACATAGATGGCGACACATCCAAGTACAATTTGATAAGGCGCAAAAAAATTCTTTCGAAAAACGGCGGAACATTTTGGCATCCGAAGATGTTATGCTCAGATACCCGGATTACCAGAAGGCATTCCATCTAACGACGGATGCTTCAGCCTACGGTATTGGCGTAGTGCTTTCACAAGAGTACCGTCCTATTACAATGATCTCGAGGACATTAAAGGATAGGGAAATGAACTACGCCACAAACGAAAGGGAATTATTAGCCATCGTTTGGGCGTTGGCCAAGCTGCGATACTATTTATATGCGGTGAAAGATATAACTATCTTCACCGATCATCAGCCATTGTCATTCTCGGTATCAGATTCTAACCCTAACGCGAAAATTAAAAGGTGGAAGGGTCGCATCGAGGAAACGGGTGCGAAGTTTGTCTATAAACCGGGAAAAGAAAATTTAGTTGCTGATGCCCTATTGTTGCTGATGCAAATTATATAAACCGGGAAAAGAAAATTTAGTTTCTGATGCCCTATTATGATGCAAATTAATGCCATAGAAGAACAGGACGCAGAATCATGCGTTGCGACCATTCACAGTGAGATTTCCCTCACTCACACCATAGAAACAACGAATAAGCCCCTAAACTGCTTCCAAAACCAACTAATTCTGGAAGAGGCCCGCTTTCCGCTAAAACGCTCTTTCGTTCTCTTTAAAGACAAGAAACGACATTCGATCAACTTCACCGATAAGGAGTCATTACTCAATGACCTTGCGGATACAATAGTCCTCAGGGGCGTAAACGCCCTCCATTGCGATTTGCACACGCTAGCAATGGTGCAGGACGAATTAGTCCGGAGATTCCCGACTACAAAATTCTGGCACTGCAAAAACCGTGTTACAGACATTTTTGGGGTCGAGGAAAGAAGGGAAATCATATTAGCAGAATACAATAGGGCCCACCGGTCGGCCCAGGAAAATGTGAAACAAGTTGTCACAGAGTACTACTTCCCAAAAATGGCCAAACTGGCCAATGAAATTGTCCAAAACTGCAAAACATGCGCGAAACCTAAATATGATAGGAATCCGAAGAAACAAGAGATTGGCGAGTCACCGATTCCCTCTCATGTAGGAGAAATGCTACACATAGACATTTTCTCGACGGATAAAAAATATTTTCTCACTTGCATTGACAAGTTTTCGAAATTCGCCGTCGTACAGCATGTGCCGTCAAGAACAATTGAGGATTTGAAACCGGCCTTGTTACAGGTCATGAATTTCTTCCCAAAGGCCAAAGTGATTTACTGCGACAACGAACCATCTTTAAAATCGCACATAATCATGCAAACGAATGGAGAACTAAATGCAATGACAGACCCCGTGCACAGTAGTGTCAGCTCTCCCGAAAAATTAATACCTATGGCAGAAGAACCAATAATTGTTTTTAAAAATCAAATACTGCTATCTTTGGGAAAAAAATCCTACAAATTACACACTATTATAGAACCAATATTCAATTCAGACAATTTACTAAAAATTCTAAAAGAAAGGCTAAATCCACCCGTCATAAATGGAATCTATACCCACGAGAGAACCTTAGGGAAACTTCAAGAAATTTATCCACTTTTTAATAATTACAAAAACACGAAATGAAATGATCAAGAAAACGCAATTATATCGGAACACAGGAGAGCACATAGCAATAGCAGCGAAAACAAACAGCAGCTCTTAGAAAAAGTCAGAAAAAGTTTTCCACATATGAGGTCTAAAATCATAAAAATAAAGAAAGGAATGTCAGACCTGCAAAGAACAAAAATACGAAAGACACCTAAATAAGCCAGAGCTACAAAGCACACCAATACCACAATACCCAGGGCAAATTATTCACGTCGACTAGTCCTCACAGCAATAGATAAATTTTCGTTCAACTCTTTCAGAAAATATTAGATGCCAAAAATCCGAGAATATACACAACTCATTAAACAACCTTTTAGAGAGATCACGTGTAAAATAGAATTATTCAATACACTCAACCACAAACAAGAAACCGGTCGCTTTATTCTTTGGCAAAAAAGTATCACTAAACTACTCCAGACAGAAAGACAGAAAATTACGGACAAAATAATACAATACATATTCGTACCAACTTGTCAGCCAGATACAAAAAATAAATTGTCAAGGAAAACAGAAACATTACAGTACTAGTCGAAAGCGGGAGAATCATTTATAAAAAACTATTTCGAAATTAAACACCCTCATTTACAGAGCCCTTCTGACTGTGTGCGCTGCGGACGTACAAATAACGGACTATACTAATTCGGACATTGTGACACTGACTACAAGGTTCAAACAGCGATCTTTAGATTAATCCATATTATTGACATATAGGAATATGAAAATATCATTATATCATTATATCAGATCAATATCAGATAAAATTTGCCACACAGCCTTAATAAAATTAAAAACTTACGACCCAATTCTACCCTCCATAACAGAGGATATCAGGATTTCTAAAAACCTAATCAATAGCTTGAAAGTCAGGAGTATAAGGAAAAGACATGTAGATCTTGGAAATGGCTGGCTGGGGAGATAGCAGAGATTTTGAAATAATTAAAAAAAAATAAATTCAGCTTTAGCAATAACCAGGTTATTAATCGGCTTATCATTGCCAAAATAAATAAAATCACTCTGGCCAATAGAAACTTAATAAACAGCCTAAAATATGAAGAAGACGCTCAAAGGGATACTGGCACTACATTAATGTTTCAAATTAAAATGCTTAAAGAAGAAATTTTTAATCTAAATAGGCCATACAGTGGGTAAAAGCAGACATTAGCAACCCTCAAATACTAGGAGACCAGGAGATCAATGAAGTGAAAAGAATATTAGATCAGCATCAATTACCTTACCCAAACTTTGAGGAAGTCATGCACATAGCAGAAGTAAAAGTAGCAAGTAACGGACCAATGTTAATCTATATTGTAAAAATCCCTGAAACCGATACTAAGCTATGCGAAGAAATTCTAATTAAACCAATAAAAATTGGTGAATATGTTAACAAAATAGACACCGAAAATGTAATTAGATGTAAAGTTAAAATATTCGCAAAAAACTACAAAATGCAATAACTACAATGAAATAACGATTTGTAAACATAGAAATATGATAGATATTAGTAATGCATCTTGCCTACCAAATCTTCTCAAAAGTCGTCCTGCCACCTGCATTAGAATCAACAACTAACACATGCCCACAATTGATGAAATCGCACCCGGAGTTATCCTACTCAACAAATTCAGACGCAAGAGCTCAGTCTACGGAACAACGTCAACGCTTAATGGGTCCATTGTCATTAACTTCAGCAATACCACCATAGAAATTGATGAACAAGTCTTTACGAAGAAGTACACCGTACACCATCAACCTATACCGGCAATCCTCCAAACCGAGATGACAATTAAAAACCTAAAAGAGAAACTATCAATAGAATTTGTCAAAGAACTTAATGCCAATAATACTTAAACCTTGGATCTGTTAAAAACAACCACACAGCCGATATACTATACTGATAGGATGCGTCCTAATCACCGGATCGGCATCTTGATTAGGAAGGTTACAAAATTCCATATCAACCGAACCACCGATGACAAACCGATCAACGACCGCAACGAGTGGGGACACTCGATTTTAAAGGCGGAGGAGTTAGCACCAAAAGAATTCGCAACAACAAACTGCGAAGGCTTACACGCGCATCCGGCTTCCGTGCGACGATGACAGAGGCAGCAACGGAGTTGCGACCGACGGTAGCAGAGGCAGCGACGCTGCTGGGGGGTAGAATTTTGTACTTTAAATTTAGATTCGATTTTTATCAAAATAAAGATGGTCCTCCGATCCGAACTACCTACTTGTCAATATAAATAACAAACGTTTTATTTAACTTATACAACAAAGAAAAATACAAATAAATCGACAAGCGAGATTGTACTTATCTGACCTCTCATATAGCTCCGTGCCCACCAACCTTCCTTTATACCACGGATTATTTCGCCATCATAACCTCGTCCTATCAGGATCATCATAAGATTTACATTTGGACCCTCGGCTTAAACATCTTTTCTTATTCACAAAAACAAAGCGAATTTCTCGATTGAGTTTTACCCATCTTTTCCCAAGGCTAGCTCCCTGTGGAGCCTTTTATGCCTATGGAAGGCAACCACTAATCGAAATTGTCCCTTCCGTCGAGCTCCTCAACGAAGCCTAGACTAAAAAGCGAAGTCGTCTGCATCTTTCTCGAGCAGACTGACTCAACGGTCCAGCCCTAGTATAGTCTTCAGTCTTTCAGCACTAACAGCAAAGAGCGAGTCCGTGCTCTCTTCTACTCCAAGGATAATAAACCTGCAGAATCCATTCATTTTTACTCCAGTTACCATAGAGCCATTGATGACATTCTCAGAGAGCAAATCGGCAAGACTTGCTATGTCTACGTCGACGATGTAATAATCTTCTCAGAAAATGAGAATGCTCATGTCAAGGACGTGGATTGAGTTTTAAAAACCATAAGCGATGCAAATATGAGAGTCTCAGTAAAAAATCAAGTTTTTTAAAAAAAAGCGTTAACTTTCTCGGCTTTATAGTCACCAGCGATGGCACTACCACCGACCCAGAAAAGGTCAGGGCCATAAAAGAGTTCCCTAAACCAAAAACAGTATTTAAGGTTAGATCGTTCCTAGATCTCGCGAGCTATTACAGACGCTTCATTAAGGACTTTGCAGCCATAGCAAGGCCTATTTCGGATATCTTAAAGGGCGAAAATGGAAGTGTAAGCAGACATAGATGGCGACACATCCAAGTACAATTTGATAAGGCGCAAAAAAATTCTTTCGAAAAACGGCGGAACATTTTGGCATCCGAAGATGTTATGCTCAGATACCCGGATTACCAGAAGGCATTCCATCTAACGACGGATGCTTCAGCCTACGGTATTGGCGTAGTGCTTTCACAAGAGTACCGTCCTATTACAATGATCTCGAGGACATTAAAGGATAGGGAAATGAACTACGCCACAAACGAAAGGGAATTATTAGCCATCGTTTGGGCGTTGGCCAAGCTGCGATACTATTTATATGCGGTGAAAGATATAACTATCTTCACCGATCATCAGCCATTGTCATTCTCGGTATCAGATTCTAACCCTAACGCGAAAATTAAAAGGTGGAAGGGTCGCATCGAGAAAACGGGTGCGAAGTTTGTCTATAAACCGGGAAAAGAAAATTTAGTTGCTGATGCCCTATTGTTGCTGATGCAAATTATATAAACCGGGAAAAGAAAATTTAGTTTCTGATGCCCTATTATGATGCAAATTAATGCCATAGAAGAACAGGACGCAGAATCATGCGTTGCGACCATTCACAGTGAGATTTCCCTCACTCACACCATAGAAACAACGAATAAGCCCCTAAACTGCTTCCAAAACCAACTAATTCTGGAAGAGGCCCGCTTTCCGCTAAAACGCTCTTTCGTTCTCTTTAAAGACAAGAAACGACATTCGATCAACTTCACCGATAAGGAGTCATTACTCAATGACCTTGCGGATACAATAGTCCTCAGGGGGCGTAAACGCCCTCCATTGCGATTTGCACACGCTAGCAATGGTGCAGGACGAATTAGTCCGGAGATTCCCGACTACAAAATTCTGGCACTGCAAAAACCGTGTTACAGACATTTTTGGGGTCGAGGAAAGAAGGGAAATCATATTAGCAGAATACAATAGGGCCCACCGGTCGGCCCAGGAAAATGTGAAACAAGTTGTCACAGAGTACTACTTCCCAAAAATGGCCAAACTGGCCAATGAAATTGTCCAAAACTGCAAAACATGCGCGAAATCTAAATATGATAGGAATCCGAAGAAACAAGAGATTGGCGAGTCACCGATTCCCTCTCATGTAGGAGAAATGCTACACATAGACATTTTCTCGACGGATAAAAAATATTTTCTCACTTGCATTGACAAGTTTTCGAAATTCGCCGTCGTACAGCATGTGCCGTCAAGAACAATTGAGGATTTGAAACCGGCCTTGTTACAGGTCATGAATTTCTTCCCAAAGGCCAAAGTGATTTACTGCGACAACGAACCATCTTTAAAATCGCACACGATCATGGCCATGCTAGACAACCATTTTGGCGTCCGCATCACGAATGCGCCACCCCTTCACAGTGTATCAAACGGGCAAGTGGAGCGTTTTCACAGCACTCTACTAGAGCTCGCCAGGTGCCTAAAAATTGACAAAGGCTTAAGTGATACCGTGGAAATAATCTTGGTAGCCACTACCAGATATAACAAATCAATCCATTCGGTCACCGATAAGAGGCCAGTCGAGTAATACAAGAATACACGGACGACACACAAGAACGGATTGCTGACAAAATTAAGAGGGCACAGGACGCGCTAAGGTCTAGGGAGAATGCTTCTCGACAAAACAAAGTCTTCGAAGTGGGCGAAAAGGTTTTGGTCAAAACTAATAGAAGGCTTGGAAATAAACTCATTCCCTTGTGTGAGGAAAAAGCCATACAAGCAGACCTGGGGACCATGGTCCTCATTGAGGGGAGGGTGGTCCACAAAATAACTCTCTCGCTTAATTTTAAATTTTTTATTATCACGAGCCATTTGGCAAACTTCCACTTAGTAGACATTAAGTCCTTTGCCAAAGGCGCGATGTTTTAGTTTTAGGATAAAAGTAATTGGTGATGGGATAAACCTCAGCGAACAAGAAAAAGCGACCAAAAATATACATTTCCACAGGTGCAGAGTTTTCATCCTCCTCTCACTGGCATTGGTGTCAGCGCACATCACTAACTACTCACAAACAAGGTATATCCCCATCATAGATGGAGAGATCCTGGTGTGGGAGGAGCTCGCGTCTATGACCCACTCGGCAAATCTTTCGGAACTCATAAAAATACCCAAATTGACACCGGCCATTTATACGAGACACTGCTGGCTAGGAATATAATACTAATGATGGAGTTACAGAATTTAATGTTGGCTGTAACACTGGCGAAAAACAATATTGTCAGTCCAAATATCCTAGATCATGCAGACTTAAAATCAGTTTGGCTGAAAGAGCCCACAGATACCCCCATAGTGGATCTTATGTCCCCATCGTCCGTAAAAATACTACAATCCTCTAACATGATACACTTTATTATTAAATTTCCCAAAGTAAAATTATCTTGTAAGAAGGTCACTATTTTCCCGGTCACATGCAAAGGATTTATGCTGCGGATAACCGACAACATGGTGGCAAAGTGTGGAGAAGAAGTCCATACAATTAAAGATTGCACCCCAACGCCGGGGGCTACCTTTTGCCAACTATCAACGGAGAGCTCATGCGCCAGGGAACTACACGCAGGCGTCCTAGCGCATTGCGATTCGCAACCAAGCGACCTACACCCGCTTACCCGCGTGGGTGAGGGAATCATCATCATCAATGACCGGCCAGCCAGGGTCACGGTGGACAACGGAACAGAAGTCTACCTACGTGGCACACATCTCATCACCTTCAACGATCGCGATTCATAAATCACGACAAGGCCCAAACAAGAGCTCCAGGGGTAGCGAGTTCCCCATCATTGAATATCACCGCCAACAGAGATATTCTGAGTCTCCCCTATCTTCACCAGCTGAGTGAACGTAACTTGGAGTTCATCAAAGAGTTCGGGAGAGAAATTGATACTAACCATTCACATCGCATAATATTTATCGCAGCAGCGATTTGTTGTGCAATGATTTGTATCGGCATCACCTGTTTACGGTTCATCGGAGCGCGGAGATCTGCAATTCAACTAAACGGGATGATCGCCGAGTTAGGACCAACCGAGGACGGCCGGAATCTAGAAGGGGGAGTAGTTAACACAAGCCAACGTACTAGAACAGTTGGCTCAGTGTGCGAAATCTAATATATAAAATTCTGCTGTCACGCCAATACAGCCCGTCGTACCAGAGGAGATTGCGCAGGAGATCGCCTCCCTAAAAAATGGCAAGTCACCAGGTCCTGACCGTATCGATGCAACAGCACTGAAAGTGTTGCCCCTAATCTGTTCCCAAAGGCTGCCCAACATATGAAACAGCTGCCTCCGTCTAGGGTACTTCCCGAAAGAGTGGAAGCGAGCGGAAGTAATTGTACTCCTCAAGCCTGGGAAACCTGAAGACAACCTAGCATCATATCGTCCGATTAGTTTGCTGGCAATTCTATCTAAAATACTTGAAAGAGTATTTTTGCGTAGAGTACTGCCAGTATTGGACGAGGCCGGTCTGATCCCTGATCACCAGTTTGGCTTCAGACGCCTTCATGGAACACCTGAGAAATGCCAACGGATTGTTGAGAGCATACTTGAGGCCTTCGAAAAGAAGAAGTACTACTGCGCCGTTATGCTAGATGTCAAACAGTCGTTTGACAGAGTCTGGCACCCTGGACTATTTTTCAAAATTAAATCCCACCTCCCAAGTTCCCATTTCGCCTTCCCCAAGTCATACACAGAGGGAAGAGAATTCCGAGTGAGATGCGGATCATCAATCAGCACCCCTAGGCCCATAAGAGCAGGAGTACCACAAGGCAGTGTTCTTGGACCCATCTTATACACACTCTACACAGCGGACCTCCCCATCACACCCTCTCGGAACTCACAGTAGCCACTTATGCCGATGACACCGCCTTCCTAGCCTCCGCCACAGATCCTCAGGAAGCATCAGCCATCATCCAGAGGCAACTGAATTCCCTCGGTCCATGGCTCAAACGATGGACGTCGTGGTCAACGCGGAGAAATTCTCACAAACAACCTTCGCACTACGCAGGGGAGAATGCCCATCCGTCACACTCAACGGGGAAACCATCCCAACTAATAACACTCCCAAATATCTAGGGCTGACACTGGACCGCAGGCTCACATGGCGTCCGCACCTAATCAACAAGCGCAACCAGGCAAACCTACGGCTTAAGCAACTGCATTGGCTCCTGGGAAGAAGGTCCAAGCTCAAAGTAAAATTCAAGCTGCTTATTTATAAGGTAGTGCTTAAGCCAATCTGGACATATGGGATACAGTTGTAACATAAAAAGACTGGACAACCATCCCAACCACCTGGCCATCATCCTCCTAGGTAATAGGCAATCCCCAAGACGCCTGAAAAGGAAACACCCGCTTGATCTCCCCAACCAATAGACCCCTAAGTCAACCTCATAAGATATACATTACATGTATCTCCGTTAAGTCAAGGTCTCCCCCAAACCATTTAATGATTGTCCACTTGGACAGATTTTAAATACAAATTAAGAATGTTATAAAAAAAAAAAAAAAAACGGTGTTTGTACTCCTCCAAACTCCTCCGAAACTACTTGACCGATTTGGATGAAATTTTAAGGAGATATTCTGTAGGCCTCAGAATCGGCTAACATCTATTTTTCGTACCCCTAACCGATAAGGGTTGTCCACCCCTAACATTTTTTTATTTTGTCAAGTTTTCTTGTTAAAATTTTTTTGTTTTCAATTTTTTTTTCAATGTGGCATTAGAAAATACGTTTATCCAGCATTTTAAATGGAAAGTTCCGAGGTGAAAAGATATTGATACCGCGAATCCCTATTATCCCGACAGATGTGCCATGTCCATTTAAACGAATCCAGTTTCCAATTCGATTGGCATTTGCCATGACAATTAATAAGTCCCAAACAAGGCCAAACAATGTCCATTTGTGGCTTAGATTTGAGCACACCATGTTTTTCACATGATCAATTATACGTTGCATGCTCGCGAGTGGGTAAACCCTCCAGTTTGTTTGTCCTAGCGAAAAATGGGCTAACCAAGAATATTGTGCACGCCATAGCATTGAGAGAATAAATTTAAATGAATTTAACAAATTATTGTTCAGTTTTATGTTATTTGCACATTTCATTTTCGTGAACAGCGCTCCACGCCTCTCATTCATATACCACATCCTTACATACTTGCAATAATAGTTGTTTTCATCCTAGACAGAGATAAAAATGGTTTTTGTTTATACAGCATGAATTGAATCACGGATAGGTGGGACGAAGTCCACCGGATCACCTAGTATGATATAAAAACGTCAAATGTGCTGACCCGGCATTGGGCCGGAAACTTGTGCGCAGCCGGCAATCACAGCATATTTGCGTGGCCGCTGGGATTCTTTTGTTAGCTTTAAGAATCATTTTTATGTTTCAGTTCGTTTTGAAGCCTCATACAATAAAGAGCACAAGCTCATATAAGAACAACTCCGGCAACAGCCGTTATTCTTTTCTTAAAATAAAACTGACTGAGTCCCTAGGCCAGCAGTTAAGAAGGGTAGTCCCCCTTCCATCATAATCTTCTTAATTTATACATTCTGAAACCTTAACTGTGTGCCAGGAAGAGTGAATCGGTCAAACGTTACGAGAATTTTTCCAAATGGTTTGGGAGTTCCGTCGATCATTTTGGTGAACTTCAAGACGCTGTGTACATTTTGAGATTTTAGTTCCTCAACAATTTCCTTTTCTGGAATTTTAATAAGACAGGGTGCGTACTATAAATGGTGCCTTTGAAAAAGTTAAGAGTGTTGTGGAGCTTGCACTCGATTTTGCATAAGCCGGGTAAAGAAGTCACTTTGATAAATTTGTCACTTACTTCCCTGGAGTTGACCAGCAGGAGAAGGTTACCATCGCGAAGATTAGAGATGGATATAATGTCTTTGCTGATATACTTAAGGGCTCTATGGACGGCAAAGCAGTTATAGTCGGATCTGGTGTTCGGAGAGTTTTTTGATAAGACAACTAAAAATCTCGGATTCTTGCACTGTGTTTCAGGGAGGTCTGGGAAATCAACTCGTAATTTCTGAAAGATTCTTTTTTTCTTAGCTTTGGGGCTAACGCTGAGGCTGGCAAAGTGATTATCCCCTTAATTTGTTGACCCGGGGGCCATGGTTGAAAAAAAGAAAAAAAAAACAAAAAAAAGTGAGAAAAGTTATCTTCGGCTTGCCGAAGATGCTATACCCTTGAAAATAAAAAAGTTTTCCATATAAAGACTTGCTTTCATATCAGTCGTTTGTATGGCAGCTATATGATATAGTGGTTTCAAAACGCTAGCTTTAAAACTAAGGTCTATTTTTTGCATAGAAACAGACGGACAGACGGACATGGCTATATCGACTCGTCTGTTGATGCTGATCAAGAATATATATACTTTTTGGGCTCGCAGATGCTTCCTTTAATGCGTTACACATTTCTGGACAAAATTATAATACCCCTTTTCAAGGGTATAATAAGAAGAAACAAGTGAGAAAAGTTATCTTCGGCTTGCCAAAGATGGTATACCCTTGAAAACAAAAAAGTTTTCCATACAAAGACTTGTTTTCTTATCGGTCGTTTTTATGGCAGCTATATGATATAGTGGTCCGATCCGAACAAAACTTTTACAAATCGTGTATGCCTATATCAAATGAATAAATGTTGAATTCGGTTGCAATAGGTCAGAAAACAAAAAAATTTTTTATTCAAAGACTTGTTTTCATATCGGTCGTTTGTATGGCAGCTATATGATATAGTGATCCGATCCGAATCAAACTTTCACAAATCATGTATAGCGATGTCAAACAAATAAATGTTGAATTCGGTTGCGATAGCTTGTAGAACAAAAAAGTTTTCCATACAAAGACTTGAAATCTGATTGATCGTTTGTATGGCAGCTATATGATATTATGATCCGATCCGAATCAAACTTTCACAAATCATGTATAGCGATGTCAAACAAATAAATGTTGAATTCGGTTGCGATAGCTTGTAGAACAAAAAAGTTTTCCATACAAAGACTTGAAATCAGATTGATCGTTTGTATGGCAGCTATATGATATAGTGGTCCGATCCGAACAAAACTTTTACAAATCGTGTATGGCTATATCAAATAAATACGTGTAGAATTCCGTTGCAATAGGTTGGAAAACAAAAAAATTTTCCATACAAAGACTTGATTTCATATCGGCCGTTTGTATGGCAGCTATATGATATAGTGATCCGATCCGTATCAAACTTTCACAAATCATGTATAGCGATGTCAAACAAATAAATGTTGAATTCGGTTGTGATAGCTTGTAGAACAAAAAAGTTTTCCATACAAAGACTTGAAATCTGATTGATCGTTTGTATGGCAGCTATATGATATTGTGGTCCGATCCGAATCAAACTTTCACAAATCGTGTATGGCTAAATCAAATAAATAAATGTAGAATTCGGTTGCAATAGGTTGGAAAACAAACAAATTTTCCGTACAAAGACTTGTTTTCAATTCGGTCGTTTGTATGGCAGCTATATGATGTAGTAATCCGACCCGAATCAAACTTTCACAAATCATGTATAGCGATGTCAAACAAATAAATGTTGAATTCGGTTGCGATAGCTTGTAGAACAAAAAAGTTTTCCATACAAAGACTTGAAATCAGATTGATCGTTTGTATGGCAGCTATATGATATAGTGGTCCGATCCGAACAAAACTTTTACAAATCGTGTATGGCTATATCAAATAAATACGTGTAGAATTCCGTTGCAATAGGTTGGAAAACAAAAAAATTTTCCATACAAAGACTTGATTTCATATCGGCCGTTTGTATGGCAGCTA